>OX411555.1:4569873-5025286 GCA_948146395.1 Fragum whitleyi | reverse complement strand
TACCATTGTGTGATGTTTTTCAAAAATAAGAAAAAAAATGGAATTGTTCAAACATGCTTGTTGCATTTTGAAAGCTGACAAAAGAAATCTAAGAAATTATACTTGTAAATAATGATAATGATTGAAAAAGAAAAAGATTATTGAAAAAAACTAGTAAATTGCTTTCCCAGGGACCACATGTGGAACTAGTAGTGAGTGCAACCAAACCTTGAAAAGCTACAATGATCTCTAACTACAGCCACAACTAGTTTAAAAGGCGCCTCTAAAATTCATAAGGCGCTTATGGGGAAGACTTAACAACTTATAATTATAGATGTTATACCTTGGACATTGAATTGACCTTGACCTACAGTGTGACCTTGAGCTTGAGATTAAGAAAAAAACTCCTTCAAATGGCATATCTACTCATTGTAGGGAACAATTGTATGATGCCATTTGAATCCATCAATAAATGTAGGAGTAATGGTCTAGAAAAAATCAGACAAGCCGATGGACAAACTGATTAACACATTGATGCACATACACTTAACTTGTCATATTGACAACTATGTCATGCTCATCTCAAGCGGACTTAAATAAGTTTGGTTGAGTTACGGTTACATCCCTCATACTTAGGAGAGCAGTAACAGATATTCAACAAAATTCCTCTGTCAATTCTGCAGTATATTTTGCTACCTTTTAAATACAAAAGATCATGTAGCTATGTGAAGTTTAGTTTAAATCAGTGGTAATATGGTGGGAGGGAGGGGGGGGGGGTTCTAATGTAATTGTGGACTGACAGACGGATTATAAATCAGATGGATGGATATAGGACATTGATCTATTGCAATAGCTCCCTGAGCACTTCATATTAAGTCAAGCAAAAATGAATTGAAAAAAAAAAAAAAAAAAAAATACAAATATATTTAGTCTTTAACTAAAATTAATTTAGTTGACTGATAAAATTATCAAGTTTAAAGTTAAATTTGTCTCTTCCCTTTAAAACACTCAGAAATGTGAATTGGAAAACTTAAGAGATTTTAATTTCATCACCTCATGCCATCATACTATCTCTATTTTTTCAAACTATACATATAGTGGAACATTAAATGAAGTTCTTTTTATTACATGATTAATCTATCTTTCTGTCCAGGTATGTTGTTATCAATAAGCTCATATCTTTATCAGCATTGTCACTAATCAATTAATGCAGGCTTATAACTACAAAGGGTTCTTGATTATCAATTTATTGCTTTCCAACAGAGGTGTTACTGCTGAGAGTTCAGCAGTTTTTTGGCCAAGTTGCGCTAGACTGTAAAGTATAATAGCTACCAACTTGAAACTTTATGGGTGGATAGATCTGATAGAGGAGAAGTGCAGTGCACAAGAACTACAACTCTTGCTTGCATAATTTTGGAGTAATTGCCTTTTGTTATTTTTAATACTAAGATTTTGTTAATAGCTACCTACTTGAAGATCTCATGGAGGAGAAGTGCAGTGCACAAAAAAAAAACATCTCTTGCTTGCATAATTTTGGAGTTATTGCTCTTTGATTTGTTTTAATACCTAGTTTTTTTCCCGGAGCGTATCTCCTAAAGTAAAATAGCTATCAACTTTAAACTTAATAGGTGGATAGATCTCATGGAAGAGCAGAGCAGTGCACAAGAACTACAACTCTTGCTTGCATAATTTTGAAGTTATTACCCTTTGTTATTTTGAATACTTAGATTTTGTCCAGAGCATATCTCTTTAATTATGAAAAAACTATCAACTTTAAACTTTATAGGTGGATAGATCTCATGGAAGAAGTGCAGTGCATAAGAACTATAACTCTTGCTTGCATAATTTTCCAGTTATTGCCCTTTGTTATTTTAAAGACTTAGATTTTTTTAGGGGGAATATTTCTTAAATCCTTTATTTATTAAGGCTTCAGTTTACTATCAAGCTTTCATGGCGCGGGATGGCCATGTCCAACATGGCTCTTGTTATATAAAATTTCACTCTTGGAATGAAATGAGACACAAAAATAATTGATCATTTTATAAGTAATTAAAAATATTAAGGCACTTACAATGAATTTGCACTGATCCCTCAAAAGCTTTTTTAAATAATTTCAGACTCACATTTAGTGTATTCATTGCTTTGATCACCCTGATTTGTTCCAATTTTGTCAAGATTTTTTATTCAGCTTGACAAGGGTTAAAAAACATCTGGACTGTGAAAGTGTTTTATATTTTTTTATATTTTATGAGAGTTCATTAAACATTTATTTTGTTAGATTATCCTAATTTAGAAAAGTAAAACAGTGGGTGGGGAAACACAAGTGTATTTTTCATTAACACTGCCTTGATAACCTATTCAATACAGATGACAGTTTCTGCAAAACTGTGAAACTTAAGCATTCTTGACTTTAAACACCTTCATAATGGCATTGATGAACACCTTTCCTTTTTGATGCAGGGTTTAAATCTGACATCAACAAAATAGGATCCAAAGGACTTAAAAAATCTTTGGGATCTTAGGGGTCCTTCTCTAAATTTTGAGAGTCTCTCAGCCTACTTTAGGGTAAGACTATTTCTTTAAGGATATAATATTGTATTTTGTAGATTTAGAGCTATTCCCTGGTTTAAGGTAAAGCAATTGAAAGAAGTATATTTATATTTGGGGCTCCACTTCAGGAAAGAATTGAAGACTGTTTAAAACTGTCTTCAATACTTTTCTGAAGTTGAGCCCCAGAGAGTCTATGAGACACGCATTACATAGTTTTGAGGGTCCTGGCTACTTATTTTTCAGTCTAAGTTGTGCAAAACCTGCGTCCCTTAAAACCCTGTTATTGATTGTATTGGACTTAAAGAAACTTGGATATCTAACCCACTGTTATTAAACCTTTTCTGAAGGCCCAAGATAAGACCAGTGGGCCACGTAGAACTTGCTCTAAGCTTGTAACAAACTTAATGAATTCCTTTTTCAACTTATTTCTTCAACATCTATAAAGGATATGCTATTTTCCGTAGCTCATTGCAACACTGACTTAGATAAACACAGTTACAAAAATGTTGCATTGAACCATCCAAATGTTATTCTCTCTCAAAATTGATCACAGTGAATTCACCGTTTTACTTGAATCTTACCACTCTATAGATAGATAAGGTCTCAGCCCTTCTGCTGGCTGCTCTGCAGATATTCTTATTGTGCATTGTTTAGTTGTCTTAGGCTGTATTATGTCCATGAAATTGTTGGAAATGTCACACACATACACAAATGTGATATAGCCAGAGTTGAAGTTTGTCATGCTGCCAACTGCCACACCTACATCTACCTGTCTACTCAGAAGATGACCGTTGATGACAAAAAATCAACTTTTTGTTCTGAAACAACCAAGCTAACAAATTAATATAAACTAGTCCAAGACAAATCGCAAAATTCCATTGGATAGATCCCCATGATTTTGTATTTAAAATCTATAGGGACAGGAAAAAACTATTCTAGGTGAAAAGTAGAAAGTGCTAAGCAAAGACACACAAGTATTTATTTGTTTTCTGTAAAAGTTTTTATCAGTACATGTATTACCTATTTCAAATCTTTGTCTAGAAATACTATTAAGGTATCAAAAGTTCATAGAATAAGAACCAAAGTTATCCCCCCTTCATTTCAAATGAAGTAAACAGTTGATCTTTTATTGTTGACTGTAGGTGCAGAAAATGACACTGTCCTGCTGTTAGGGCGTGATAAATATAACATGGTAACAAAAACTTGGTCAAAGGATCTAACTTGATTGACAAGATTTCCTTATTCTTCTGATCTTTCCTGAAATGTATTGAATGGCTATAAGTATTTAAGCTAAAAATTTGTACTTAATACCTTAGTTTGACATTTCTGAATATTTATTTATTGTTATGATATGCCTGGCATTACTGGTACATCGTGACTGTTTGAACCTGATTTTGAGAATAAATACAAACTCGGTGAAATATTACAGAAGAACATGTACATGTTGATTTATGCATGTTGAGTAACATTATTTGGTTTATTTACAGCAAGCTATAAAAATATTTGTTAAAGTGATAAGTGTTAAATTGTTGGATTTAGAGGGAGAAAAGTAAGTCTACAATTATTATTATCAAGTGTGAATGACCCATTTTCCTAAGACAGAGATTCATTCTCATGGAAAAATCAAAACGGTTATTAATTATCCTATTACTACAATATTTTGTAATATTACATGGCTAAATGCTCATATTCTGTATAGCAGTCTGGATTTCTCTTTCATGGTATTGCCAAAATCCTCTCATACGCCTAGATGGAGTACAGAAATTTATATTTAAATTTAAGAACATAAAAATAGGAATCAATCAACCTTTGACACTCTGATCTCAAGTCCTTCTTCAGACTCTGGTCCATTAGGTGCCAAGTTTGATCCCAGGTAGCATCACACATCCTATTCAACTATTGTAGCCTGCCAACTACGTGGAAAATGGTAAACCTATGTGGGATGATGAGCATCTGTAGGCTTGGAAGGATGTCATTATAGTACTGGTGAGAGAAAACTAGGAATTGATTGTTAGGTGGTCCAGCCGCTGTCATATGTATGAAAGACAGCTACATCTACTTTAGAAGAAAATAAGTCTGACAAGAAGAAATGTTAAAAAAACTGGCTATTTATTTAAAGGAAATTTCAATTCAGTGGGAAAAGGAATAAAAGTTGAGTAACCAGATATATGTATTTGAACTGATTTATTTACTGTTAAAATTACAACCGTTTTATCACACCTGAGTGCATTTTCTATTATTTTCAAATAAATTTCAATTAAATTTCAATTAAAGGCAATAAAGTATTACTAAGTGGTTATGATCAATTAAGCATGAAGAAATATGACAAGTGAAGATTTTTGCTATAACAATAATAATAATGATATAATAATAATAATAAAATCTTTATTTAAAGAAGGTAGCTCATTAAGCTGTCACCATACAAACAATATAATGAAGAACTTATTTACAATGAGGCCTTCTGAAAACAATTCAATCTAATACAAAACAAGAACGATGATATAATCCTAATGTTAATTACTGGATTATGATAATTCTGGGGAGGAATTCCCAGAAGATTTATGAGGTAGTATTATAACGACTTTTCATGTGTACAAGTATACAAAGAAATCCTTTTGACATCGATAAGGAACAAGTTCTTACAAAATTATGTTCGATTTAGCTTCCTAGATGATTAAATAGTATTCACGATGAATAAAGAGGCAAACGAATGAATCAAAATCGGCCACTTCTATCATTAATCGAACTAGGATAAATGGCTTTGGAAAACTAATGCCTTTATCGATTGTTAGTGTTGTAATGATGATGATGATGATTATGACGATGATGATGATAATTATGGTGATGATGATTATGTACATGATTTACATAACGTCTGTTTGATTAAGATGAAAATAATATACTTAATTGGAAAGACATACACAATAATGAATGGTGTATTTCACAACACAGTATTTAGTTATTTGGCATCAAATACTTTTTCAGTGATCGTTTAAAACATGAAATATTTTCAATTGTACGTAGATTAAGAGGAATGTCATTCCAACATTTCATTCCGTTAAATGAAAATGAATTCTTTAGAAACTCCTTTTTGGGAGCACATTTGTGAGATATCTGGTTCCCTGATTGTGATCTTAAACAATAAAATTTGTTGTTACTTACTTCTATAAATTCTGACATATACGAAGGAGCTAATCCATTAATAGTTTTGTAAACCATGAGAATCGTGAAATACTTACATCGATTTTCGAATGTTAACCATTTGAGGGAAATAAAATTTTCAACAGAACTAGATCTTCTTGGTTGACATAAAATGATTCGCGCAGCTCTTTTTTGGATTTTGCCAATTCTCTTAAGAAACGAAGATTTGCACTGGCTCCAAACAATGCATCCATAGTCGAAATACGGAGTTATATAAGAGTTGTAAAACATTTGCTTCATTCATTGTGAGAAGCTATTAACTCTTTTAAGAAGGTAGAGCTGTGATGATAATTTTGCGCACAGTTGATCAACATGGTTTTTCCAACACAATGTATTGTCTATGTGTACACCCAACAACTTTTGTGAAGTTACGTTTTCTATTTCCATATCTCGTATACTTAATTTCAATTGAATTAAAGAGTTTAACTTTTGTTTAGACCCAATTAACATGCATTTAGTTTTCATAGGATTCAGAACCATATTGTTATGTTTGCACCATTTTTCTACCTGAGTAATATCATATTGTAAAGATTCATTAATGAAGGTTACAGAAGAACTACATTTATGAAGTGTAGCATCATCAGCAAACATATCTAAATTTGAAGATATTTTAAACGAAAGGTCATTGACATATATCAAAAATAAAATAGGTCCAAGGATTGATCCCTGAGGAACACCACATGTGATTGTTTTCATATGGGATCGGATATTGTTTGACTGTCTGACTGTCTGACGTCTTTCGCTCAAATATGAACGAAATAAATTACACGCATTTGACGTAAAATGATAGAGTTTTAGTTTGAATAATAGAATATCATGATCTACAAGATCAAAAGCCTTTCGAAAATCAAGGAATACAGTTCCTACTACATTACCTCGGTCCAAGGCTGATAACCAAGTATCTACCAGAGGAATAAGGGCAGTCTGGTACGAATGGTTCTCGCGAAATCCAGACTGATGTGAAAAAAGTACGCCTGTTTGTTTCAGATATGTTTTGAGTTGTTCAGCGATATGTCTCTCGAAAACCTTAGACAAAGTTGGTAAGATAGAGATGGGTCGATAATTATTAGGATCGCTTTTATCACCTCCTTTGAAAAGTGGTTTAACACACGCGTCTTTAAAATCTTGAGGAAAAATACCTTGAGATATACACTTATTAATTATGCATGCTATTGGCGTTGAAATAAAATCTTTGCACATCTTTAAAATGTTTGGTCCTATTCCGTCAAGCCCAGTCGATTTATTGCTATCCAATTTTCCAATGATATTTCTTACTTCAAAGGGAGATATTAGTTCTATCTCAAAACATCGACCAGAAAGTTTACTATCGAGATGGGTTTTAATGGTTTTAAAGTAATCTATATCAATCGGAACCTTATCAATTATTTGAGATATATTAACAAAATGGCTGTTAAGGGCGTTAACGACATTTACGATACCATCAATCTCAGATGCTTGAAAGTGTAGTCTAGAAGGTAATTGCTGTTCATTTACATTTTTAAATGTTATGTTGCGAAGATTTTGCCAGAGAAGCTTGGGCTCCGATTTGCTTTTAATTGCTTCGTTAAAGAAATCTTTCTTGCTTTTTCTTATCATTGAATTAACCTTATTTCTCCAAATTTTATACATGTTCAAATTTCCGGAATATTTATATTTGTTTCTACTCTGAATTGCATTTTTTATATTCTCATTATACCATTTTGGTTGTTTTATTCTCTTTACGCGTTTTTCTTTAAGAGGAAGATGTTTAGAAATAACTCCATTCAATACCCGGTAGAAAAATTCTAATGATTTATTAGGATCTGATATTGTTTCAATGGTATTGAAATTTATGCGTGTTAAATCAAACATGAAAGTTTCCATATTTAGGCTTGAAAAGGACCGGTAAAAATTGATTTGAAATTATTTTCGTTGTTTATCTTAGCATGGTTTTGATATGTTAACGCGATAGGAAAGTGATCACTCAATGCAAGTTTCGAGACTATAATCTCAGAAATAGATTGTTCGCAAGTACTATAAATGTGATCTATTATAGTTGAAGATTTATTTGTTACTCTAGTTGGAATATCAACATGCTGATACAGACAAAAATCTTGTACCATTTTAGACCATTTTGTATTGCTGTAAGTACATTTAGATGTTAAAGAATACTGGATGTTAAAGTCCCCTAGTAATATGAAATCTAAACTAGAAGCATCGGCAGAATTCAGTTGCTCTTCATACTTTTCAATCCATGCCTGATTGCTGTTTGGTGGTCTATATGCAAAGTTTAACAAAATCGGTTTGTTCATGGGAAATTTTACTTCTAGCCATATGCTTTCTAAATCACCTAGTTCTAAGTCTGTTCTTCGTTCATAAATAACGTTTCCGGCTATATAAACGAGTAGCCCGCCACCGGCCTTGTTTACGCGATCTTTCCTTTCGAATACATATCCATTTACACTAATATCGGGATCCTTGACCTTTTCAGTTAAAAATGTTTCAGATATACCTAGAATGCAAAGAGATGATGTTTTGCTAAGTAATATACGAATTTCATCTAATTTCGGTAATAAGTGCTGGATATTTAGAGAAGCAACATGCAATCCCCTTTCTTTGAATTCTAATGTAAAAAAGTCATTGTCCACATCACTATCCGTATTTCGACTATTCTTATTAGAATAAACATTGTACTGCTGTTTATCATTTAGTAAATTTTGTGCGATAGGATCAGGGGTAAAGTTATCAGGAGTTAAAAACAAATTTTTAGTCGGACTTTTCTTATTTAACTTAGATGAATGGTTGTAAGATAAAGTATTCGAAAAATTATTAAAACAAGATGGCGAACTTTCATGATAAGAATCAGATAAATCACATGTGCAATTATACAGTAAATCATATCTGTTACTACAATTGACAGAATAGTGTATGTCTAATTTGTCCTATCTAGTTAAAAACCAACACTCCGATATTTTATGGTTTGACAGTCCACAGTTCCAACATTGTTTCACTCCATGGTTTCGATTCAGGTTGTCTCTATTACGTCCTTTGTGCTTTGGATTGAAATGTCTATACGGAGATTTAGGATTGTTGTGCCAACGTCTCCCCCTGTGGACATTTTCCGTGGAATTTGTATCCTTTTTCTTTATGATACAGATTTCGTTGTTTATAGCCGCAACTAAAGTACTTGATCCATTTCTGTTTAGATGAATACAATCGGGGCTATACATACTTCTCACTGTTTTTCCATTTGCATATATAAATGACTGAAAGCATTCAACCAATTTTGCTTTTGTTTCGTCACACACTTCCTTAATAGCTTCATTCAATGGTACCACGTCAACATCTTTTCTCGGACAAACTGTACACAGGTAAACGTTGCATTTTAAATCAGATACAGTCGCCTTTAGTTCATTGTATACAGATTCAATGTGTCCATCAGAAACGTCATTACCTCCTATATAGATAACGATATTTTGGTAAGGATTTAGATTCATTTCTCCCAATTTGGTGTGGACATCGCTCGTCTTTCGTCCTGGTAAAGTTCTAACATCTATAGATGTATCTAATCCTTTTTTGCTTATGCCTTTTAATATAGAGTCCCCAATTATCAAGTTTCTGTTAGACATTTCTTTAGCTGAGACCTTTTTATTTAAAACTGTAGATTCTTGATTATTGTCAGACGCGCAAATTGTATTGATGTTAAAATTGCTACAATTACACGTTGGAGTAATAGCCGAAACATTGGTATTGATCTCGGTTGAGTTCTTGTCTCTTTCTTCATTTCTACCTTGTCGTGAGACGCCATTTTCGGGCTTTCTAGCTTTTTCGTGCGGTATACTTTTCACTATTTCTTGAATATTTTTTATCTGTTGCTGCAGCTTATCATTAGCTTGCCTTGATTCGCTAAAGAATTTATCATTTTTGTGAATAAGGCTGTCCAAGTTTTCGTTTGTCTCATTTTGTTTGACCGAAATTTGTTTCTTAATGCTTGTTATTTCGTCTCTTATTTGAGAAAACTGTGTAGTTGTATTCCTATAGAATTCGACAGCTTCGACCTTCAAGCTTTGCACTAGGGTTTTCAATGATTTGATTTCATTTGCTATTGTGATGTCATTTCTCTCATCGTTATAAACAGCATTGTTTTCGTCTGTTATTGTTTCTGCTTTGTCAATGGTTGGATGATCCGTTAAAATCAATTCCTCGACATAAGATAAGTTGTCAGTACATTCTGCGTTTTCAACATTTTCTGTGGGGACCATGTTGCAACTCTTTTTTTTAAAACAAACATCCACAGTTTTTTCATTTAACTTTGATTTGTTTTCCTTCTTACTATTAGGCGTATCATTTAGGAATTTCAGAGCTAAGAATTTTACACATTCATTTAGTTCTTCAACTGTGCTACCGTCATGTAATAACTGGTTTTGCATTAGTTCAACTATGTTCGGTAAGTCCACCCTTAAGAAATTCTTTTCATATTTTCCATTGATGAGGCTTGAACACTTTGTATGGTAGAGATTTATGGTAAATAGGTTTGATTTATTTTGGCACACTTTAATCTGTGTTTCTACTAGATAACCGTTTTTATCAAGGATTGGTTTATTACTCAAGTCATATTTTTCCGAGACAAAATACTCTTCGACTTTTTTCCTAAAAAGATCGTAATTACCACTGCTCAATGTTAATTTAACTCCGCCTCCAGTTTGTTTAATCAAAATGTCATCTCTCTGTGTATACGTTAGTTTTTTCTCCATTGCATTAACTTGATTGAGTTCATAATTTCTACCTTCACATTTTTCAGGATTTAGATTCTTTTTTGACTTTTCATTCTCCTTCATTTGTTTAAGCATCTTCCTTGCTTTTTCAATTTCAAATCGTTCGTTATTTGCAATTCCGGCATCTTTATAATCGGCTACCGCCGCCGCTGGTGAACTCATTTTTCTTTAAAATAATTATTAATTCTCATTGTAAAATTATAAATGACATACCAAAATGTTCCGCTCTACACAAAGAATCCATTCATTCACTTTTTTCCACAATTCTTTGTAAATAGACATTTAAAATACGTTTTTTCTTTTAAATTGACGTTTCCGTTTATTGTTTTGCAGCGTGACGTCACCGTGGCGCGAAAACGTGATAAATAATTGTCAATATAATTCTGAATTCATGACTACAGTTTTAATTCTTGCTGTAGTTACAAGGCGTTGGAAATAAGTAACACAAATGATACACATATCAACACAACTTTTTGATCTTGAGCAATGCAACTTTTTCATTAAAATTTGCTTTAGGAACAAAGGATAAACTTAGCTTAATTGTTTAATTCATTTCTATATTTTTCTCTGCATACACTAAAACTGCTTCACCTTTTCATACAATAACTCATTTCTAGGCATATTGTAATGGAAATGGAACTGAAACACATTTCATCTTATAACTATGCAAATACCCGTGTGATTTCACCCCATATGATTTGTTTATATCACATGGATATTTTTAGAACAATGACATAATGTGGTTATTTTTAGAAACTTGCATTTCTGTTAGAAACATCAACGAAAACAAGGCAAATAGAGGTTATAAGATAAATATACCGTAATTTGTATTTAGTGTATTGCATGAAAAAATATCTAACTCATTTGTGGGAATAGATAATTGTCGTGGCAGAGCCTCGACAATTATCAATTCCCCCAACCTTGTTAAATATAATTTTTCATGCAAAACACTAAGAACATATTATATATATACCATGCTTTATACCCCCCCCCCCCCCCCAAAAAAAAAAAAACTATGTCAGATTATCGGTCTGCCGATATCATGGTTCTTCAAACTGTAGCTTTATCCTGTCTGCTCAATTTCTCAGCAAGTAATGAACGGAGATGTTCTGTACTTATAAGAAAGGTGTGCAAATCATGTTACAGAGTTATAGCCCTTTGATGATAAATTGGGTCTGCTTACATGCTAAGAAACCAATGGAGAGATTTGATTTAAATATCACATAAGGACTCTTACATTGTAAGTTAAGTTGCACAGAAAATTTTGATCAACAATTTTTTTCCCAAGTCTTTTAATTTAGTGCATGTATCTTCTATTTGTTCTTTCTTTTGTCCAGATTTTTGAAACAAGCCTGCGTTGTTGTTTTTTTCAGATGGCAATATCTAGATGGATTCATCTAAGTTGTAAGAACAAGTGTTCCTTAAATGATGTCAATTAAATAGGTTTAAACATTGTTTACAAATTTTGATGTTTGTCTCCTTTTTAGCTTGTCAGAGTCTGAGTATGAAGACTAAAGTAATCAACCTGATTAAGTGGCTAAAAAGCTTTTTTGTGGTATTTTAAAAACTGGAGACTGGTTAAAGACTGGATAAATTAGAGAACAAACATGATTGATAGGTAAATTTCATGTCAGAATGAAAACTATAGGTATTTAAGAAAGTTGATTTACGGCTCAACCACTTACAGTAAGGTAATAAATTTGTAATTAGATGGAGGGTCCATATATCTTACACAGTATTCTGCAGTTTCTTTTGAAACAAATTATTAAAAAATACCAGCTGTGTTGATTGCTATGATATTTATGACTCTTGTTTGATAGAAGAAATTTTTCCCCCTTTGTTTCAACTAAATACAATTGAAACTTTTCTTTTAACATCTTCTCCCAAACCAATAGGCCCATATAACCAAACTTTGCATAAATGCTCCTTGGGTGACCTTTAAAGTTATTCTAGAAATTTTGATTAACCCCCTCCTCCCCCTGCCCAATATGGTTGTGGCAGCCTATGGCTTAAGTTCCCTTTAAAATCTTTTCCTCCTAAACAATTGGGCTGATTTCAGTGAAACTTGGCATGAATGTTCCTTTAGTGACTATCTACCTAGCTTGTTCAAGATATTTCAATTTACCCCCCAAATATGGGCGTGGTGGGGTGGGCTTATGTTCATTTTTAATTCATTAAAAATCTTTATCTCCCAAACCATTGGGCAAATTTCATTGAAACTTGGAATGGATGTTCCTTAGATGACCATATATCCAAGTTGTTAAAGAAATTTTGATTGATCCTGAAATATTGGGGTTGCAGGTTTGGGCTAATTTTCACTTTAAAATCTTCACCTCCCAAGCCTTTGGGCAAATTTCAATAAAACTTGGCATGAATGCTTCTTAGGTGACTGTGTACCGAAGTTGTTTGTTTTGTATTGATTGTCTCGTCTCAATTAAATCTGGAGATTTTAAAGCCAATGGAGTGATGCAGGCCTTCTTGGGCTTCTTTTTTTGTGTTCTCTTAATTTCATTTTGATTACTGTCCATTGTCGTCTGAGGGTGTTATGGCCCTTTGATAGAAAATCTTGTTGGCCTAACTTCTCAGCATCTTTAGGAGGAATTTGATTCAAACTTCATGGAAAGAGTCGGTATCAGTCAGAGATGTTTATTTGGGTTACAGTCAATTATCTTTGTAAGAGTTATTGCCCTTTCATTAAAATTTGTGTACGCTCAATTTCTCTGTACTTTATTGAATGATAGAATCAAAATTGCAAAAAGACTCAGGCAAATATATTTAGCAAATACATCATGCACTGACATCATGTTCTGACGGCACTTCATTATGGATTGAGGATCAAAAATCATCAAAAACTTTGATGATCTTGATTATATCATATGTTACAATATGTCTAAAATAGAGGATGATTTTCACTATTTTATCATTTGTCAATTGTTTGTTCAACCTCCTTTATTAGGATAGAATGTGACTTCAAATGGAATTTTATCAATTTATTATCAGGTGGGTTTTATCAAAAATTTTCACACATCTGGATCACAATCTTAAAATACCTTAAAAAAGAGAATTGAAGGTCACAGTAGAATGAGATTTTAGCAAATATATCAATAATATAACTTTTTGAACACACTTTTGATAGGAAACAATTAAACCACAGCATGCAGAGTCATATAAACCTTTAAGATGGTGATTTGATGAAATTAGCATATTAGGGCCTGAGATTATAAAAATTTTCTCATTCTCAACTCAAAATAATCTCAAATTCCAACTTGAGATAATAGCCGTAATTTTGTTGTTATAATTAACTTATTATACACTTAGTATGAATATAAAAGGTTATATTAATAATGTTATTATATTATCTTTTATTTTCGCGAATTTAAATGAATTCTAAATTTGAAAAAAATACATTCGGGGAATTTATTAAATGCAATTTTTGACTGTCAACTCTCATCAAAGACTGTCCATCACGCACACATATGAAATTGTCAGAAAATTCTCGCACAGGCCCAATAACTGAACTGAACTATTCTTTTATTTCACCCAGGTACTTGTAGAGTACAACATGGGGTTATGACATACATAATATTACAATTCATACAGCAATTTTCCGGTTTCAGTGAAAGAGCGAAAAGAGAGAGGGAGATAGTGAATGTGGTAAAGAAAGTGCGATAAGCGAAATAAAGAGTATAGGCTAGAGAGTGAGTGAATGGAGGATAATATACTCGATGTAGAGCGAAGGATAGAGAAAAGGTAAAGAGAGAATGAGTTCGTGCATTACAGAGATAGAATAAGGGAGAGGGTTTAACATGGGATTGAGACGTGTATAAAAACTCACTACGTTCCTGCACATTGACCGCATCACCGCTATTCTTCGAGTGTTCACAGGAAGAAATAGTCCGTCATACGTCAATGCAGTATTTACTAAATTACCTCTAAGTTACATAAATTCTAAGTAAGCATGTGAACTGGAAAATGTATCACGTGACAGACACTGAATGCAAAACCAGATCTACACAATTAATGCAGCCTGGTCCTGGCATACAGTGTCGTTCAGAAAAATAATTTGATTCTAAAATATTCAAACTTATTTGTCTGTTTGGGATATATATACCAGATTAAACTAGTTTACAATGTAATTGGAGATCGTGCTCCGTATCATTAATCTAATGCTTCAACATCTCGTGTAGTACGCGTTATTTTGTTAAAACGTATCAGGTGCATATAAAGAAAGTTAATTGTTATACTAGTATATATCTGTTGAGGCGGCCAGAATGTCGCATTCATAGCCCCATCTTCGGAACCATGGATGCGACATTATGAACCCCAAAGAACAGGTAATTTTAACTAAATTATTTATCCGATATAATGCATTTTTTAATTCTATTCACAGTAAAATAAAGCTAGTCTGGTGGCTTTGGACATTTAACTACTTAAATTTCGCCATGATAACTCTAAGAAATGAACAGAGGTGTATTAGAGAGTCTGTATCTTTAAGATTTAGAAGATATTTTAGATTATTACCGGTTTGAAGTGGTAATCCTATAGCAGTGAAACACCGGTTTCTTTCTGCAGAGAGCGATTCGCATTCGAACAAATAATGTGATTCGGACCCTATTTTAGAGTACGTACATAGTGGACAGATTCTATCTTGATACTCGATAGATTCATATCGCCCGGTTTCAACGGGTAGCCTAAAATTCGCCGTTCTAAATTTGAATAGAGTTAAAGCGTCAGGGTTAGAGAGATTTTTAAAATATGATTCAAGTTCATGTGAGATCTTAAATGAGTTATATGTTTTACCCTTTTCTGATTCTCGAAGTTGCGACGACCATGCTTGTTTATATTGGTCGACGTATATTTGTTTAATATGTTTATGTAATTCTCGATTTGTAAGAGCAGACTGTGAGAGCCAAAGATCGGATCGGCCTGCATTGTTTAGAATATTTTGGACTTGTCGTAACCATCTGAACTCCATGTTTGGTAAATTTTTCATATATGTATACACGATATAGGCCAGTTTTGAAGTTTTTCCAGTGACTAATCGATTCCAATACGAGATCATTCGGGATTTAATAATAACAGAGATCGGATATCTTCCGAGTTCGCCATATAGCATATAGAGTGGTGTCGATTTTCTTGCTTTGGTAATTTTACGTAAAAAGTCGTTATGAACTTTTTCTAAAATGTTAATATTGTCATAGCCCAATATCTCCGAACCATATGTTAATATAGGTAGGACGGTATGGTCGAATAGTTTGATAATTAAGTCCATGGGTAAATCGGAATTACTGGTTTTTGTATAAAGTACGTATAAGGCTTTCGTTGCTTGTTGAGCAATATGTTTTTTTGCGTTAATAAACGAACAGCTACTAGAAAATGTAACGCCTAAGTAATGATACGTATTTGTTACTTCAAGATTTAATCCACCTAAATTAAAAGTAAAATTATTCCATTTGCGAGCACCGAAGATTACAACTTTAGTCTTAGCGATATTTACGTGGAGATGCCATAATTTACAATCAATTAAAGATCGATCGCGAAAAGTAAGATTACCAAAATTTCTATCTTTAAACAATCGACCATTAAGAATAAATAAGTTGTTATTGCGACAAATATCAATTAATTTAAACCCATGGGCATTTGTTTTTTGGTCGGCAGTATTTCTCTCAAGCGGAATCGACAACTTTACAAGTTCAGATTGCTTAGTAAAATAGTCCTCGAAAACATCCGTTAAGTCAAAATAATCTTGCAAAAAAGTATCCGGCTCTAAATAATCCGCCATATTACCCGTTCGTGCATTGGTGTCGCCAGCTAAAATTAAGAATTTGTGCTTGCTACACATGGTTGTAATTTCTGACTGAAAGTCGTTAAATTGATCGATGTCGAAAAATCTTGAATTTTCTGGTGGAAGATATACAGACCCTAGGATTAAGTTTTCGTTCAAATTCATTAAGCGTTTATCGAGAGAAATCCAAAGAACGTATTCTGACGAATTTTGTAACATAGTAATATAAGGGGCTATTTCATTACGCACGTATATTCCGATGCCACCAGACTTTCTTTTGTAGGCTTTTTATCTGTGCTTAGAGAAGAAAGTAAAATTTTCAATATCTACCACATCATTAGAGTCTAAGTGTGTTTCTGACGTACAAAATAAATCGTAAGAGCTCACTAGATCTAAAAATTCTGGATAAAAAAGTCTCCTTTTCAAGCCATTAACGTTCAAAGAACAAAGTTTTAGGTTTTGAATGTTAGAGGGTTTATGTTGATTAAAGTCTAATCCCGACTTTTCCTATTGTGGTTGTTGTGGTGCTGGGGGTCTAGTTTGGTTCAACTGGTTCGGGTCCCACGGTCTCCTGAATTGAGAATGAAGGATAGGATCGTTGCCCGTATTGAGAGTGGGTGTAGCTGGGATGGTTCTATTAGGCGCATGTGTGCGGGCTCCTCTCCGGGGAGATCTAGATTCTGTTCTCCTTGTTGTCCTCGGCGCCTCCGATTGAGTAGACTCGCTACGCCCTTGAAATTCCACAGTATTACTCCGCGCACGTGATCTCTGTGTAGGCGTGGGAATACTACAGTTTGTTTTTACAAGTTTATCAATCACTACTCGCTCTTGTCGCATAGTGGGGCCCCAATTGGGGAACATATCAATTATCCTTTTACCGTCCTTCACAAGCCTGGCCGGGTACACAATACTAACACGGCTATTTGGGAAGTCATCTCGTAGCTGTTTGAACTGGGGCCACAGCTTTCGCCGAGCTGATTCGATCTCTGGGGGAAAGTCACGATTGATTGAAAAGGAGGTCCCTTTGAGTTTTTTAGCATTTCTAATTGTGAATTCCGTGTCTCTGGAGTCTAAAAAGTAGACAATAATGGGCCTAGTGTAGCCCCTTTTGAATCTGCCCAATCTGTGTGCCCTCGGAATTGTCGGACAAGGTCGAATGTCCAGATTCTTGTCGAGGAATAAGGCAACTTTTTTAAAGCAATCTTCGTCTCTAGATTCCTCAATACCACTGATAATGATATTATTACGCCTGCTGCGTGCCTCTATATCTATTGACTTATATTCTAAAAGCGTTAGCCTTTCATCATGCTCATGCACTTTACAGTTAATATAGTTGTATTTATTTTGAAGTTCCAGACACTGGTCAATTTTTCCGCTAATTTGGTCTATTTTAGAATAGAGCAGGGAGAGTTTATCATCTACAGACAGAGTTTGAAAATTGACGTCTCTTGAACCACTTTTGCCGTCTGAACTGATTCTATAACGTTTTTTAGAGTTTATAAATTCGTTCCAGTCGGAGCCATGGTCACTTTCAAGGTCATGGAAATCGCCATTTTGTGTTGACTCGTATGCCTCCATCTCTTCCGATCGGTTTAATGGGCGATTTTCAGTATAGGGCGTACCTGCATGTGTCTCTGAAGTTGCTCCGCCACTTGATAGTCCTTGTGATTCACTCATCTTGTTTCAACTAGCTTGTTTCTCGGTTAAATTTGTAAAATTTTCATCCCATACAAAAAATGTCTGACCGCCCTCACTTGACCGGAAGTAAAACTCCAATAAGAGACCTTGACCCCTAAGGGTGTTATACTCCAGTCTCCAAAACAAAAAGGCTCAGTAAGAAAATATTTAGTATTGGAAGGATCATCTCAAATGAAGAGCTGATTTGTTTCCATGTGAGGAAATGTTAATCATAAACTCTCTAGACCAGAAAATGTGATTATCTTTTATATCATAAATATACCCTTCGTTTGCTCCTATATTACCACACATTTTAGTTCCACTGACAGGTCAGATTTAGAGCTAATTAAAATTGTAACGCAATGGTGTAAAACGCATAACAAGTATTTAGTGTAAGACTTTACTAAGTGTATATACATTGTATATACACTTAGTATAGTCTTGCACTAAACACTCAGTATATGAAATAAGAAGAAGTTACAAACAACTTACTTTGCAATAAAATTCATATGTCATTGTTTAACTTGTGTACACGGATAGCTCCACCCATTTTTCACTCAATGTCATCTTTAGCACAAAAGTTCATTCTTTTGAAGTCATATAACCCACATGCTAAATATTTTTATGCACTTCACTTTCTGTTAAGTTCTCCCAATGTCAATATCATAACTTTTTTTATTAATTTGACATCCAGAAAAATGTTTTAATACAATTTTACATCCAGAAGAGGATAGAAATAGTAATTTTTGAATTGTCATCGTGTTATAATGGATATAATTTTATTTTTGCTATTATGTGTCGAATAAAGTCTGATCTGCATAAAACTCCTCCTCCATCAGACTTTATTTGACTACACATCACAGCAAAAATGAAATTATTTCATAAGTAATGGTGTGTTCCATGTTCACCTATGTGTGTCTCTTGGAATGGAGAATTTAGAGTTTTTAGTTTCATCTGATTTGCTTCAAAATTTCACAGAATAATTAACATAAGGACCATTCTAGAACCCTCAGTGATATTGACTGATAGATTGCTTGATCATACCTCATTTAAATAACACAAGTTGTCAACAGAGAGTGAATGAATCTGAAATACCCAACTCTGTATGGATCTTCATACCTCTCAAATGAAAAAATATTTACAATGGAATTACTTATTTTCTCATATCTGGTTTGAAAAACAGACATTTTAAAGTGTTATTTATGAGATCATTGTTCTTTTAACAATGTATTGTTATTTTGAAACAGTTCTTTGACCACTGAGAGTTCCCCTGACTCCTTCATCAATATATAGGTTTCCTTAAGTAAACTTAGTCTGTTTTCAAACCAGTTGCATTACGATAATCTTTCTGATCAATATTATCTAAAAGGCTATGTAATGTATTAAATGATAATATAGAATTAATAAAAGCATCTCCCAGAGTATTCTTACACTTCCTCTAACGACGCTCCTGCCAAACTATTTTAATGGTTGTGTTTATAATGTGCATTGAAATTGACTAATCAAATAATACTGATTCTTATTATGATTGTCTGCTGCAGTAATTGTAAATAATTAAGCAATTTGGTCATTTTAAGATCACATGGAAAGAATATATATGTGACCCATCAAGCAAAAAGGGACCATCAGGAAACCGTTGTCCATTTACAAAAACTAAAAATGTCACTTTCCACAATGCTTTTTCAGGGATGTCAAAAATCGGGATGGTTTGTGGGGGTTTGGGCTTACGATAGGATGTTTGACACAGGTGATTTTATTAGTAATGAATCAAATATTCTGGAATGAATCTTGCGATCACCGCTTCAATTTTGGTTTTTGCTATTTACCCAACTTTATCGATTGAATCCAAGTTGTGTAGTAGGCATCAAGAGAAATCAATGGGAAAATAAGAAAATCAGACATTTCGTGTTGGTCACAATGCCTATCATTAAACACCATCAGTTAAATTAACCTGTATTTTTGCGATTGAAAATGTACCTAATTTTTATCGTTGTTTACGTCCGCCATCTTGCATGCTTCTACACTGGGCACTTTTTTACTGCACTGTACCAGGTATACGACTGTGGTCTTTGGTTAAATTTTTTTTAAGTCTATAAAAGGTCAAGGCCAAGGTCAAAATGTCAAGGAGCTTGGTCCCTGGTGTAAGCATATCACCTGGTTAGTGCATATATGAATAATGATGTCCCTAGGTAAAGCATTCAGAAAATAAAGGCATAGTTAAAGTTTTTTGGTTAAAGTTTTAGGTTAAAGTTTTTTTGAAAGGGTCAAGGTCACTGTCTCAAGGTCATTTTGACATAGGTGTTTGTCTTAAATGAAAGCCTATAGCCTAATGAGTATTAATGTAAAATATAAAGCCTCTAGGATAAATATTGATAGATGCAAAAAACTTTAACATAATGCGGGCGCCGACACCGACGCCAATGCTGACGCCGACACCAACATCCGAGGGTATGACAATAGCTCTTCCGAGACTTTTGTCCCGGGCAAGCTAAAAATGTATTGAAAATTTTGCCACATTTTTATCACAAAGACTGTCATCATGCATGTGATTACTGAGCAACATCATTTGTTTACTGGGCTGAGACTGTTTAGATAACATCAAATGGGTAAAATGAATGAATGCAAAGTATAAATTCTTTGTAATTTCTCTGTTTGGGTGGTGAGATTATCATTTAGTGGTAATCTACCATTATTCCCGATAATTTACCCCAAAAGCATTATAGAAAATGAGATAGAATATATTTTGATAAGCCAATCTGGCTTGAAAAGATTTGCTCTTCAATACTGACCAATGAGTGTTGACTGGTTTTCATGTCAGACTATTTGACCTGAATTATCCATTAATTACAAAGTGATTAACTTAGATCATTAAACTGCCATTTAGTAGGATCAGGGAAATAAGTGGTATCAAAAAGAATGGTCATTAAAACTGGATAAACCTTTTCCTGAATGGCCCTATACCTGCCATATTATTTATACTGGACAATTTCTCCTTTTCCTACCCTACAGTGGGTCACCATCATAGCGCAGTTGGTTGCACGTTGGACTGTCAATATAGAGGTCTCAAGTTTCCATCATTGACGGTAGCGCTCATTATTTCCAACTATTTGTCCCCCTACATTGAATTGATGATAGTAGACATTTGTGGAATAGTAGCTGGAGGCTAGGAAAGTATGTAATGGTAGTGCTGGTGTGAGAAATACCAGGAATCCATCGTTAGGTGCTCCAGTCAGTGCAATATAATTAAACGATTGTTGTAAAAGGCTCTAAACCCTTTTCAAACAAACAAATTTTCTCTCAGTATTTTTTACCACGTAGACCATTATCTTTTCAAGCTGACCTCAATTCTATTCTTGTCATTAACTTCTTTCAATTTGGCCCATTGTTGAATTTTGGTTTTAAGTTGTTTTTTTTTCAATGGTTGAGCATTGGCCTCTTGACAGAGGTCCCAGGTTCTTTTCCTCAGAGAGCAGCTATCTTGGTTCTTTCATTGCTTAACACATTCAGCAAGATACGGAAATTTTTCGAGGAAGCTGAATCAATCTAAGTTGTAAGAACCTATGTCCCTATCGATGAAAATGTTGGTTTAAACCTTTTTATTTTACATCGATTTGGGAACAAGTTCTTACAACTTAAATTAATCCCTCTCAATTCTGCTTCCTGGAAAATTCACCACTATCTGCGCTGAATTTGTTGGCCAATGAAAGAATTGATAGCCGCTCCAGGATGGACATACAAAAAAGTATGGGCACTGAACATTATTTTGAGAGTTATTTGATTCATGAAGCCACATGGTACCTTTTTACATTATTTTAATTCCAGCTCATGACACTATTATAACCTGTGGCAGGCTGCTATAGTATCAGCCAGGATCCCTTTGATGTAAATCTGTAGGGAGCATGCTTGTCATCCCATAAATACTTGATTAGGTAAATAGGGGCCATTATTCTGCCATTATTTTGTAATAACACTAAATGAAATCTGTCCATCAACATGTTGTTACAGTTCTCCATTTGTTGACTTGAGCAAGATCTAACATTGCTTTAGATAAACATTCAGTCATTTCTTGGCAGCTCAGTAACATCTACTTTTGCAGATTAAGAATGACTTAAACTTTAACTGTGAAATAAGTAAACCAAGGTAAAAAGACTTTAGTGACATACGTTTTAAGACTAGTCTCTTACGAAATTAAAGATAACAAATTTGAAATATCAATCTATTTTTGGATTAGAAAACATTTTTGACATTTTGAAAAAATATTTGTTGAATGTGAAATTTTAATTCATTTTTTTCCAGAAGATTTTAGCTTTGCTATCTGAAGGCCAGAAGGTAGAGTATCATGGGAAAAGGGGTCTTATGAAAATTTGATCAAAATATCCTTATTGCAATAGGGTCCATATAGATTTCATCTGCTTCAAACGTGCACAGAATAATTGTACAATCATCATGATTCCTTTGTAAATTTGGACTCCAATAAGCTTTCCAAGGAGTCAGTAGAGTTTCTCAGGCCCTCATGCTTCTGAGAGGGGTTAAACCCTTTCCTGTTTTACAAAATTTTGACCTGTCCAAATTCAAAGGTTTTGCAGACGAAAATTTAAAGTGCATTTAATTTGAAAAATAACCATTCAGTAGGGTAGAAAATAGTGTGGAAAAAGAAGAAATTGCTTGTCGGAAGCAATTTCTTCTTTTTTCACAATGTTTTCTCAAGCATAAAATCACAGGCACGTAAAAATCAGGGACTAAACAGCAAAGGGTTAAATGTCTAAAAAAAATAAATGTTTAAATGGTATTTGGCTGAGCAACATCCCACAAATAATCGATATCTAACTGGCTTACCATAGAGTCCCTGACCCTCCATTCGTCGCCCTGACTCTCTTACCAGTCTGTGCAGATGTTACCTGGATCATCTGAGATATATATAATACATACTTATTGTATTATATGAAAAAAACTTTCTAACAAGGTTGGGAGAATTGATCCTTGTCGAGGCTCTGCCGAGACAATTATCAATTCTCACAACCTCGTTCGATATTTTTTTCATACATTACACTAAGTATGTACATTTATCTTATAACCTTTTTTTGTCTTCTTTTCATCGATGTTTCTAACAGAAATACAAGTTTCTAAAAATAACCGCACTATGTCATTGTTTTATATATATCCATGTGATATCATAAAAAAATATCATATGGGATGTTATCAAACGCATATTTGTATAGTTATAAGATAATATAGATTCTACTTGGCATACATTGTATAATGTTTGAAATGTTGCCATTCCTGAAGTACATAATCAAACTCTGAAACAAAGAGCAAATTATAGTCAATAAATTGTGTTGTTGTTTTTTTTGTTTGAATTAAAATGATGTAGATTATATAGCTGTCACGTTTTACTATTTCCTCCCAGTTTTTGTGAATAAAATACATTTTTTTGTCTTTTAACAAGTCTAGTAGGTGTATCCCTCCCACACCATATCTGTCACTGATTTCCTCTTCAAAATTTGTGATTCAAGTGTGACCCCTCACACAAAAAGGACCGTCAAGGAATTCTACATGAAAAAGAAAGTTTTGATGAAAAATGATTGGGTACTGCGGGAGTTTTCATATTTTTGAGTGGAAAAATGTACGGACCTTTGAACAAAATATCAAATCATTCATAATGAATTAGATAAGTACTGTGTTGCTTATCTCATTTATTTGTTTTTTAGCTGCACTGGCCGAAGGCCAGCGAGCTATTGTCATGGCGAGGTGTCCGTCATGCGTCCGTCCGTGCGTGCGTGCGTAAACTTTTCTTTAAACATCTTCTCCTCCTTAACCATTAGGTGGATTTTGATGAAACTTGGCCAAAATGTTCCTTGGGTGACCCTCTTCTAAAGTTGTTCAAGAAATTTGGATTGACCCTCAAATATGGGCGTGGCAGGGCGGGGCATATTTTGACCCCAAAATCTTTGAACATATTCTCCTCCTCAACCATTGGGTGGATTTTGATGAAACTTTACCAGAATGTTTCTTGGGTGACCCTCTTTTAAAGTTGTTCAAGAAATTTGGGATGACCCCCAAATATGGGCGTGGCAGGGCGGGGCTTATTTTGACCCCGAAATCTTTGAACGACATCTCCTCCTGAACCATTAGGCCAATTTAAATGAAACTTTACCAGAATGTTCCTTATGTGACCCTCTTCTAAAGTTGTTCAAGAAATTTGGATTGACCCCCAAATATGGGCGTGGCAGGGCGGGGCATATTTTGACCCCGAAATCTTTGAACGACATCTCCTCCTGAACCATTGAGCGGATTTCAATAAAAATTCACCAGAATGTTCCTTTGGAGACCCTCTTCTAAAGTTGTTCAAGAAATTTGGATTGACCCCCAAATATGGGCGTGGCAGGGCAGGGCTTATTTTGACCCCAAAATCTTTGAAAGACATCTCCTCCTGAACCATTAGGCCAATTTTAATGAAACTTTACCAGGATGTTCCTTGGGTGACCCTCATCTAAAGTTGTTCAAGAAATTTGGATTCACCCCCAAATATGGGCGTTGCAGGGCGGGGCTTATTTTGACCCCGAAATCTTTGAAAGACATCTCCTCCTGAACCATTGAGCCGATTTATATGAAACTTTACCAGAATGTTCCTTTGGTGACCCTCTTCTAAAGTTGTTCAAGAAATTTGGGATGACCCCCAAATATGGGCGTGGCAGGGCACGCCTTATTTTGACCCCAAAATCTTTGAAAGACATCTCCTCCTGAACCATTAGGCCAATTTTAATGAAACTTTACCAGAATGTTCCTTGTGTGACCCTCTTCTAAAGTTGTTCAAGAAATTTGGATTGACCACCAAATATGGGCGTGGCAGGAGGGGGCTTTTTTGACCCCAAAATCTTTGAGCGGCATCTCCTCCTGGACCATTAGGCTTATTTCAATGAAACTTTACCAGAATGTTCCTTGTGTGACCCTCTTCTAAAGTTGTTCAAGAAATTTGGATTGGATGAGATCCACTGGATCAATAAAATTCAGGAGAGCGGTTTAGGGCCATTCTGGTCCTCTTGTTTCAAAGTTATATCTATATAGTTTTCTTCCTTGTAATTTTACATATTAGTTAAATAATTTCATTTCTTCATAAGTTAGTTTCAACTTAGAAAAAGTCAGAATTCCTTTTGAATGCTGTTCACTTTCATTACCTTCTATTTTCAATATCTCTCTTTCAAATCTTGAGATTTTTAAGCCAGTGGAGCGATACAGGCCCTCTTGGGCCTCTTGTTCCATTTTTTTTTTATTCATGGTTGGAATAAACCATAGGTGTAACTAGGATTTTGAAATTAATACGCACTCAGAAGGCAACCAATATAGAATAATTAGGATAAAGGCGATATGTGGACTGTTACAAAAGATGAATGTCCTCCGTCTGCTCCCTTTTCTATAAATTGAGCATTGGTGAATCATCAAAATATTGTAAATAAGCTGTAGTTTCGATGTTATGATCATTCATCAGGGCATTTTTTGAAAGAGGATTATTTCTTTTACGCATTTGCGCAATGAGCGTTAAGTTAGCTACACCCTTGTTAACTGTAGATACAACACTACAGTTGCCACTAATAATTTCCTTTGGTCAAATGTCCATAATAATTAATTTTTCAGGCGAGAGACAATAAAATACCTATGTTAATCTGCCATTTCAGAGGTCTATAGGGGCTTAGGGATCTGACATTACATTTTATGGAATAATTGAGCAAGGAGCAACATAAACAAGATAACTTAATTAAATTTGTTTCAAGTGCCATCATGAAAGAATGCATCAACCAATGAAAATTTTTGTTCTTTAAATAAGAATTTCATGAATATTATAGAAAAAAAGTGCACCAATGATGTTCAGCGCCGACAAAAGCGTTCTTTGATGTTTGTACCTAATATTTCCTAAGTGTTAAGTGGGTGGGGCCATATGGAAAGAAAAGTGTTGATGAACATTTGATGTAAAGGGCAGAAACATCTCTCTGCATGATTTTTTATGTTTTGTTATTCTGAAAACTAATTTGGACACCATTTAGCAGATAATTGTCAAAAAAAGAGGAAGCTTTTTCACTAATTATTTCCACCTGTGAACCAATAAAAAATTACCTCAACTTTCTCTAGAAGATACCAGTGATTTGGGTTCACACAATTTGATTGCTCAGTGCTACACTATTTTAAGTACCTATATAATGATAAGCACTAACAATAGTTTGGTGCTGTTTTGGTAGAAAATGGACAATATTCAATTTCTCATGTCTCTATGATACCCTTTTCTATTAAAATCACTAAGAATGACAAAACTTTACCAGCAAATGTTTATTACCCCGGTATACAGTATTCTGTATTATTTTTATCCGGCATGGCATGGCTTAGCCTTGACACGATTTTGCATAGCAAAAGTGAACATATTTCATTGTAGTCCAAGCTGAGGTTGTGAGGCTTTGGTTACCTACATATGATTTAAGGTTTGAGGGCCAATTTTATCCAACCGTCATGCAGTTGCTTGTTCTGTACAAAATGACCCTTTTCCACAATGTTTTGGCTATACCGCTATAGCTATGGCGGTCCTATGTTGCTCAACTGCTTGTGCTAAAAAAATAGCTTCATTTTGATATACAATATACCTGGACATACTGCTTTTTCTTGGCTAATGAAGCGCCCTTAAAATTGGGTCTCAAACACTTTACATGAACCTTAACATTTCAATTTTATACAGTTGACTATTTATTATAGTGAGTAAATATTTAAGACAAGCTCATTTACTAACCTTAAATGTAACCATTTTAACCTGTTACTCTGGGTAAGCTCCACCCTGCCAGGGCAAAAATCATGGATTATACCTCATTTTACATGCAAGTGAAATCGCAAAGTGGGATGCCATTTCTTGTTTTTGCAAATATTTTCAACTTGAATGCAAGGTATATAATGGGCAGTTTTTGGTGGCTATAAAGAACTTATGGCTGCTTGTTTTAGAGACACTTTCAAATCTTATATTTAACAAAAAGCATATCAACTTTTTCATTAGAATTTAATATATTTTATGCCCTCTTTGAATAAGAGAGGGTATGTTGCTTCGCACTTTTAGGTCAGTGATCTGGTCTGTCCATCCGAAGACTGTTTTGTCTACCAGGAATCTATTGTTAGGTGCTCCAGCAGCCACAATATGACATAAAGGTTGTTAAAAGCAGCATTAAACCCCATTAAAACAAATAAACAATAATCCGGAATACATATCACATCAATTAAAGTTTGTATTCATAATAATGCAATGCAGTCAGACACCTGTTAAAAGCCATAACAAGGGTTAACTGTGATAACGAAGTCTTCTGGTACTCGATTGGTGTCCTCTGTCTGTCCATCTGTTGTAAATATGTGTCCATTCATAATCTTGTTCTCACAATTTCTTCTTTAATCAAGGATGGATTTGCATGAAACCTTGTTAGGATGTTCCTCATCATGTGACCATGCCCTTATCACTGATGTTTTGTGATGCTTGTTCTGCTTCAAGGAATATGGGACCTTTGTTGAAAACTGTTTGCTGTAGCAATGTGACTCTGGCACTCTTATAGGCATTACATTCTTTATCCGCTATCTAATCCCTATGAAAAAGAACAAGACCCTAGGTTCTTGAATATTCTAAAACAGTAAATGGTAGTTCAAGAACTTCTTTAACTTGTAGAACTAGTTATTGAATTTCTAGAATTAGTTCTTGGACAAGTTCTTTAAATTAGTTCTATAACTCCAATTCAAGGCTCTTGAACTCAAGATCTTTTAAGAACTGTTTCTTCAACTGCTATTTAATATTCTAGAATGATCCAAAACCAGTTTGTCAACATTTTTGCCGGGGAAAACTTGACAGCTGAGTGTAGGCACCCATATTGGGATGTTCTTGTTTGACAATGTGTATGGTTCTATTTTTGTCTAATGAAGCTACTCAATGGCTACATTGGTTTGCCATAAAATGCATCTTCTTACAAAAATGTTTTACATTCTACTTGTCAGCAATGCTTTCTGTGAGTTCCAAGAAAGCAATAAAAGAGACAAAAGCGTGAAAAGGTATGTTAAATAAAACATCAATGGAAAGAGGGAGTTCTGCCATTAGTTTTTGTCTGACTGTTTGCATAACTTGGCATTCAATGCTGATATCTTTATTTAACCTTGTCTAAGAAAATGCTGCATCAAGCCTATTATTAATTGTCAGAAACAGTTCTTAGTAATTAATTCTTTTACTTATTCATATCTTCTTGCGCTTTCTAATTTTTGTCTAATGATGTTGGACCTGTTACATTACTTAGTGCTTTTGAGTCTGCTGATATTTAATTCATAGGAAACACATGAAAAGAAATAAAAAAGGTCTTATTAATTATGATTTTGATCTTAAACATTAATTTTGAAAGATTATACAGGAAAAGTACTATGTGATTAATTGGAGTAAAATTGCCATGCATTATTCTCATCTGAATCTAAAAAAATTAAAGAACATAATTATATACAACTAGTACACTCTTCCTACCAATGGTATTAATAATGAACTGACATCAATAAATCAAAGTACTGAAAGTACTGATAAGTTGGAATGCGTTCAAGAGACGGTGACCTCAAACCACTAACAAAGCTTACGCCTTCCGCCCTCCACAGGTGATCATTTAATACGTCGCGTCTTTTTTCGGGCGTATATAAATCAATGTTTTTCAACAACGAGATTCGCTGAAAGCCCGCTGGCTTAACGGAGGAGCAATTGACCTGCAATAACGAAACTTTACACAAATGTTGCCCATGACCCAAAGAAATGCCCTATTGTTTCGAGGTCATACATGTCAAGGCCATAAGTAAGCTTTAACTGTTAACAGTTTCCACTCTAACTGAACAACAAATTGACCCAAATCATAAAACTTGACATAAATGTTGTCAATGACCCAAGAAAGTGCCCAATTTGGAGTCACGGAGGTCGAAGTCACAATTTAACTTCGTCCAAAAAAATTCTTGAGATTCCAACTCATGAAGTAAAAGACCATATTTTCAAAACATAAGGACTGTTTTCACCGGCATTGGATCACAAATGACGTTGAGTAAGTCCCAACGACGTTGATGATATTTTTAACTTTTTTTTCATGCAGCAAACGACATAGCATAGTAAAATTTTGTACGAGAGCCAATCTTAATTCATAATCTAATAGGAAAACACTAAAAAATTGGTAGAAAATGAGTTGGATTTGAGAGACGCTATTTTCATTTAGGATGCGTCATACTTTTTCGCAAGTTAGTCGTTGGATTATGAAATGAAGACGTCTTCTGCCATTTTTTTTATTATTATTAACAAAACACGCGTTTAATGAATTTGGCATTGTTTATGAATAGCGATATCTTTTGTCTGAATTTTGTGTTTAAAAGGCTGCGTATTTAACGACGTCAGTCAGAACAATTTCAACGACGTTATGTTAACCCCTTTCATTTTTTTAGGAAAATCTATGCGCGATATCATCAACATATTGCGAACAAGCATGTATGATTTCTATTCATTTAATTTTACCCTCGCTTGGATTAGGCTGAGTCGTTATTAGACAATCTAACGCGTTTGTTTTATCGTCGTTTTTTATTCTTTACTGTAGATCAGTTTTACAAAACCAACGTAGATTGAAATGTTTAACTGTGTACATCAAATAAAGCTTCTTTCATTCATGTTCTGTGTCTCATAAAAATGTTTTGCCTTATTTGTATATTCGCGAAACCGGACAAGACTTTGTAAATTAGTATATATTGGTGCTCACTTTTAATCAATGCACACGCAGATGATATGATTACCATGCGCGAATCGAGGAGAAAAGAGCATAATAGTTCATTAGTATTGTAGGTATTTCTGTGGGAGTAGAACGAACTGGACTTGAAAGCAAAACACGTGGGGTGGGTAAACTCGTTAGGATATTTGAAAAAAAAAGGCTGTAGTAAACTGTTATTATCTTCAATTATATTTAAAGGATTGCGCACGTGCGTATATTTGCACAAGTGAATTAATGTCCAGGCAATTTAAAAAAATGGAAAAAAGAAGAAAGAGAAGATAAATGTTTGCCTACCTTCATCGATCCTTGCTGCGTCCACAATCAAGTTAAATTATCGCACTCTTTGGAAATGGTTTTCCGTTTTTATATAACAGAACAGAAAAGAAGAACATTTCTTTTATATTCATCCAAGTACAATGGGGTACAATATGGACAATATACATAAATAATGTTATTTGTTATTATTTAAGTACTTCCGGTAAAACAAATAGATGAATGATTGGATTGGGGAAATTTTAGGCTCATCCGAGGAATAGAAGCGCTACTATACAGGTGTAGTTACCATTTCATGTACTTTGAAGAATTATATTTTGTTATCAGTGATAAACTAGTGAAAACGAAAAATTGCCGTTTGGGACTTAAAACATCGCAGCTAAAGGTAAAATGTGCTATAGCTACGACGTTTCGGTCTCAATTTGATGTTATTAATTGAAATTAGATCTTTTATGTTGGGATATTTTTTTTTTTTCATTTGTTTGAGTACAAAATAACAACGACATGCATATATATTCACAATAAATCTTGCCGAGATGGCTATATCCCCTGTTTTTTCCGTTCTTGTTCAACAACAAAGTTTCAGGTATAAACGAGAGGTTTAAATTGCCGGGACAGTTGAGAACAAAAGTTGTCTGGTATTGGGGTAATTTTTACTTCATATATGTAGGAACATTCCATTCGTTTGTAAACTTGACCTTTCGTAACTCATGAGTACAGATTTCATTCAAAAAAGGTAAGATAAAACCGTAGTGGGTCATCAGGTCGTGTGGTATGGCCAATCAGAAAACCGCTTTTGTTTACACATGCGTGAGTTCAACTCGTGTCATAGGATAGTACACGGGAAAAAATATTTTACGAATAGAGAAGTAAAAGAGAATATTTACTGGATCGGGTGTTTAATACAGATACGTAATTTGTAGATGTTGGCGTTTCTAATTATTTTTACGGAACAATAAGGAACAAAACATTTGAACCATTTTGTTGAAGTGTGTAATAAGGTCGTTCAGAAAGAGAAACTAGACCTCTCAAAGAAGCTATAACACAATTCTACGAAAATAGGTTGCGAAATTACCAAATAAGCAGATCACGTGATTGGCTTGAGCTATTGCCACAATGCAGAGAAAACGGATCGCGACATTACCAAATTAGCAGATCACGTGATTGGCTAGTGCTATTGTCAATAGCTGACATTTTTGGACTTGACTTGTCACATGATTTCCAAATATAGTAATCAAACTTGTGATACAAGAAAATTCGTACGCAACTTTTTTAATATATATCGTTTAAAACATAAATTAGCGTTTTAATAATATACATGAAGTGATAGTTATGTAATTGTACAACATTATTTCTTATTGATATAATTAACTGTATGTCTATGTCAAGTTGAGATATACAAAATAGGCCGAAGTGTATTCACATCCTGTTCACGTGATATGTGTTATCAAAAAACCCGAAATGAAATTATCTTGTGTTCATTTTGCGGTTTTGTTAAATCTAAGTTGGAATTGCTCCGCATTCCAACTTAAAAATACCTCAGTCATACAGACAGGGCTATTATTTACAAAGAACATGTTAAAAATTCTTACTTCATATTAAAGACAAATTCATTGAAGTCCGGCTCATCCAAGAACTGTTGTTGAGTCTAGATTTGTAGAGGATTAACCCTTGTCATGCTGAACCCAAAATATTCCTGCTTTGGCAGGAGCTATAGACAAAAGTCAGCCTGCACATATGTGCAGTCTGATGTAAGTCTTCACCACCCACTTCTTACTTTATAACCAGAATTGTCAATAGATTTATTTTTTCAAATAAAAATTGACCTACAGTTGGTTCTTTCAGTACTTTTTGCTCTTTGATTTTGATGACAATTTTTAGCCAAAATTTATTCAGCATGACAAGGGTTAATACAGCTTCGAAGGTTGGCACCCTCTTTTTTGAGACAATAACAGGGTTGACCATATTTTGTTTGAATGGGGGTTTTACGCCTCTTTCAACATTTTTTCAGTTATTTTGCAGCGGCTGGCGCACCTTACAATGGATTCCTGGTATTTCTCTAGCCTGTACTACCATTACATCCTTTCCTAGCCTCCAGCTGCTATCTCACGTAAGTCTAGGATTATCAACCCATTGGTGAGAGACAAATAGTCAGAAAGGATGATTGCCACCATCAAGGATCAAACTCTGGACCTCTAGATTGACCATATTAACTAGAGAACAAGACATTAAGGAATTGAACCATTGATATTGGCTTACTGATTGTCCATAGGCACTTATTAATGCCTTAGTCAAAGATTTGGTAATCAAATACTGATAATGTTAATTGTGTTGTGCTTTGTTCAAAATCCTAATGTTGCACACCATTGACTAGAAGTACCCGAAGGGTTAACAGAAATTCGATTAAATCATATTGTGGCACTGTCTTATTACAACAACAGTGATGGAGTTAATTTTGCTGTGTGGGTATGAGGATTTCTCCCCGATACTGATAATTATTGTTGAGACATTGCAAGTATGCTGGAGCCAGATTGACGGGGAAAATATTCTTTAGAATGTATAATTCATTTATCTATTTATTTCTATGTTTCAAGAATGTGTTTTGTTTCATCATGACATTTTTTGAAATACCATGGGAGCCACAAGTTTAATAATTTATATTTTCATGAAAGAATGATTCAATATCAGTTGTGATCATCAAAATTATGCATTCTGATTGACTGAAATATTAATAAAGTTTTAGTTTCATATCTCCATGAAATAAAAAAATACTCTCTTCAACCTCTTTATTAAAAAAAAACAAAAAAAACTAACATAACACATAATGTCAAAGTTTTGAAGAAAAAACACCAAAGTTCAAAGATTACACAATAAATGTCTTGTCACAATTTTATTGATATAAAAACATTCAGTTTGTTGCTTTTTTGTTTTATTTTTTTTTGGAAGAAAAAATCTTGTTGAATATCCTGTGTTGCTGATGCATAGCCTCTTATTGTGACTCATATTGTGATCATGTATAATTGATCCACTTAAATCTACATATAGAGGGGGTAGGTTGGTATCAATGTCTGTCTGTCAGTCTGTCTATCTATCTGTATGTCAATCCATAAACGGTTAGTTGTTTCCATGCTCTAACTTGACAAGCAATTGACCTGAGATAATGAAATTACCACATTGATTTTAGAAAGTTTCTGTGAATTTCTTTGGGGATAGTTCTTGGTCAGTTTTGAACTCGGAGCAACTCAAGAATTTATGAAATCAATTTGTTAGAATTGTCTAGATAAGATAATGTATCCCTCCTTTGATAATCTGACTGTCACTGCATATCAGAGACAGGGGTGCATTATTGCAGGTAGAATTGTCATGCACACTTTCATTTTATTATCCAGACAATTTAGCTTGTTAGAAGTCATGGTGTGTGGCTAGCAATCAGTCAATTTGTTTATTCATTTCAGTTAATTTAATGTCGCTACCGAAGCATATTCCCATATGAGCGATGCCCCCAGAAGACAGTTAGTTGTTAGGGAGGATAGTGCAAGGATACATGACAAAACTACTGCTGCGACCCGCCATGGTTCTTAAATGTGCTCAGTGTAAAGCACCGTTTCATGGGACCTCACTTTAACATCTCATCCAAAAGACAATTGCCGGTAGTTTGTTAGTTTGCCAGCCTTGCAATCGAACCCATGTGACCGACTTTCATTGTTTTGAAGTCTGGTGCTCTACCAACTTACCAACTGAGCTAATTCGGCTGACAAGTCAATTTGTCATTAAAGGTTTTACTTTTAAACAAGAAACAAGAGCCATAAGTGTGAGCCATAACAGTTCATCATTAGAAAAGTAATTTTGACAGTTTGATTGTTTGTTGTCACATTTTGGTCAATTATTGGATGTTGCTGCCTGTCAGAATCATGAAGAAACTGTCAAATAAACTGATGGAGATTTCATATCTATTGAAAACTGCATTGAAAGTCATTTCATATATAACAATATGAATTTAGGAGCAACCTTGTTGGGCACCAATATTTGACAGAAAACAATTGTCTTGTGTTTCTCTAAAGCCTGTTTTTGTCTTTCTCATACAATTTTTTATTAAATAGATATTTTTGACATTTAAGTGTATTATTTATGCTGGGGTTTAGCAAGAAGAGTTACAACGATGAAATAAATGCCCTTACTAATACATTACACAAATCTATCATTCTACCTGCATTTGCAACAGTTTTGTAGGTTTAAGAATTGTCATTTAAGTAGAGAATGTTTTTATATATGCAAAGTCAAAAATAATATTTTGATGCCAAACTAAGCGATACAAAAACAAAAATTTTGGTTATTGATTAACAAGCTGTACTCACTAGTTTTTAGTCACCCTCTGAAGTTAATACCGTATTTCCTGTAATAATAGTGCCCTCCCTAAAAGTAGCGCGCCTTTTTTTTTAAACCCACTTCAAATGTCTAAATTTTAGAAACTTTTTGAGACCTCTTCTCTAGATTGAGATGCATTTCCTCTTAACAATCATTTATATGATTGTTTAGAGGAAATTCATCTCAAAGGGGAAAGGGCCTTAAAGACATTTATTTTTTTGATTTTTTTAAATCAGAAAATGCATACTGAATAAAAGCTCCCTGACCATGTTATGAATAGCTCCATGGAGCGTTTATTAGGAGAAATACAGTATATTCCAACAGTTTGATAAAAAGTTACTACATCCTGTAAAAGATTGTATCTATTTAGATAATAGTTATCTTGTTTAAAATCTTTCAAGGGGTGTTTGATTTTAATTTATTTCTCACTTACTCATACTTTCTATTAATAACAAACACAGCAAGATATCTTTAAACCAATCAAAAATAGTGAAATAACTTAAAATCTCAGGATTATCCTACTTAACTTTTTTATCCATGATTTGTTCTGTGGTTACATACTGACATCGTATTAAACACAGTAAATTCAGAGTACCAGTGTACATTTCTACAAAAAAGCGCCATAAAAAAATTAAAAGAGTGTTTCATTGCTCAATGAAAGCAAAATTGAGTATGCATCTAATTTTGGAAGCAAATTTAATTTTTATCAAATGAAAATTTTTAAGCTCTACTTGCAGAAAGCCACTGGGGCTATTGTCATGGCGCTGTGTCCTTTGTGTGTGCATCCGCTGTTAACCTTTTCTTTAAAAATCTTCTCCTCAGAAACTACTGGATGAATTTCAACCAATCACAGGAATGATCCTTGGGTGACCCTCTTTCAAAGTTGTTCAAGATTTTTTTATCCAATGAAAACCAAGGCTTTAATTGACATGGGAAATTTTCATGTATGGTAATATATGACTTTTCTCAGAATCTAAACCCACTGGGTGGCCCAATACAATTTATGTTGATGGCTCAGGGGGAAAAAGGTGTAACTGCCTTTATATTTACAAGTGGCTACAACTTTTTTGCACTGAGTAGTGGATGTGAAAATGGCACTTAGAAATAAAAGAAATTGACATTGATGCCAATTTGAAATCATGGTAAAAGAAATATAAGGGATAATCAGATTTATGGGAGTGACAGATTACCATGTAAAATCTGCCATATTAAAGGGAGGTAATATTACATAATGTTTGGTGTATACCAGCTGAAATGTGGTATAACTTGTTACCTCACTTCTCTACCTAGTTATAATTGTTTTGATGTAAGGTCATTGTCTTTGATAAATTTCTGCTTGAGAAGACATCCTGGCATTAACACTTAGCATGTTCTTAATTGGATATTCTTGCTATACACAAAACTTTTAGTGTGCTCTTGTGAGCTATTGTGATTGCTCTATGTGCTCAGGCAAAATGCCCATTGAAGTTGCATTATAAGGCAGGGGGAGGGGGGGGGGAGGGTGAAATTTTGAGGTTGAAAAGGGAAGCAATGAGTAGGTGCTTGAGCCTCTGCTATAGAACTTTAATACTGTTAAACCAAATACAAATATTATCATTTGTTAATAATGTTGATAAATTGCTTAGCAATAAGTCTAACTTAAAATCATATTACATGAAATCAATGAATTACATTTCTATCGATATTCCCTTACAAATACTGAATATATGTATTTTTTAAGAATTTAGCTGATTGAAATTATTGAAATAGAAAGTTAATGTTGAGGGGCTAGAGTATAAAAACTATTTGCAAGTGATAATATACAATAAATTTGCACTGATTCCTCTATAGCTTTTTAACTTCTATTTATATAATAAAAGAACAGAGAGAGAGAGAATGAGAGAGAGAGAAAGAGTGGGGAGGGAGGGAGAGATTGGGGGTTTAAATTTAGAAAATATTATAAATAAGAAAACAGAGTAGTGACAGAAATGTCTCTCCAATTTCAGAATTATTTTCAAACATAAAACTTCCTCTCTCTTCTAAGCATTATTTAATAGATAAAGATACAAATTTCTTTGTACAAATAATGCCCTTAAAATTTTGATGCACTCATTATGGGTCACTTTTTTATTTTGAAAATTCAATGTTTAATTTTTTTTCTTTAAAAAAATCCAGGATGAATAGACTAAGATCAGACTGCACAAATGTACAGTCTGATCTTAGTCAATACCTCCTGCCAAAGCAGGAACAATATAGGTTTGGCATGACAAGGGTTAATTTGATTTAGATATGAATTTCTATGTACAATTAATGTAGCTAAGATTTTAAATTATCTTAAATTGTACAATTTGCCGATTTTGACAGTAACCTGTTGAGTTAACGTTCTGTTATGAGAGAGGGCCGTCTGTAATGTGGTCAGGACGTAGACCATATTGGTTTATAGCGGGAAGCTCATTGAAAAGGTGTATAAAGTAGACTACAGGTAGTCAGCGAGAAGTAATTGAGTCCTAGACGTTTGTTAACAGATACCGTGGGTAACAAATTTTTAAACCCTCCACTCTCTATTGGGTATTAAACTGGAGTGCGATAAAAATACTTAACGTTTTGTGATAAAATTGTGATAATGATCTCTGATTTGTAATTGTAATCTTGGGGTTTCTGGTATTGGAAGTGTGGCTCATCAGTTAATTACTTTTTTGGACTATCTGATAAAAGGTGCTTAAAACTAAAAAAAATCTCATTTTGGTTGTTTGTAAAAATAATTTATCTTTTTTTTCTTGTTCTTTTCTTAATAGAAGAAAAACATATTTTGAATATTATAAAAAATATTTGGTTTAAGATTCTTAATGATTTGCGTGTCAGAAATCATCTTGAAAAAATTTAGTGTTGAAAATCCATACTTGATAATTTAATGTTATTGAAAAAAGGAAAAATTCTGTGTAATTGAAAAATGAAAATTCTGTATCAAATAATTTTCTTCCTTTATAGAAGCTTTCCTATGATTGGATATATCTAAATTTATAGCTTTTTACAAATTTTTGTTATTTGTCAAAAAAATTATAAAAGACATAATTAACACATTTTATATGAAATTCAATATATACACTGACATTTTTTTAATTTGACCGTATAAATGGAAATTATGTATGAAAGAGAAAACATTATCTCTTTTTTTTCCTTGACTTTTTAATTGTGTAAATATTAAATTGTATTTTTATGATTTACGTATTTGTTCAAATTTTCAGAATTTTTAAATTCACCTTGTCATAGTTTAAAGATTGTTTACCACAATTCTTTGAGAATCAGATATTCATATGAAGCAAATTAACTTCTTCATATATTCCAAGTAACTTGTGCTTTACAGTAATTGAGATAGAAAAAATCTGAAAGATGTTAGTGAAGTTACTGGATTAGAAGTGCTTCTTAACTGTGAAAAAATGTGATGTTTTGTTCTTTCTTTGAAGTATCAATAAAAACTTTGGATTATATAAAGAATAGTTTTCACTGGATATATTAAAAGGTAATGTATAAAGATTTTTTAGGTTCGTGTTAAGAGATTAAGAAATGAAGATATTATTTGTTGATTACATGTAGATAAAAATCTAAAAACCTAACACTGTATGAATATACATATTAGCAGGTTCAGTTTCTGTGTTCATACAGGATCGTGAGTGTGATAAGTTTTTTTTTTATTTTCATTATTCCATGAAATCAACTATTATACTCTCTTCATATCTTTTAATTATATATCATGAAGCAAAAATGTATAAAGATTTATCCATAATGAAACATATTTCTATGAAACATATTTCTTTGTGGTCCTTCTTTGAGCAAACACTTTCAAAATAGATGCATACTAAACATTTTTTCATTGAGCAATGAAGCAAATTTTTCGGCAAATCAGAATGCATTAATATTGAAGGACACTACTTAGATTATAAAAGATTGTTGAAATATTCAATTCTATTCAATCCTAATTGACTTCCCTAACTGTTGTTTTGCCTAGAATTAATTCTTTTATAAACAATTCCTTCCTATTTTTGAAAGAACAGACTTGTCAAAATTAAAAGAGGTTGCTAATCAATGGCTCAGTGCAAAACAGTTGTTACAACTGTTTTGCACTGCAGAGCTATTGAAATGGTAATGAAGAGTAGGTGCAATCTGATGTGAAACCTATCCTATTTTGCTAAAGAATTTTTTAGGAAAAAGACGAATCATTTGTTGCAACTTAGAATTTCTTCTTTTTCTACAATGTTCTAATGTACCTCATTGATCAGATAAACTAGAGGAGTGTAATGTAATTGTTTCCCCTGAAATATTAGTGAAATCAGCATTTACATCTAATGATGTACAAAATCAACCCTTATGAAACAGGCTAGCAAAAAAAATGCAGATTAAAAAAAAAATAATATGGGGGGTCAAAACTTAAAAAAAAAATACATTAACGTAAATTAATCTTTATTCTTATGCCTCAAAAACTTTATAACAGAAATAGCTCAAATAGATTTACTTTTTGAAAGCTGCATGCAGACATTTCATTTTGTTCTTTCACTTTTTGTGTTTAAGGTTATAATAAATTTACATTCAAATTTATTTGGGGGAAATAAAATTTAAAAAAAAAAATTCAACAGAATTTCAAAAAAAAAAAACCCAAAAAGAACTTAAGTCAAAGAATAAGATGCATTCTAGCTATATCTGTTATTTATCTTTAAATGTTAAGTGTTACAAGATAATTATGAACATTTATTGTAAGCAAATGAAAGTGCATAATCATAGTCCGGAAAAAATAATTGATTTCTTCAGGGGGTATATTACAGGTAAAAAAGTTGAAAAAGTGGTTTACTAATAATTACAATGGAATCTAACTTTCTAAAGGTCTATATGACCTTTTTACAGATCATTTCTTTTATTTATTTATATAGCCTACTGTATTTCCTCTAATAATAGCCCCCTCCCTAATAGTAGCACCCCTACATTTTTTACTAAGAAAACCCACTTCAAGTTCCTATAAATTTTAGGAACTTTTTGAGACGTTTTCTCTAATTTGAGATAAATTTCCTCTAAACAATCATTTATTTAGAGGCAATTCATCTCAAATTAAAGGAAAATGGGCCTATAAGACATCACGGGAGCGTTTATTAGGAGAAAAACAGTATCTTCATGTTGAAATAGTTTGCCTTGTGTTAAGGCTAGCAAAATGTCTTCAAGCACCCTAAGCTAAACATGCCTTTAGATGCAGGGCACCATTTTAGGTACTATTTTGGAGTAGATAAAAATCGGGTAACGCTGAGGGCTGCCTCTTCTGGGGTAGTAAGTAACACTGCTCTAGGAGACATTTAGTAGACCAAATTCAATGTGACGTGATTTATTTGTCTCCCATCAATGGGTGAATGCCAAAGTGTGATGAGTAGCTGGTGGTTCAAAGGAAATGTTATGGTTGTACTGGTGTGAGAAACAACAGGAAACCATGGGTAGGTGCACCAGTCAACACAATAATGATGATAGTGGCGTTAAAAACCCCTTAACAAACAAGGTGCTTGCTTTTGTGCAAGCAAGAATATTCAGGGTTCAGCATGACAAGGGCTAATTTATGCCCAACTGAAAGCTTTTGCAGACAAAAATTTTAAGTAAATCTAATAGGAACAAAATCAATCAATCCACAAAACATTGCAATAAATGAATGAACCCGATGCTTAAATTTATTACAAGCAATTTCTTCATTTGCCAAGCCTCTTTTTAGAGACTAATATGTTGTGATTATTCTGGTGTACAGGAAGCCATGGTTAGATGAACCAGCTTCTGAAATATATCACTGGGAACTGTTAAAATTATGGCCTGGATCCCATTCAAATAACCTGACTGATTGATACAGTTGTTATAGTAAAGCTGAATTGTCATAATTCCTTGATTAAGGATTTTAACCCTAATGTCATGTTGAACCCACAATACTCCTGCTTTTGCATGAGGTCTAGACAAAGATCAGTCTGCACATATGTGCAGTCTGATCTTAGTTTATATCACCTGGTAGTCCTTATTAAGCCAGAATATTTTTTAACAATTATCTTTTTCAAAATAAGTACTGACTCAATGATTTGTGATCTAGTGCTGTCAGGACTTTTATTTCAATGCAAATTGTCAAGATTTTTTGTTCAACAATACTGGGGTTAATAGGAATATGTTTCTAGTATAAATTCTGAAAGTTTTGATTGACATTTCATGAAAGGTAAGGGCTATTTAACAGGTAGTATTTTCTCCATTATCTATCATGTCCCATTAGTTCTACCAGGGTGGTATGATGCTACCTTCTTTATTCCAATTATTCAATTAACCCTTTATCTTCTAATAATTTGTGATCTGTTCTAGAATTATTCTTGAACTATTCTAGAACATGAATTGAGAAAAAATTGTGCTGAAAAATCTTAAAAGAAAAGTAAATTTATTGAATTGAACATTTTCTGTGCTTACATTGTAAAAAAATAATTGAGATAGTTTTACAAGACATTTTAGAAAAATAAATTCTAATAACAAAAATACTGAAAATAAATTAAGGCTGTAAATCAATATTGTTGTGAGTGTTCTACACCCGTCTTAAAAACTGAAGGGGAACTTAAGAAAATCATGATCACTTAATCACAATGCATGTGTGGATGTCTTCTCTCAGGGGGGTGGGGGGTGGGGGGTTCTTATTTGGTTCAACCCAAAACATAATTTTCTCACAATAACTCCGGTATAGTAGGAGAGCAAAGTGTTGTTACTACAGCTTTATCAATAGGCCTGTCTTTAAAGAATTCAACATTCTTAGTGTGTATGACTGGCTTAAAAATATCAACACTTGCCTGGACTTTTTTGAGTTAGAGAATTTTTTAGCTGTTTAAAATGGTTATACAAATTCATTCATATCATACAAAAAACGAAAAAACGAAAATGTTCAATTGCATTTCACGAAAGTCACAAGATATTTTACTCTTACATATTGCTTATTTAAGTTTCATGAAAAGGTGAAAAGCTTTGAATTTCAATAAGTCAGAAATCATACACTAAGATTTATTAGTCCCCCACCGGTTACTGGTTGGGGGACTATAGGTTTGCTCGATTCCCTCTGTCTGTCCATCCGTTTGTCCATCTGTCCATCACAATTTTGTCCGGGCTATATCTTCTTAACCATATGTGCTAGCAAGTTCAAACTTGGTACACTTAAAGATCTCATTGAGGAAAAGAATCATGTTTAAGAACCGTTACTCTGCCACGCCCACTTTTTGAGTTATTGCCCTTTATTAATTTTACCCTTACATTCTTGTCCGGAACATATCTCCTAAACTATGTGTGCTAGCAACTTCAAACTTTGTACACTTATAGATCTTATTGAGGACAAGTGTCATGTTCAAGAACTATTATTCTGCCACGCCCACTTTTTGAGTTATTGCCCTTGGCTGTTTTTACTCTTACATTTTTGTCGGGATCATATCTCCTAAAGCATAAGTGCTAGCAACTTTAAACTTTGTACACATATAGATCTCATTGAGGACAAGTGTCATGTGTAAGACCTGTCACTCTGCCATGTCCATTTTTTGAGTTATTGCCCTTTGTTGTTTTTACTTTTACATTTTTGTCCGGAACATATCTTCTAAACCATAAGTGCTAGAAACTTCAAACTTGCTGCACTTATAGATATTATTTAGGACAAGTGTCATGTGTAAGAACTGTCACTCTGCCATGTCCATTTTTTGAGTTATTACCCTTTGTTGTTTCTATCCTTACAGTTTTGTCCCGTACTTATCTCCTAAACCAAAAGCCCTAGCAACTTCAAACTTTGTACACTGGTAGATCTCATTGAGAAGAAGTGTAATGCATAAGAACTGTTACTCTGCCACATCCACTTTTTATACGCCCGTCGAAGACGGGACGTATTATGGGATCACCCGTGGCGTCCGGGCGTCCGGGCGTCCGGCGGCGTCCACTTCTTTGTCCGGAGCATAACTCTGTCACTTGAAGTCCGATCAACTTCAAACTTGGCAATTGTGTTCTTCTCATCATTACGGAGTGCAGTGCACAAGAACCATAACTCTACCTGGCCTACTTTTTGAGTTATTGCCCTTTGTTGTTTTTCATACTAGAATCTTGTCCGGAGTATATCTCTAAAAGTATAATAGCTAGGATCATGAAACTTCATGGATGTATAGATCTCACCAAGGGGGAGTGCAGTGCACAAGAACCATAACTCTACCTGGCCGATTTTTTGAGTTATTGCCCTTTGTTGTTTTTCAGACTTGAATCTTGTCCGGAGTATATCTCTAAAAGTATAATAGCTAGGATCATGAAACTTCATGGGTGTATAGATCTCACCAAGGGGAAGTGCAGTGCACAAGAACCATAACTCTACCTGGCTTATTTTTTGAGTTATTGCCCTTCGTTGTTTTTCAGACTTGAATCTTGTCCGGAGTATATCTCTTAAACTATAAAAGCTAGGATCACGAAACTACAGGGGTGTATAGATCTCACCAAGGGGGAGGGCAGTGCACAAGAACCAAAACTCTACCTAGACTATTTTTTGAGTTATTGCCCTTTGTTTTTTTTCAGACTTGAATCTTGTCCGGAGTATATCTCTTAAAGTATAATAGCTAGGATCATGAAACTTCATGGGTGTATAGATCTCACCAAGGGGGAGTGCAGTGCACAAGAACCATAACTCTACCTGGCCGATTTTTTGAGTTATTGCCCTTTGTTGTTTTTCAGACTTGAATCTTGTCCGGAGTATATCTGTAAAAGTATAATAGCTAGGATCATGAAACTTCATGGGTGTATAGATCTCACCAAGGGGGAGTGCAGTGCACAAGAACCATAACTCTACCTGGCCTATTTTTTGAGTTATTGCCCTTTGTTGTTTTTCAGACTTGAATCTTGTCCGGAGTATATCTCTTAAAGTATAATAGCTAGGATCATGAAACTACATGGGTGTATAGATCTCACCAAGGGGGAGTGCAGTGCACAAGAACCATAACTCTACCTGGCCTATTTTTTGAGTTATTGCCCTTTGTTTTTTTTTATACTTGAATCTTGTCCGGAGTATATCTCTAAAAGTATAACAGCTAGGATCATGAAACTTCATGGGTGCAAAAAACATTCATTCAAAATAACCTCAGTTCTATTCAAACCCCCAGTTTATACTTAGCAGTGTGACGGGCGTATCTTGTGACAATTTTGCACCTTGTTCAGTTATTGTCCGTTGTTGTTTTTTATCCTGACATTTTTGTCCGGACTATATCTCCTGAGCCATCAGTGCTAGCAACTTCAAACTTGGTACACTTAGAGATCTCATTGAGGACAAGTGGCATGTACAAGAATCATTCTTCTCCGCCCACTTTTGGAGTTTTTGCAATTGGTTGTTTTTACTCTTATATTTTTGTTTGGGACATTTTGTTCAAAACCTAATGTGCTAGCAACTTCAAATTTTGTATACAGTTATAGATCTAGTAAGTAGGAGATATATTATAAGAAAGGATTTTTTGTTATCCGGTGGGGGACTCCTGTATTGCATCGCAATACGACATGCACATGTTTTTAATGTTCCAGAATGCCACCAGAGTTTGGAAATGACTACTAGTGTATCATTATTTATTCTTTATCCATGGCATCATTTTGTATAGTAATATTTTATATAGCGCTGTGAACAATTTTATCTTGCCAGATATAGTAACCTTATTACATTTTAAGTCCCTGTGCACTTTTTTGAGATGGTTAAATTAGCAAAATTATCAAGTCTAACACATGATTACAATTTGTCTATCACCCTCTCAAGAAATGAAGTGTATGGGTCTAACAGTCCTGTCACAGCCTAGACACGCCTACTGTATTGTGAAGTTTAATTCAGTAGAAATGTGCAATCCATTGTTGCATCCATTTTAATATGATTCTTTATTTTCAAATTTTCAACCAAGACATTGATCTTTTGGAGAAGAAATTCACTTTTTTCCAGCCTGCATGCGGTGAGCAACACGAAGTTGTCACAATGACAGCTGTGTGTGCAAAGTGTGTCTGTCTGTCTGTCAGTCTGCCTGTAAGTCCATCATAACAATTACCCCTACATTGTGGATGAATTTCAAAATAACTTGGCACAGTTGTTCTCCATCATGAGACTATTTGAAAGAAATGTTCAGATTGCTCCACTTTAGGACAAGGTTACATCTCAAGGTCAAATGTTAAAACTAGACTTATCAGATCTTTTATAAATACATGTATCAAAATTTGCCTGGCTTGACATTAGTTGTCCTGTGACAGCCACCTACTTTAGAAATAGAATAACATGCTGTTTATAAGTCTTTTGTGAAGAGTTTACAGAATCACATACCGTATTTTTCCTATTAAACGCTCCCGGGGTTCTATAAATAACACAGTCAGGGAGCTTGTATTTAGTATGCATTTTCTGATTTAAAAACTCATTAAAAGTGATGTCTTTTAAGCCTTTTTCCCTTTAATTTAAGATGAGTTTCCTCAAAACAATAATATGACTGATTGTTTAGAGGAAATTCATCTCAAATTAGAGAAGAAGTCTCAAACAGTCCTGCAATTTAGGCATTTGAAGTGGGCAGTATTCTTTGTAAAAAAAAAAAAGTAGGGGTGCTACTATTAAATGTCTGTTAACAACTTATCAACTTATCCTAGCTGTAGCTAGGACATTTTGGTCACCAGTGATGTGATGGATTAAATATTTGTGACTTGAAAAGGGACCATCTGGGAGCTCTGAAGAAATATTTGAAAAAGAGATTGGGTCCAGCATAGATCATCCAGATTTTGCATTTTGAAAATTCTTTTACTGGAAGATAGATTATTCATTCCAGATTAAGAAAGTGCGAAAAGTTTCGATCCTAGTCAGTCTGCGCAATCAGCGCAGTCTGACTAGGATCGACACTTAAATCACTAGCCAGATTGTTCCTTTTTGCGTGACAGGTCACATTTTTAAAGGTGGAGATCAACATAAGGTTTTATGTGATTCAGCAATAGTTATAATTAGTAAACCTAGCTTGCCCTGTGTTTAGGATGAGAAAAAAATGTGAACATTAACTTTATAAATGCATGTACTACTCTTTGTATGCATAATTGCACCTTAATTTGGTAATGGAGGGAATAAATTAATGGAATAAAGATAATAATAACAAATTAATAATCTATGAATCAAATCTAGATTATAGTGATAAAACATTACTATGTTAGCCTTTTAAATCATTAAGACGCCTTTACAAACAATTAGGGTCACATAAGGTGACAGCAATCCTCTTAATGTAATAGTAGATATTATATCTGAATTTAGTAGGTGTTATGATTCTTTCAGCAATAATAATGCATTGCTGTAAAATTCATACTTTTTTTTCTAATTAAGTAAATCATACTATGAACCTTATAAATTTTGAAGTAATAAATCCCATATTGGTTGTTCAGCGTGAAACAGTTGTAACTGCATATATATTTATAGGCAGTTGTAAATCGATGCATCAGTGAAACAGTTGTAACTGCCTATAAACATATAGGCAGTTACAACTGTTTTGTGCTTAGCCATCGAAATGTTTCACGCTGAGCCATCAATATATTCTTTCGTGAAATCTATAAATTCATGTTACTTATCAATATAATTACATTGTAGTTAATCTGGGCATCCTGAATTTGATGACTTGTACAATATTGTTCCAAGGGGTGCAAGAAGGACACCAAACAGTGACTAGACTACATACTTACACGAGCTTATGTATTCTTTCATGTAAAATATAGATTCAAAATAGTTTAATATTCAAAAATGTGAAAATAAAATTCAATTAATGAACTACTGTGTGTTTAAAACAAATATATCACATTATTCTCATAGCCACACATTTCATTCAGGATTCTGACTGAAGAAATTTCATAGATAGCTATATATTATTATGCATATTTCACATTCAGAATTTTAATGTCAGTACAAGTATTTACAGACCTCGTCTGATTGTACATCTTGGAGCATGTGTGAAATTGTAGACCAACATCTCTTGGTTTTACAACAGAAGGAACCTGATAAAAATTACGCAAAATCTACAAAGGTCAACTTAAACTGGATTTTTTTTATTTTGATATGAACCACAAGGATTGATAAAGCATAAATAATATTATTTATATATCTATCACCAGACAATCTGGATGTTGATAAAAAATAATTGCCCTATTAACCCCCCTCTATAATACAGGCGCCATTCTCTCCACAAATATCGGACAATATTGTTCACATGGAGCTGGTAAACCACATACTTGAACATTCGTATAACTGTGAGATTTCAGACTTGTTAAAGTTTCATGTTAATAGTAATACTATTTTTTTTTGATAATAATAAAAAGTGACACGGCAATTCAATGCACACACTACTACATAAAAGTCTTTGAAAGATGTTCAAACATTTCAAATATTTTCAGATGTATGAATTGCAATGTGAAAATATTTCGATGATATGTAACAACATAAAATTGTCTGTCTGTGTAAAATCTGTTTACAGTTATATATTCATTTTTATACACAGCCAAAAGATGTATATTGGTATCAGGTTCTCCAACAGTCCATTTGTCCGTCTGTATGTACATGCTCATGTCCAATTCTTGTTTATACAACTTCTCCTTCGGTGCGAACAGATTCCGGTATGCTTGAAACTTTTACAGATTGTTCCTAGTCATATGACAAGGCGCTTAATTATTGTCTTGATTTTGTGATGCTACATGGAAAAAGGGGTCTTTGTTAAAAAATTCCCGTAGCAGCATATATTGAGTCTCTGGCACTCTTGTGGTATTCAAAACATGTCTTGAAATGCCTGATATGTTTTATATATTGCTAAAATCTAGATCATTCGAATCTACATTTGTTCTCGACATTATTTTGTTTTCTCTCTAGACATTATTGTAGAATTAATGCTGTTTAGACACAAAGATAATCTCAGGAATATATTATATAGATTATTGAAAATATGGCAAAATGAATTCCTGCTAAGAATTGATAAGAGGAGAAAGATAAAGTGATATAATTATCAGCTTAAGCAATTGACATAAATATTGTCAAAATTGATCATTAAGAAACATGCCTGGCATCTGAATCATTGCCATCAATGTCAGCATTCCATCCTTCTATTCAATCAGATTTGGAATTTCAAGAAAATACAACTGAGAATTTCATGAATTTTGCACTTATTATATGACCCACCCATTAAGGAACAGTCTTGTCTTCTTACAATTTTCATTTTATTGTGTCATTCATTAAATAAAGCTGCAACATTCATTAAATTAAGCTGCGTAGTTACAAGGTCTTGGAATTACACTGATGATTTGAAAAAAAGAAGACAAAATGAAATGAGCCTGTGCATGAAATTGTCAACAATTTCAAAAATGCGCAAAGCAAAGACTTTGCACAGTCTGACCAGAGTCTTCACTATGCGTTTTGTAGATATGTAAGGTCTCAAAGTATCTGTAGACCACTTAATTTCTAAGCAACTGATGTCGGGATTTCATTTAAACATCACAGATTAGCTCAGTATAAGTCAAAAATGGGCAGATCCAATTTTAGTTTTGGTCCATTGATCTTAGACAGAGTTATGGCCCTTTGATAAAAATTCCAGTTGTTCCATCTGTAGCTGGTTTGATACGTTAGATATGTGTCATAATTTAGCTATGTGTCATTTAAGTTTAATTTGTGTCAATTAAGTTGAATGGCTTTCATTTTCACTGACTGAATAGTATCTCTGTTTTGTTGATCAGACATAAGGGAGGTAACGATTAGCGAAGAAAGAAAAACATAAGTTATCAACCTTGGATACTGTTCAAAACTCACTCATTGACAGTCTGGGAGACTGGATACAATGTTGAAGTAGCTACCTGTTTTATATCATATAATTTATTACACGTCCATATTGTGTAGCAATTATTGGTTCAAGAATTTACATGATTTCTGAAATCATTAATAGAGCTTTTATTCTTCACACATGTGCTGTGGGGCAATAAGCATATTTATGATGGGCATAATTACTCCTGTACTAACAATACAATTATATTGTAATTATATTGTAATTATATTCATTGTACTAATCACTGGCTTACAGAGAACAGAATGATGCACTCTTATTCCTGTATACTGTGGCTACTCTCACTTAACCCTTGTCATGCTGAACACGGAATATTCCTGCTTTTGCAGGAGCTAAAGACAAACATCAGCCTGCACATATGTGCAGTCTGATGTTAGTCTACACCACCTGTTTCTCACTTTCAAACTAGAAATTTCAATAGATTTAGTTTTTCACATAAAAATTGACCTACAGTTGGCAATTTCAGTGCTTTTATCCCTTTGATTTCAATGAAAATATATAGCAAAAAAATATTCAGCATGACAAGGGTTAATTTGTGGAAGGATATGCTATAGAAGTCATTGTGTTACCACCCCCTCCCCCACACAGTGCAAATTTAACCTCCGATGATGGCTTAATGTGGAATTATCTTGAGTATATTCAAATTTCAGCAAGCTTTGATGCTTCCTAATTTTATCTCTGTTATCCCTTGTTATGCTGAACCCCGGATTATTCCTGTTGGACAAGTGGGGCGTGGGAATTCCAAACCCTTGCTGGGTTGGCAGACTCATGATCCCAGTGAAATCAAAGGTTGTGGGTTTGAATTCAGGCCGTGCTAGTAGCCTCAGCCTTACATACAAAGCGCATGAAAAAGTGTCCTTATCTCAGTGAAAGGACTGAAAGATTGATGAAAATGCACTTACCACCATATAAAATCAAATCTTAAGGATAGAAAAGAAGCAGTTACAAGTAAAAGATATTGGCTAGATCAATTTACCGATACAATTAAAAGAAATTGTAAGTGATTTGTCTCGCTACTTGTGTGACAAACTTACATCAATACAATTGAACTGTTTTGTTGTAGCCCAGTTTTATTGCCCTGATTTATTGTAATTGCTATTGAACTGCTGCTGTATGGGTCAAATGATGCAATTATATTACCTAGCTCCTTTAAATTACCTATTCCTTTAAATGAATAAGTTCTGATGACAAAATCTTATATGGCTACAATTTGAAATTGATCAACCATATTAAATGGTATGTCAGTACACAAAATCACAAGCATCCCAAATTGATAAGATTCTGGCCTACTTTTTCTCCGTTTTCTGTCTGTTGTCAGTCTGTCTGTATGTCTGTTGTCAGTCTGTCTGTTGGTCTGTCTGTCTACAAAACTTAAAAAAAATACTCAAAATTGGTTAATTCATCCAGACTACAGTGAGGCTACAGCGCTTATATTTGGCATGGTTATAGATCATGGTTACACTTCAGCAGATACCAAGGACAAGGCTATCTGTCAAGGTCAAAGTCTAGAAGAAATGGCTGTTTTGGGGGCATTAGTGTTTACAAAACACACCTTGTTTATTTTCTATTTTGTAAGTTATGATTTTCATTGTACCATAGACTGAGGAATTATTTAGAGTTTAGTGATGGGAAAAATCCTTTAATTTCAAGTCTCAATTTTGATCAGTATAAGAGGTTCCAGAGAGGGGGTGGAGGGTCCAGACTCCCCTAATCTTGTAATTTTGGTAATATTATATGGTAAATTCAAATAGTTTCAAAAAATGTGGGTATCAAAGGTTTCAATGATTAGCGGGCAACCTGAAGATATCACAACTACAGCTATGTTTTGAAATGGATCGATGTATGTTCATGCATTCATTTGATGATTTTTTAGATAAATATTTGCTTCAAAAATTCTTTTGGTTCACAATGACTTGACTTAAATGTTATATAAATTATTGCTTATCCATTTAAATAGAATAACTCTAAATTTTGGCTTATTTAGAAGTGAAGATTTGAAAAAAAGGGTTTAAAGAAAAGGGTGAAAATAGTACTTGAGATAGTGTTTTATTGCCGATTTATTTTTCAAGTACTTTACAACTATTTTACAATTTTATTGGAATGCAATTGAAACACTTTCCAATGGGAAGCAGCGGAATTTATTCAGCATGACAAGGGTTTAGCCTCAACAATAGGACAAGGGTTTGCTCCCCTTTGGTCTAATAGATCTATCATTATTTCATTAGATAGAAGACTACATTGATTCAGTTTGATTACACTGACGCCACTTCGTTGTGTACTCTAAGTACACCTTAGATATGTATTTTAATATGAAATTCTAAAAAACATTTTAATTGAAGAAAATCTTATAAACATTTCAAATGATGAGCACATATTAACTGTCAACTTCTGTAAGCATCTGTTATAACTACCCAACTTTTGCTAAGTATGGAAATCTAAATAATGTATTGTTTTGTTTCTCTAGATTTACATTCATTAATGAAACTATGGTTTTCCATCTTCTATCATTTTATTAGCTGGGCAAATCTAAAAAAAAAAGCCAGCTATGGCATCAACTTGGATGGGTTGCATGTTCCTTGGCAATGATGAGTTTGTTGGCATTAGCATGACAAACTTTACTTTTTTTCTTATCTCGATTGTCATTGATGATACCACTTTGTAATTTAGCATGTGTGTTCATCATAACAAGAGCTTATGCATTGATCTGCAGTCTTTTTTTGTGTATGTGAGAATTATTGCCTCTTATACTTAGATTTTTTTATTTTCTCCTTATTTTGTATCTGCATTTGAGCATAGGCATTTGTAGGCAGTGCTATTGAATTTATGATAATATTTTGAAAATGGAAAAAGAAAAGTTTGAATTTATTTTTGTTAGTGTATGAAATTTATCTTGGAATATACAAATTCTTTCATTTTGTTCCCTCACAAGAAGATTAATATTATGTGTAAATGTTTTCTTTGATCATGATTACAATTTAGAATTGTGATTCCTTTCTTTTGATCACATGAGGTCGAAGTGCTCTAGGTGACATATTGTGGTCAGTCAATGTCCATCATGCTTTTGTCTGTCCATCTATCTGTCCATCCATCCATCAACAATTACCAAGAAATCTTCTGGTTTTAAAGTGTTCATTTATATAAATTCTCTCATTGTATGTCTTGGTATCCTTGAATGAAGAAACTAGTTTTGCCAAGTGAGTTTTTCGTTCTTTTCTATAAACTGACTCTTCATCAACAAATTAGGCTGCTTGATATTTGACCTCTTATATGCATGCATTAACACACATGTTGCAATAAAGAATTAATGCACTTTGAACTGTTTCAAAATCTTAGCTATTAAATATTTGAAATTCGGTGATAATAGGTCTTGCTACAAAAAAGTGCAGTTTTATATATTTGCTTATATCTCCACTCACCTTTTGGAGCCTTTATACATTGTTTAGGCACTAATATACGGCATTTCAGTACTACTACAAAGATGAAATTAACCCTTGTCATGCTGAATTAAAAACCTTGGCAAAATCATATATAAATCAAAGTGCTGAAAGCTCTGTATTTCCTAGCTGTGAGTCTGCATTTGATTTTGAAAATATGATTTCTGAAATGGTTCTTATTTAAAATGGAAAATCAGGTTGTATGGTCTAAGATCAGACTGCACATATGTGCAGGCTGATGTTTGTCCATACCTCCTGCCAAAGCAGGAATATTCCAGGATCAGCATGACAAGGGTTAAGAACAGAAATGTTAACTGAAACCAAAATCTAAGATGTTTGCTGAAGCATTCTGTAATCGGGCAAATTTCAAAATTTCTAATAATGAGTGTACTCCCTTAGTCCCTTAAAGGTAGTCTAAAATTTATCAATGAAACTATTTGAGAAGAATTCCACCATGAATAGGCAATGAATATGCAGAATTCCTTATCAAGAAAAAAGATCGCTCTACATTTGTAAGAATGTTGTTAGTTAATTGATAAATGCTATTTTGATAGTAATTGGAGAAATTAAACTGTCATATAATGACAATAAAGGTGATTATTTGAGATCTATATGATAAAAAACATCATCTCATTCATCTCTCTATCTTAAATTTATTCTTTAGCAATTTTTATGTTTAGCACTTTTGATGTCCACCCAATTTTCAATCGTTTATTCAAGCTTTTTTTCTGCATCAGATAAAAAAAAAATCCAACCATGATAGTTTCACACAGTATTCACAATGTCTTTTGTTAACCCATTTCAAGCTTTACCTTAAAACAATCCACTTTTGCTGGAGATATAGTCAAGGATCAGCCTATAAGTCTATACCACATAATTTTTCTTTTTAAAGTTAAAAGTTGAAATATTATACATGTATTTTCAAAATAAATACTGATTCTCAATTACTGCATCTAGTGCCTTCAGCACTTTGATTTTAATGAGATTTTGTCAAGATTTTTAGCTCTGCTCTTTTTTTCTTTTTTTTTTTTAAAAAAAAACACCAAGATATTATCATCACCTTGCTGTTAGTGTTGATGTAGGTGCTGGTGTAACAAACTTTAACTGTTATTATTGAAGATGTCATGATACTTGGCATGTGTTCAATTGGGGATAACCCTGAAAATTTTTGTAAGAGTTGCGCCCCTTTTTCAACTAAGAATTTTGCATAATCCAACACCTGCACCTGAGAGTTGAGCCTGAAGGGGATGTACCAGTTATTCAGCATTACCAGGGTTAATGCTCTATTTGTAAGGTCAGAATATAGGAATGATTTGTGTCATCAATTAGATAAAGAATTAAGAGCTAAGTTGTCAACCATTCAAATGACTGTAAAGCTGATTTTGAGTCTATTGACTGGAATCAATGTGTGTGAAAAGGTTAAGTCCCCTTGAATTACTGAAGTGCTAGTGATTTGTCCTCACAAGTGGAATTTGGAACCCTTATAGCCCTCCTAAACCTTCTTAGCAGACGACTATTAGACAAAGAAGACGTCTATTTTAAAGATATTTTCTCTTTCACTCCTTATCCAAAATGGTACATTTCAACTCTTGTCATGCTGAACCCAGATTATTCCTGCACATCTTTATCTATACCATCTGTAATTCCTTTGAAAGTCAGATCTTTTTTTTTCTGAAATAAATACTGACTTACAATCAGTTTATTCAGTACTTTAAGCAGGTTCATTTCAGTGCATTTTTTCCAAGATTTTTATTCAGCATGATAATGTTTAAGGTCAACTTTTTGCTAGGAGAGTTATTCTAGCCATATGCAGCTGTCAGCATCCCTGTCAATATTGGCACGATTATAGGTACAGTCGGTCATGTATCATTTTTATGCACTGCATCAATAGATCTGACTTTGTTCATGTCAATTATTTGTCCACCAAAAACTTTGAAATTGGTCATTATAACTTTTGAATGGTAAGTGATCATAACAGACTTCATATTTCACATGATCATTTCTAAATGTCACAAGACCTTTTGGTTTCTAATAAATTTAAGGTAGTCAGTCAAGGTTGTTTTTTTAAGGTCAAATTTGTTTAAAATCAAAACTTTTCACATTGGCCATAACTTTTGAGTAGTAAATGATGTAGTCTTCATTTTTAAATCGTACTGCGAAGCAGTAGATTTATATCTACCGTTTTCCAGAAATCCAGTCTGTTTGACCCAGTACATTTTTACCATTATCTTCTGAGCAATGTGTTCAAACCAAATTATGTGTTTTCAAACACCGAAGAAACGGCCTTTTCAGTCACAATCTACAAACTTTGTTTATACCTTATTTACTTTTCGACAAATAGAGAAGAGGCTAATACAAAATTTGATGTAATTTTCGCTTTTAGTAATTACCAGTTAGTATTTTCAGTGTTTATAACAAGATTTTCGGTTGAGTAAAGGAGTTGAAACGTACAATAGGTTAACTGTATAATTAATTTGTAGCACTTACAATATTACTGCTCTGAACTTTCTCGAACGGTCATTTACCAGTTGTAGGGCTGACAACCAATCAAATTCTGTTATGATTATCACTCGGTCAAAACCCACGCGTAAATTCAGACCACGTGTAAATTCAGATGAACATCGTCTGCTCGAAATGTGTCAATCAACTTGTTTGTCATTAGTCAATAGTCGTCTGCACTCAAACAGGGAGCGTGGGAAGTTTACTTTTTTTTCGCATGTGTTAACAAATAGAAATAATTTTGTAATTTTGAAATATTTGATTTCAATGAGCACTCTGATCACGCTCCAATCCTATTTTCATTGAATTAAAATTTGAGTATGAAGAAAAATTATTCAACAACAAATATACCGACAAAAACATGCGATAAACTGATATAGGGGTAAGTTCATATCGGACTCGATTTCGACCCGAGTAAACCGGGTTTCCATCAGAACGGCCTCGGTTTCGACACTAGTGATGTCATTGTAACCTTTCAACCTCGACGCTTCTGATCCTGGGTCAGGCCAGTGTTACTTGGGTTCCAAAATGGCGTCGAGAATAGTGCACAACAATTCGATTACAAAAAAAGATAAATATTCTCTATTACTTTAAATAACAAATACTTTTTTCTTATTTTATATAGTATTTTGCACGAGTTTATCACATTTCTTAATGGGATAACGATATTTCATGGTAAATTAATTATTGTAGCGGTAAATGAGAAGTTTGTTTACTACCACCAGTGGGTAACTCTGTTCACATGAATGTCTTTTCTGCGCATGCATATTACAGTCAATTTTAGATTATTACATCATCTCACGCGTCTCTCGGGCTGCCATTTGAATTTCCCCTAGAATAGCAGCAAGAGCGATCTATTTTTAGAACAACTCATGAATAATCATAGAGTGCTGCTAGATTTAATCGATTGGTCAGAAACCAAAGATATAAATAGCATAGTTGGCGATTTCACGTGTTTCTTGAGGGAAAATGCATTTACAGTATTTGGGAAAACCCAATGCTTGAAATACAAACATATTGGTAATCAAAATTGTAAATAGTTTAATGAAAAATGTTTGTTGCCAAACAGGCTTTTAAACTCTATAGAGAGAGGAATAATATTAACAGACAAGCTTTTAGCTTGGCGCGTGCTCATATAACAACGTAAAAATCTGCTAAGAAATAATTTAGACTAGCAGAGGGCTATCGAATCAGCAAACTTTCAAAATCGGACCCACGAGGTTGGATGAGCTGGCGATGTCCTCGACAAAATGGATTGTTAAGACAAAAAACTCACAAATTTAAAGATTTTACCAACTCTTATTGTCCAAATTTGAGCCCTTTTGATTGGCGAACTATTGCACTATCCCAGCCTCTCAATGATGTACGATTTACAGTGCTGACAGCACTTTGATTTACTTAACTTAATTAACAACTTGATTGATGTACCAAAAATGTATCATTTAGCATATCTTTTAAATAATAAGTGATAGAGTCTTTGTATTGCTCAAGATTATTGTTTGTGTGGAGACTTTTCCATTGGCACCAACTGCAAGGTAATCAGTCATCATGCTTAAGTTATTTTTGAAGGTCAGATTTAATATATTGTGTGTGGTTAAGTGCAAAACTATTGTAAGTGCTGTATTTTCATTGGCACTTACTATAGTATTGCACTGACCCTTAGATTGGCCATGAGAATGGTGCAGTATAAGAGCTAGTCTTAAGGTAGTGGACCCATAATAGTTCTGCAATATTTCGGAAGTAATGAACTTTTACAGTGTTAACCGAGGCTTCCTGATGATTGCATTAGGAAACATCGGTTAACATTGTGAAAGACCAATTGTGTTCCTAAATGTTGCGGAACTTTTACAGGTCCACTACCTTAAGAGTATTCATAAAAAAATCATATTATTTAAGAAATTATTTAAACACATTTGATTTCTAAAGATCTAACAATGCAGGTTTTCATATTGTCATTCTTTCAGTTATCGAGCTAATCTATATTCTCTATATTATACAGGGGGTATGGTATTGACATAATAAATTACCCAATTTGAAGAATGATTGACAATACAAGATATTGATACCTCACCATTGGCCTTACACTAGATATTAACCCTTGTCATGCTGAATAAATTTTGGCTAAAACTTTTCATCAAATTCAAAGGGCAAAAAGCACTGAAAGTACCAACTGTAGGTCAATTTTTATTTGAAAAATAAATCTATTGACAATTCTGATTTGTAAGTGTAAAACAGGTGATGTAGACTAACATCAGACTGCACATATGTGCAGGCTGATGATTGTCTATAGCTCCTGCCAAAGCAGAAATATTCCGGGTTCAGCATGACATGGGTTAATGGAAATACTTTGCTAATGCGTAAGAATTATCTAAAGTATAATTCAGTTGGTCTTCAAAATGGATAATGTAAAAAAAGGCCAGGGTTGGACATAGGGACTTTTTAATCATGGAGTACCCACCTATTATATAATCAAGCATTTATACAGCAGACCTTCAGAGCCTGAGATTATTAACTTTTTTTCACTTTTATCATACTCACCTGAGAAAAAAATGTATGAATATTAAATATAATATTGATAAGTTGTTATTGTAACAATGTATTATTATTATATTCCCTATTCATTCATTTAGCATTACAACAGCATTAAAGCTTTAATCTCAATCTAAAATTATATCTATCTGATGTAATAGCAAAATCTCTGTTGAGTACGAAAAATGTTTTATAAATCAGCCCAGATGGCATGCTAATCTTAGAATACATGCATGTTTATACAATTAAGTTATGATTTAATGATTTCTTATTATTTCCACAACATCTGCAGTTTGAAGACAGATTAAATATTTCATTTTTGAATTGATCAGTGAAAGGTTTTCATTTAGACAGGTGTTAAATACAATATAACCTCTTTTCTTATGCATTAATGCATTATATGTTAACATTTGCTTCTTAGCCAAATCAAGTTTCAAAGTTATGGCCATTAAAATTTTCCTAGAAGGGTAGGATCATGTTTTGATACAGAAGATCCTTGCATTTTAATTATTTCTGAATTAAGGTTGTGGAGTTAAAAAAAAAAAGAAAAGATCAGAGCTATCAATATAAAATAGGTTGAACATTTTAAATTTGAGGTACAAGGTTGACCTGTGTCAATAATGCATGTCTGTGTGCAAGAAATGTTAGATGGTGGAAGTCACAAACATCCTAATTATTTAAGTTGCAGCTACAATGATGTTGTTGCTTTTGTCATAGAACAGTTGGGAGGGCGTCAGACTTTCATTCTTAAGGTCCTGGGTACAAGGCCCATACGGCAATCATCTTTTACGACTTTATGTCTCCCACCAAAAGGGTGATAATTGCAGACCTATGTGGGATAGCAGCTGGAAGCTTGGAAAAAACGTAATTGTAGAACCAGGGTGAGAAATACAGGAATCCATTGTTAGGTGCTCCAGCTTCCACAATGACCGAAAGATTGTAAAAAGCAATATTGTTGTTTTTTACATACTGTAAGATTTTGTAGACAAACTGTGTCTGGTATCGGAGGAATTTCTTCTTTGTATATATTGATGGCTCAGTGCAAAACAGTTATACTGCTTATAAACATATAGGCATTTACAACTGTTGCACGCTGAGCCATCATTATATTCCATATACAGAGAGAGGAAGTGAAAAATAGGATTTTATAGTATATAACTGAAAAGTCATTAGATGTAATTAACGATAAAAATGCCGTAAAGTCATGCATTGTGGGTGCTTACAAATTATTTTTAACGTCCTTTTGTTGTTGAGAGTGAAAAATGATTTATGATAGGACGATTACCCATCTATGGTAAATATCGTTTATTTACCATCAGTCTGTCCTTAAAATAATGGCTTTTAATGGGCGACTTCATTTTGTAATGGGGTAGTATGAAAACCATTTAGTATATCATTGCTTGAATATGATAGAGCCTTCAAATGCATACTGAAGGGATGAAAAATGGGAGGAGAAGATCTGCTCTGAGTTCAGGATGACAAAATGGCACAAACTGTTTGCAAATAGTTCCCGGCTTTACTCAAAAGCACATGGGAAAAGTGGGTTACCATATGCAATTAGTTCCCACCATTTGGTCATCCAAGGCATGTTTAGCATTACTAACCCTTGGTTTGCTGAATGAAAGTCCTTTGTATTGAAATCAAAGTACTGTAGACACTGAAAGGCCACTGTGGGTCAATGTGTCTTTTGAAAATTAAATTTATGAACACTGATTCTGGGTTGCAAACTTAAAACTTGGATTCTTCAGTTACTAACAAAAAGACAAAATGAAAACAAAATATTCACATTCCGGAGGTAAATATAAGAATCTAAAATTTTTGTTTCTAAATGCTTTGTTGTGAATCCTCTCAGCAAGACAATTGCAATGAGTATCTACAACATAGTATTTTTGCAAGGATTATTAAATTATTTCGATTTGAAATCCAAATTTCCCCCTCCATATGTGAGTGCCATTCAATATCCAGTATTTTACATGTCTGTAGGTTAGAGTATGAGGAAAGCTCTTAACAACCTGTACAATCAGATTAGAATTAATTATAGGTTTAACTTTCACAGACAAATTCATTCATAAAAGTTTTCATTGATGCAATAAAGATCTGGGACAAGTAACACTCCAGATAAATGATAAAAATCATAGAGAAGCCTTCTGGGTTTTAGCCTCCATTAACCCTTGTCATGCTGAACCCAGAATATTCCTGCTTTGGAAAGAGGTATAGACAAAGATCAGACTGCATGTTTTAGTCTACACCACCTTTTTGTCCCCTCTCTAGGCAGAGTTATTCATGTAATTAATTTTCAAACAGAAAGATGCCCTGCACCCTTCACTGAATTCTAGGGCTTTCAGTACTTTGATAAGAATGCAGTTCTGATAGAAGATTCGAATTCAGCATGACAAGGGTTAATATTTTGGGCTTCAATAGAACCCATACCTCAGTTTTCAGTCCTAAGGTTTTAAGTTCGAACTGTTTCTCTGCCAACATGCTTTTAGACAGAGTATAAATTTATCATCAAATGTCTAATTATCTTGGCATAAGTGAGCCTATAATACTTGGCCTTATAATTTGGCATTGACTTCAGTTGAGGCACTGAGGCCTTGTCCAACCAAGAGTAAATTATGCAATTTTGAAGCCAGTCCTAGCTGCGTAAAATGAGATGACAAAACATTTGCAAATTTTTGAAAATGATAATATGATTCCAACAATTTGACATGCGCATGAAGGGCCATAATTAACCAACCTTGACTGCCATGTAGTATGATTAGAGGTTTGCCTGACTTAAGACACTTTTGGACCCTATCTTTCTACAATGTGCAAAAGTGAAGACTCTGGTCAGACCGTGCAGATGCACAGTTTGGCCAGTTCTTTGCTTTGCACACATTTGAAATTGTTGGAAATGACACGCACAGGCTCAAATTTCATTTGTTACTTTAATTGAATTAGGTAAATTTTCGATAATCAGTGTAGATTTTATCAGCGAGGATCAGAGTCTCTAGCCTATCATCACTTCGTCACCTCTGTCTGCACGTCCATTGTTACCATTCTGTAACAAATTGAAATATAATCGGAGGAATTTGAAAAATTATGTTGCCCAAGTACAGAGTTTATCAAGCGAAAACTTTGGGCTTGATTGTTTACTTTGTGACTTTAAGGGGAGGGGTGAGCCCAAACAATGGAGAGTTCAACAGATTGAAGGACTACATGGCTTTGTGGCGACCACCTTTATCCATGATGTATAAATAAGCAAATGCATTTTCTAACATACAATTTTCAAAAGAAATTCAATTAAGCATTAAAAATTATAACACATTGTACACAATAATTTAACCTTTTTGTTCATACAGACATTTTAAAATGAAATATTTACCATTTAGAAAAGAACTGCCAAAGTTAAATTAGTAAGTGTAAGTTGAGTAGGGTTTTTAGGGATGCAGGTTTTCGGAGTATGTAGAATAAATAGCCAGGACTCTCAAATGCAGGACTCTCAAATCTATCTAATGTGAGTCCCACATACCCTCTAGGGGATCAATTTCAGGAAAAATCAAAGACTAGTTTTAAACAGTCTTCAATTCTATCCGAAGTTGAGCCTCAAATGTTCATAAATATCCAACACTTTCTATAAACAAGGGAATTCAGCCAGACCTGTCTAAGTGGCCACATGTATTCAGTAGCAACCTGTCTTTAATTAAAGCAACCACTACATGAGTAATGCCAAATTTGACATTTGCTCTTAATTTTACTCCCTTTTAAGGAAGCACTTGAGGCATAACTCTTATAAAAATGTTTTCAGCGATTATCTCACTTGATAGTCTGGATAGCTGACTTGTGATGTGAACACAATATGCATAGTTTCATGAAGATATCTTTAATACCAACAGATATAATATGACAAAAGTTGAAGCTTGTCACGCTAACACCAAAATGATCAACTACACCAATGAGGCCAAGCTGATGACAATACCTTGGAATTTCTCTTAAAATAGCCAAGCTAATAAGAAAATGTTTGCCGAAAACTGAAGGAAGTGTATTAGATCACATCAAAGATATTTAAAGGACTTGAATTAAGTTATAGAAGTGGTTTAAGTTTCCTGTTTGTTTTGAGAGGCTAATATAGTTTACTTAAAGTATTACTATAATCTATGATATGATCAAAATCTTGTTTACCATCGAATATCAATTCATCAATGACTAGAAGTTTGACCTCACCTGTCCTCATTACATTATTATTCATAATCAACATTTATGATTTAGAGGATTGTTGTTTCTTTTAGTGTAAGATATATTTATCTTTCATTTAGTGAACAATAAAAGCTATATTTCCAAAAATATAGCTTTTGTTTTTTTACAAAATGAAAGATTATTGATCTTGAAAAAAAATGAATTATTATTCTTTTTCTTTAAAACAAAAAAAGAGACAAAATGTGAAAATTCTGTAACAAATTTAATAAAGCATGTCATTTTACATGTGATTGCCTTGTAACATCATGACGTCATTTGTTTATTTGGCACAGCCTAGACAAGGTCAAATAGGGAGAAATGGATAAAAGCATGGTATAATGTTTGGGTATTTCACTTGTTTGACGCCGAGATACTTCTCAGTAATCCACAGAAAAGCATTAAAAAATGACATACTATTTTTGCTATACATTATTTGTATATGGATAAGGTCTGGCAGACTTGTTACCTACCGGCCATTATAGAGTTTGAGAAAGATGAATCAAAAATCCAAAACACCCTTCCTCTACCTAGATGGCTTAAATACGATTTAGGCTAATAAGAATACAAGTTTTAAGCTCGTAATAATACAAGTTTTTAGCTCGTAATCATACAAGTACTTAACATGTAACAATACAATTTTTTTCTTTTTAAGAACAAAGATGTTTAGGCTGTAAGAATACAAGGTTTAAGCTTGTAAAAATACAAGTTTTTAGCTCGTAATAATACAATTTTTAGTTTGTAAGAATACAACTATTTAACATGTAAGAATACAAGTTTTTTTACTTTTTAAGAACGAAGATGTTTAGGCTGTAAGAATACAAGGTTTGAGCTTGTTATAATACACATTTTTAGCTCATGATAATACAAGTATTTAGCTCGTAATAATACAACTACTTAACATGTAAGTGAACAAGTTTTTTACCTTAAGAACAAAAATATTTAGGCTGTAAGAATACAAGGTTTAAGCTCATAAGATACAAGTTTTCTGCTTGTAAGAATATAATGTAATTTTCATCTCCTAAGAATTTTAGTTTTAACCCTTGACATGCTGATCCCGGAATATTCCTGCCTTGACAGGAGCTATAGACAAACATCAGCCTGCACATATGTGCAGTCTGTTCTTTGTCTATACCACCTGTTTTTATCTTTTCTGAAACAGAAAACTTTTAAATTTAATTTTCAAAAATAATACCTACTCGCATATAGTGCATCCAGTGCTTCGAGCACTTTGATTTTTTTGCAATTTCGTCAAAAAATTTTATTCAGCATGACAAGGGTTAACATGTAAGAATACAAGTTTAAAGAGTGTCCCAATGTCCTGATAACCTCTTCAAACTTGGTGATTTGATCTTAATGTAAATACTTGGCTTTAGTTTTAAATCAGCTTTTCTCAGTTTTGTCAATATACAGACTCAGTTATCATTGATCTGAGGGGTTTAAATTATTATTCATGTCAAACAGCAAATATTGAAATTTTTCATTGAGTAAATGTCATAAGTGGTCATCCTTTAATCTTTTAAAATCGTGACTTATTAATAATTTCTTAATTTATGAAGTTAAGCATGTATATTGCACAATTATACAATAAAAAATCCTAATCCTAACAGTTATATTTTTGCACAATATTGTATGATTCCAGTCAGGAGAAAGTTGGCTCAGAAACTGCTCAGATCTGAGCAGTAACACCTCTGTTGGAATGCAATAAACAGATAATCATGAACCCTTTGATGTGATACACCTTATATGTCCCCTGTAATCTGATAATTGGGAACTGAGCTGACAAGGAAGTGCTAATTTAATGCATCTGATAAGGATAGTAATGTTGGTATGGCTGGGTGTTTTAGTTGGTGTTTTATAGAGATCAGTTATGTATAAATTTTATCTGTCTGCAGTTTTAATTATCCAAATACTTATTTTCAAAAATCTTGTCGAAAAGATTGAATGCTGCTGGATAATTGAGATTAAAGCTGTATTCTTCAAACTTATGCAAGAAGATTATATAAAAGTTTTCATTTATTACCAATGAAAATCAAAGTTGTTCAGAAAATTCAAATTTATGAAACACTAACATTTAAGTTTTCATGTATAAGAGGGTTATCAGTACAATAAACTTATAATGTAACTTATAATCGATGATACATGCAATATTTTGAATCTCTTCGCTCAGGAAGTCTTCTTTAAGAGCATAATCTTTTTGACATTTTATACATAAATTTCTATTTCCCACACTTTAAAGCTTCCTTTTCAAAGAGAAACAAGAGATTGTAATTAAAAAGTAAGTGCATGTCAAAGAACTTTTAATGCAGCTACCAAATCGTAAATGAACAATTGATATTTGTTAAATTTATACTTCTTCAAGATATTGATGAGATGTATTTACACATGAAAATTAAGAATACAAGTAGACAAATGAAAAAAGTTAATGCTTGTAAATAGATGTTTCAAATTGTGATCAATTTGCCTGCAAGCTTTGAAAAATATGAGGGGTATGAACACATTTAGTTTGAAGAAAATCTGATAAGAAATGAATAATTTATTGTGCATCGAAGAAATTCTGCGAAATGGGGGCCATTTTGTCAGCAAACTTGGAAATAATAAACAAATAGAAAATTTACTAATTCGTCCACACCAAGATTTTGATATGAGAAATTCACACACAACATCTTGGTCAAATCTGTTAAAAAAACGAGTTATTGTGTGTCAATAGATTTTTTCAAATAGCTGCAACTTGTTCAGCTTTTATGGAAATAAGCGACATATCAAAGATTGTTCAGCCATAATGTAAATAATCCAACAGAAGAAATAAATTCTAACTTGTAACTAGAGACATTGATTTGGGATAATTTAAGAAAACCTTGAAAAATAACATAATTAAAATCTGTGAAAAAAACAAACTGAGAGATGGACACACAGATGGATAGACAGACTGACAAAGTGAATACATGTACTTTGACAGCTTCTCCAAAAACTCAGGCTCTTTGGTATGGCCATACTTATCGATTTATGCTTTACTAATGTGACTGCAGACATATGTTTCATGAAAACATATTTGATAATGGGACACCTTCAGCACTGTTTTTAAACTTTATTACAGGTGAAAAAATATCCAAACGAAACGAAAATCATGAGTAATGCTAATCACCTCGTCAGGTCGATAACTAATTATCGCAATCTCCCAAAGAAAATACATCGTTCAGATTTGTTAAGCAAGAAAAGGCTCTCTTTTGCTCCCGAGCGCTTTCCATGTTAAAGTGTTATCAGGAAGATTGATTGCTTCTTGACCTGTAGTCCAGCTTTATTTTTGGTTCAAAGTTCAATTGTGACCTTGACCTTTATGACCTAAAACAATAGGATACTTCCTAAATAATTTCAAGTCATGATTTTAGGTAATTTGGTTCTTGAGCTAGACAAGAGTCTTGAAACATGTTTAAATGTGTGTGCTTCAATAGTGACCTAGAACTTTTTTCGAACCCCCCCCCCCCAAAAAAAAAGTAAAAAGAAAGAAAAAAATTGGGCTCTACTAACATAGTTAATAACGTGCATAATAACGGGATATTTTATATGCTCAAACATGCCAAAGACTGAAGAAGTTGGAAGTTTTATATTCCACACGCAAAGAAAAACACGTAGGTATAAGGTGGCGGCGCACAGTACACGACGTTGGCAACTTTGTCATAAATTCAGACAATTGCTGTTGTACAATTTATCTTGTCACTGCTCGTTATTCTTGAACGAAGGGGGGCTTTAATCTTCCTGACCTTAAGCAGTGATTATATGGTTTGAATGGTATTAGAATGGAATGGTACGAAATCAAAGATCCCAAAATAGAACCCTTTTTAAATTGCCATAGACCCGACAATTGACATCTCTATATGACAAAGCTTCGAAGCCTCTAGAAGTTTGAAAAGTATTTGGAAGTAGGACTCCCGTCTTTTTCGGCATGACAAGTTTAAAGTCTATGTCCTTTAAGTACAGTTGAAATAATTCGTGAAATTGACAATGTGAATAATTTTCAAATGATTTTGGAATTAAATTGAATGAGTCTGTGGAGCGAATTTTGAGTGAGTTTAATGGGGGGTAATCCAATATCGCAAATTTTGTTCAGGATTGAATACGGCAATCGTGCGTGTATTGTGTCCGAGATTTTACATAATCGTTCGTGGATTGAATTCTGACAGGGAATGATACCAAATTTAGTATTATTGCTTGAAAAATAAAATTTTGAGAGACAAAATCCTGATAATTTTTGAACATCCCTCGAACATGGGATTTTTTCCTACAGAGGGAACAATTTTGCCGAATCATCTAGTTATGCTCTAAATAAAACTATGAATTACCTAGCCTTTGTAGTTTTTAACAATCAATCACGTATAAACTGGAATCGTTGTCTGAGTCAGCTGCAGTCGAGCCAATAAAAAACTTTATTTCAACATTTGATCTAGACCTTCGCATAGCGCTATCTTTAAAAAACACATGCATTTCAAATAGTACATCGAATGAAATCCATTTGTACAATAGCATTTGAGGATTTATTTAAGACTTTCTACAGTTTATAGGAATTAGTTCAAGTTATAAAAGTCATGTTTTTCTTTTAATCAAAATTTCTCAGGATTCAATCTTGTAACAAATCTTTTTTAAATTAATTGGTTATTTTTTGCGAAGGAGATTTTAAACTTAAACTTTTTAACTGATTCTTGGATGGCTGGATAGAAGGACAAATACACACACACTAGCACACAATGACATTATTTATAGTGAACTTACGCTGTATCTATTTTGAAAAAGACAACAATGTGACAAATTTTCAACTTCACATTTACAACTTACCCGGTTTCTTGAAATCACTAGAATTTGATTTTTGAATGTGCGCTTCCTGCATTTCTTTACAAAACGATTCAATTTCAAAAGGCTACAAGTAACCTCAGCAGCAATTTTGGATTTGAAGAGTTTGAAGGTCAGATCAACATGATTGGTTACTCTCAATCAATAATCAGAAGAAGACTACCTCAATCTAGAAAACAGTATCTCTGCCTATTTCCTTTAGTTAATGTGCACCAATCTGGTATTACATAATGTTGTGTATGTTATATGACAACCAGGACCACAAGAATAAGAGATTGGAATTATCTATGGTTCTCGATATTATCAGTGACTATCATTAACACATATTTGATAATACATAATAATTAGGTTGCATGTTGAGAATCAGGGGAGATAAGTTTTGTAAGAAGGGCCAACTTTCTCCTGATTGATTCTTTCATATATAAATCTGATATTGAATTCCAGTATGTGATGGCTTATCAGTAAAATGCTGTTATGCTATATTTCAGGAGTTTGACCAGTGATGGATGGGGCGTTTAGCCAGTGTGAGAGATGTATACTATGTGATGGCTTATCAGTAAAATGCTGTTATGCTATTTTTCAGGAGTTTGACCAGCGATGGATGGGGCGTTTAGCCAGTGTGAGAGATGTTTATTATGTGGTGGCTTATCAGTAACATGCTGTTATGCTATATTTCAGGAGTTTGACCAGTGATGGATGGGGCTTTTAGCCAATGTGAGAGATGTTTATTATGCGGTGTCCTCATTCTGACAGTGACTCTACATCTCACAGTTGCAAGTATGTATAAATATCTGTAAATAAATGAAGTTTTAGATTCTATCTGATTTAACTTTAGTTGTGTCAATTTTCATGGATTCTGATTGACTCCAAAATCAGCTTTATTACTCTATACAAATTCTGATTGACCTCGGAAAAAGGGCATGGCAGGGTGGGGCTTATTTTCACTTTAAAATCTTTAAAAATCTTCTTCTGCCAAACCATTGTGCCAATATAAATTAAACGTGGCATGAGTCACAGTTTCTGGTATGATCCTTTTCTCTAGTTGTTCTAGAAATTTTGATTGACCCCTAAAAAAGAATGTGGCATGGTGTGGCTTATTTCCACTTTAGAAATGTTCTCCTTATAAACCATTGGACCTAATCCAACAAAAATTTGCAGGATAATGTTCCTAGGTTCAATCTCCTCCTAGCAGAATTTTGATTGGCCCATATGTGGGTGTGGCCTGGTAGGGCATAATGTTTACAAAAAAGACTGTCAATTTCCCAAGCTATAAATAGATAGTATTGTTTCAATGTTAAAAATCCATGAAGACATATCTATCGTATAAAAAAGAACTTTTCCTATCTAGAATCAATACTAATATATATTTTGCAAAACGGCCTTCCATATTAGTTTAGCCCACACTTTCTGTCCATTTGTTGGCCTCTTCACAAATTTCCTTTAAACTTCCATGTATGACTTAGTTTCTCATTGATAGATATTTGAAAGCCAGTGGAGCAAAACAGGCCCTCTTGGGCCTCTTGTTAGTTTCATGCCTCCACAAAATGAACAAAATTAATGCTCGATAATCTCTTAAATAATTCAAACCTGAAAAGCTTAAACTTCTAAACACAAGTTACAAAGAGATATTCTGCTTTATTTGATTTTCAAATTTCTAAAATGCCTTTAGATTTTAATTTCATTAATCAATTAATTATTAAACAGAAACAGTGTATGTCTGCTTGAGGGTGCTGTCCTGTGACCCATTTATTTCTTCAAAAGGAATGTGGTAAAAATTCTTAATAAAATATAAAGTTTGGCATTTTGTGGAAACTTCAACAAATTTGTGAGAACTGTATGACTAGAAAAGGTTGGTTAAAGACTAATTGTATTGAGTGTTTTCTAAGTGAAAGCTTTCAGCCATAAAGCAAGGCTAATAAGTGAGACGGAATAGACTGCTATTTCTAGGAAATAATCTCAACCACTAAAATGCTCACTTCTACTGTAAATGCTTAGAAGACAGTTTAGATTGAAGGTAGTTGAGCCCATATTGCATGGACTGTTAATCATATACTGAGTTGTGAATTTGATTCCACACTCAACCAAGTCAAATCCAAGATTTAAGAAAGGGCTTTTTGACATGCATTACATGTGTCTATGTCTCCCACCAATAGACAAATAAGCTGAAGACTTATATGAAAGATTTTGATTACACCGGTATGAGATTCAGTTTATAAATTAGTCATAGTTATGTGAACATGATGTGGAGCTGTAACAGAAATATTGTTGATAGTAGTCTTAAACCACATAAAAAAATCCTATCTTAAAGTGACAAATAAAACATGAATTTTACACTTTTAGCCAAAGTACCTATTGAAGACTGTCAAACATGTCAGACTGCCTAGATATAAATTTATGCATTTGTGACCCATCATGCTGAAAAGGGACCGTCTGGGAACTATGTAAAAAAAATATTTGAAAAGAGGATTGAATATAGTACATATCAATTATAAGTCACATTTTATAAATTCTTTCACTGAAAGGTAGATAGACCATTCTAGATTCAGAAAATCATTAAAGGGCTAAAAGCTTAAAAGCAGTTGGCACAGTCTGACTAGGGTAGAAACTTTACACAATACCCAGATGGTCTCTTTTCGTGTGACAGGTCACATTGAAGAAAATAGATTTTACAGGCGTCTTTAAGGGTGCAAGTCAATGGCTCAGCCTGAAATGGTTGTAACTGCCTATACCTTTATGTTTTGCACTGAGCCATCGAAGTATGATACTGCTTTATATATAATGATACTGTCAAATGTTGTATTAAAGGTTACTGTTTAGAGTATAACCAAAAGTATTCATTTAAAAGAAAGGGATGAAATTACCTAGTCTATTTTGTAAGATTATTTCCTTAATAAATCACCATTAAATACCCCCATATTACTGTACAATGAAACTTGGTGATCTGTGTGATTTCTTCTGGCTTTCGACATTCTGTAATTACAGAACAGAATAGAACAAACATCAGATCTTCGGTTAAGATTTGTTTGTTTGAATTTTACAGGGCTTAATGTCGCTTTTATTAATCCTTTAGTCATATAATGGCAACTGGAACACCCAACAATGGATTCCTGCTATTTCTTGCAACCAGTACTACCATAGCTGCCTTTCCTATCCTCCAGCTTGCTATTCCACTTATGTTTTAACAATAATCCACTTATTGGTGGGAGACAAATGTTCAATAAGATATGAACTGCTGTGAGGAATTGAACATTTCACGATATATGAGGGGGTAATTCTAGTCTAAAATCTTTGTTTTTTAAATCATAAAAATTTTGTGCAATATTGACTTTTAGAGAAATTTTTAAGTTTAGTGGTATACAATAATTTCAAAGTAAAAGTCTTCATTTTAAACAGATCATATCTATAGCTCAGAGCAAAATAGTTGTAACTGCCTATAAAAAATATAGGCAGTTACAACTGTTCTGCGCAAAGCTATCAATATATTTTAATGAACATTCATCAGGATATCATAACAAAATGGATATAAAGGTAAATAACCAGTACTGGAGCCAGGCATTGTAATGTTTGTAACAATGGGACATGTATTGGTATTAAAGTTGTAGGATATTCTGTAAGCCACAAACATTACATGGGTTATTGGCTCAGAGGCTCTTGTTAAACAAGACTCAAATTCCTTAGAAGTTTTCCTAGCCTGGTCGAGTCAATCTTGCAAACAATCCTTGACCATGGAAAATAGCTGTGTACTCATAATTGTTTTTTAAGAACCAAACAAATTTTCAGCCAATCAGAATACAGGAATCTAGATGGACAGAACTAAAATTGAATTTTGATATTTTTAATGCACAATTTCCACTAAATCTTGATCTTAATCTTGAGATTATTCAAATGAGTCTATCAAAATAGGTTTTAGAGCAAAGACTTACACCATTTTGAAAGTATTTTAAAAACACCATAATTCTTTTTATCTTATAACTATACAAATACATGTGTGATAACATCCCATATGATATTTTTTATGATATCACATAGTTATTTTTAGAACAATGATATAATGTGGTTATTCTTAGAAAATTGCATTTCAGTTAGAAACAAAGACAAAAACAAGACAAATAGAGGTTATAAGATAAATATTATACATACTTAGAGTATTGTATGAAAAAATATCTAACTTGGTTGTGAGAATTGATGATTGTCTCGGCAGAGCCTCGACAATTATCAATTCTCCCAACCTCGTTAGATATTTTTAGTCCCCTACCGGCGAAAGCCGAAGGGGACTATAGGTTTGCGCTCCATCCGTCTGTCCGTCCTTCCGTCCGTCCCTCCGTCTGTCTGTCAGTCCGGATTTCAGTTTTCCGGACTTTTTTCTTAACCCTTGGAGATATTGAGCTGATTTTTGGTATGTGAGTCCGCAACAATGAGTTACAGAACGAGTTTGAGTTTGGTTCCGGTCCATTGATTTTTGTGGAAGATACGGATGCTGGACTTAGAAATTACCAGGAATATCCGTTTTCCAGACTTTTTTTCTTAACCCTTGGAGATATTGAGCTGATTTTTGGTATGTGAGTCTGCATCAATGAGTTACAGAACGAGTTTGAGTTTGGTTCTGGTCCATTGATTTTTGTGGAAGATACGGATGCTGGACTTAGAAAATTACCAGGAAATTTCAGTTTTCCAGACGTATGTGAGTCTGCATCAATGAGTTACAGAATGAGTTTGAGTTTGGTTCCGGTCCATTGATTTTTGTGGGAGAAACGGATGCTGGACTTAGAAAATTACCAGGAAATTTCAGTTTTCCAGACTTTTTTTCTTAACCCTTGGAGATATTGAGCTGATTTTTTGGAATGTGAGTCTGCATCAATATGTTACAGATCAAGTTTGAGTTTGGTTCTGGTCCATTGATTTTTGTGGAAGATACGGATGCTCGACTTAGAAAATTACCAGGAAATATCCGTTTTCCGGACTTTTTTTCTTAACCCTTGGAGATATTGAGCTGAATTTTGGTATGTGAGTCTGCATCAATGAGTTACAGATCAAGTTTGAATTTGATTCCGGTCCATTGATCTTTGTGGAAGATACGGATGCTGGACTTAGAAAATTACCAGGAAATTTCCGGATTTTTTTTTTATCCTTAGAGATATTGAGCTGATACATAAAATCTGATACAACTAATATTTTGGAGAGCTAGTTATCATCCAATTTGATGCTTTACCACCAAAAAAGATACTGCTCTAGGGATATATTTATAAATCCGGTAGGGGACTTGGTATTGCCATGCAATACTTCCAAATGCTTGTTTTTCATATAATACACTAAGTATGTATTATATATTTATCAGCTTGTAATAGTTTAAAGTTAACTAATCATTTTCCATGAAGGCAGTATATTAAAGGTTAAAGTAATGGAGTTTATTCTTCAATTATCAGCCAAGATGTGACTTATTCTTCAACAAAAATAATTAAGATGAAATTTGGCAGTGAAAACACAATGAATAAGATGATGGATGTTATTATAAATGGACCAAGCCATCTCAAAAGCTTGAAAATATTAATCCCTAAATCATTAATCTTACACCTTAGGGTAGAAATTGCAATTTTTTTAGTTGGGTGATTTCAGCTTTCCCTGCACAATGTCATGACATTTTGTAATCAACATATGTTGTTTTGAAAATTTGAAACATGCTTTAGGTGCAAACACTGAGTAGCATACACAGCCACATACTGTGAAGATATAGAGTCACCTGATGGTCTACTGATACTTTGAGACCTTATCTGTCTACTAAGCGCTTAGTGAAGACTCTGGTCAGACTGTGCGGATGCACAGGCTGGTCAGAGTCTTTACTTTGTGCATATTAGAAATGGTTGGAAACATCACGCACAGGCTCAATGGATAATTGCAACTCCAATAATCGTAAATCTTACAGTCTAATGTCTTCAAGTAAAGGTAAATCAAACCCACCTGTCCAGATTTCTGTTTCTTCCTCCCATCCAATTTGATGCATTATTTACCGGGGAAAATTGCAAAAATGTTATCTACAGTTTTTTGGATGCCAAGTCTTTTATAAACTAATCAGTGTGGGTGTGACGAGACAGGATTTGTCTTACTGTCTTATATCATAACAATTACCTCCCTTTTCTGAGAAATGATAAGTGCCAATGATTGAAGACCTCAATGTATTATTGAGGAGTCTATTTGTGGAAAAGGAGATAGAACAGTGCCCAATATTTACCCAATAAACTACAAAACAACTGCTTGTTCAATCTTATATACTATTATTCCAATAATAAAGTGTCTTCCCTAAAAGGAGCTCTCCCTAGACTATTTACCAAATGATTGCTCTCTATAACACCTGGAAGCTTTTTTAAGGAGAAATATGGTAGAACAAAAATAACCACATTGGTTGGGCATTAATTCCCCTGGAATACTATGGTATTAAACATTAAAAAAAATCATTATTGTTACCCCACAAAAAGGTCTACAGGGAGTTACTGTCCTAATGTCTGTCTGTAACAGCTAATTTAAAGGAACCACAAAATGAACAAAAAAACACTAAAACTTTTACTAAAAGGCCTGAGGAATTTGAAATTTAAAACATCTAACATTTCATTACAATCCCCAAAATAAATCTGGACAGTTCATTTGCTATATCTTAATTAACTTCACCCAAAAGAAGATACATTGGCTGCTTTTGGAACCACAACATTTAACACGCACATGCACAAAAAGAAATCCATAAAAGTTAAGTTTCAATTTTTGAGGGTGAAGACCCCTTCCAAAATTGTTGCAATAACACCCCCTATTAGGGTCCATAATTTTTCGCTTCAATGTAGATATGAGATAAGATACAGATAAGCTAAAGAGGGCCATCTTGGTTCTCTTGTAAACTGAACATAAATATTCTGATTAAATCCTTTACAAAATTTGTACAGAAATTAAAGGCTGAAGGAGCTGATTGCCCTAATTGTGAGTCAGTATTTATTGTTATTTTATTTTTATAAACTTTTATTTGTTACAAGGAAAATCAGGTGGAACAGACAAAGATCAGACTGCACATAGGTGCAGACTGATCTTTGTCTGTACCTCCTTCCAAAGCAGGAATATTCATGGTTTAGCATGACAAGGGTTAAAATGTGTTAATGATGTAAAGGTTTGATATGATTTTGATGCAGCAAAACAGCATTGTTACATACCTTTGGAGTGTAAAATTAATGGGGAAATTGGACACTAGCAATGGGCTGCAAAGTGCAGTTAAAACTGACATTAAACATTTCTTTTTATATCATTTTATAACTGCTGTAAAACTTTCATTTACCTGTCAACATAGTTTAACTCTTACTCAATGTACTTTTTATGCCCCCCCCCCCCCCCCCCCCCTCCCTCCTCCCTCAACATCCCCCTTTCCCATTTCAGGGGAGGAGATCGAGAGACGCTGGGTACTACTTGCTGTCTGTATGTCTGAGGATATAATGTAAACGTCATATAACAAATGCTGTTTCATGAGAAAAAAGCTACAGGTGCATGACACCTACAAACAGAAAAGCCTTTCAAAGCTTTCAAAATTTAAAAAGTAGTAAATCAAGATGTCATGGGCTGGAAGATATACAAATACACTTGTAGCAGTAGCGGTAATTTGTCATATTTCTATGTCCTGCATCGATTGGACCAGTTTAATCAGTTTATTTAAAAGAATTATACAAAAAGTACATCATATATGATAAGACCATTGTCTATCTGTCTAAATGTCTCTCCGTCCATCTACTAAAACAAAAAAACATAACAATAAAGCAATTACTTCCAGCCTATTTAAGATACAACACTTGTCATCATTTGGCATGATGATAGATCTCTTCCTTAAATATATCTACATATACCAAGGTCAAGACCATCTGTCAAGGTCAAAGTTGTGAAGAATTTGCTGTCTCGAAGGGCATTTCTGTTCCACTTACACATCTTGTAAAGAATACAAGCTATAAGCTGGGGTGATACATTTTTTCACCACAGGTCATAAATGTACTGTTTATATATTCAGGTGGTTGCAGCTATAAAGCAGAAGATGGTGGGTTCCCTGACAGTCGTGTGGCAGCATGTCGGGGTAATTGGGTTGGACATGTCAAGTTTGGTGCCAATTTGTGTGCTGAGGGTTGGGATGTGTGCAATTGGAACGTTGATGGTCTGATATTAAGTAGGATGTCGTGGTCAGAAGCGCTGTCAATAGACGGGTGTTACGCCTACAATGCTGCTCAAGATGGGGGTCGGTGTCGGGAGTGCAAGTCAAGTCTGGATCAGGTATATAGCTGCAACAGAGCTGATTGAAATGAATAATATGACCAACCGTTTCTTGTAATTCAAAGATATTATGTCCATAAAGTTGATTTTGTACATCTTGATGGCTCAGCCGGAAACAGTTGTAACTGCCTATAAACATACGTCGACGTCACCAACGCTACTAGTTTAAGTCACTGACGTGAAACAATCATATCCTTATATGAATATCTTTAGATTTTTAAATAACGGCTGAAAAATCTTAACTTATGAGAATGATTCGTCATTCTCAAAAATTAAGATTTTCAGCTGTTATTTACTGTAAAATATATGAATTTTAAAGATAGCGCCTTTCCGCCTAACAAAATGCACAATTTTGTTACATACCCTTCCGCCTTACGCACATCCGAGGTAAGTTGCAGTTAACGGAAATGGCTGAGTGATGTTCTGAATGAGTTGCAGCTAAAAGGATTCTACAGTATTACTGGTAAGGGTTAAAAATGGATGAAAGTGATGAATTTGAGAATAAAGCTCACATTAGAGTGTGAAAGAAAAGTGAGAGATTTGAACATAGATAAACAGGGAAATTTGCAATTCATCCAAAATTCATGGGGATGAAATGAAAATTTTGTAACCCACTATTCAAGATTGTATACTATCAACCATTTCATTATGGATGCAACCTTCTCATTACTTCTGTATTTGTATATAACCTTAAACTGCACATTATGACAGTGATTATAAGCTCACCTTTTTGCCTTTGTATGATAGAAGATGGTGTCTTTAGCTCATATGAAAGTAACAGAGAAGCAAATGATTTTATTGTCAGCTTTGACTTGACCCTTTCCCATTTTAAGTTCTTTAAGAGCTTTGATGTACTTGAAGAAAAACTTTAACCATATACCTAAAATTGAATTAAGTCAACTTGGAAGTTTAACTCTCTTAATCCCTATATCCATAAACTTAGACATACTTAGAGCTTTCGAAAAAATTTTTTGGTTAAAACTAACTTATTGGCAAATTGTTTTTTTTTTCAACCCTTTGCTGTTTAATCCCTGCTTTTTACGTGCCTGTGATTTTATGATTGAGAAAACATTGTGAAAAAAGAAGAAATTGCTCCTGACAAGCAATTTCTTCTTTTTTCACACTATTTTCCACCCACTTCTGAATGGTTATTTTTCAAATTAAATCTGCTTTTTATTTTCGTCTGCAAAACCTTTGGACAGGTCCAAAATTTTGTAAAACAGGAAAGGGTTAACTAATAATAGGTGTCTCAGGCCAAATCTAAATCACACTCCTAATAGATTTAGCGACAGAAAAATGCATTTTTTGTTTCACTTCATCTTGATATTGATATATAATAAAACTTTATAACTGTTAAATGAACCATAATTTTTACTGCGGACTAAATTATTTTCTATCTGATAAAACACTTTACTCTCAATTTCATTTTTTTATCTGGAAGATGTAAAATTGACATTTGTCTCCAATTTGAATAACCATATTTCTCATAATAAACGCTCCCCGTAGCTATACATGACATGGTCAGAGAGCTTTTATTTAGTATGAATTTTCTGATAGAATAAAAAAAAAATCATTGAAATTATGTCTTTTAGACCCCTTTCCCTTTAATTTTAGGTAGATTTCCTATAAAAATATCAAATAAATTAGAGAAAAAGTCTCAACAAGTTCTTAAAAATTTAAGCATTTGAAGTGGGTTTTCTTACTAAAAAATGTAGGGGTGCTACTATTAGGGAGGACGCTATTATTAGAGGAAATACTGTGTCTATAGTGGGATAGAAAGATCGAGGTTTAGTAAGACAGTTGTGATAGTACTGGTGTGAGAACTACAAGAATCCATGGTCAGGTTGTCCAGCTTTTGCAATGGAAATGAATACTGTAGAAAGCAAAGTTAAACTCAATTTAAGGTTGAATATCAAAATTTGATCTTTCATTGCAGTGATCCAATTGAAATAGAAAAAAATATTAAACTGTATCGATATTTTCATACTATGTCTACATCACTTAATGACTTTAAGGCGTCAAGATTTATAAAAACAATTATAGGTGAATTTTATATTAATATATAATATAAAATGGGATATTTGAAGTAAATATACCCTCTTAAAAAAAACACTCTCACAAAAAAAATCTTTTCTTCTTTTTTTTAATTCTTAAATATTCTAGCAAAAAGGTGTTGTAGCCTGCACATAATATGTAGGCTGATCTTTGCCTCTACCTCCTGTGTATGAATTTTAGGAGTTTAACAACATACCAAGGATTAAAGTTGGTGGGTCACATTTTTCATTTCAATCACCACAAGAGCCTAACTGCTGGGGACCATTTGATCAGTGTCATTCACTCGTCCCCCCTTTTGTGAAAACCGTAAATTATTAAATATGAAGAGACTTGAATTGCATACAAATTTAGTTTTCTATGAAAAGAGAGAAAATTTTATTTAAATATTATATAAATCACTTACCGACTTTCCACATCGCTGAATTTATCTTTGATTCACACATAGAGTCAAAAATTCACCCTTTTTAAGTTTGAAAAGGAATTTAGAAAAAAAAAGAAGAAATATTCAGAAAAGCTCACTCTTCACTCTTTTTTTAATTACCTATGTCATGTGTAGTTAAAAGAAATTAAGCATGAACGTTTGGGTTTTTTGTAAAGGGAAAGCATTATTTTGAATTTCTGATTGTAATTGGGTATATTTCAGAACAGCATATTTCATATAAATAGGGCCCAGCAGAAAATACTAGAAAAAAATATGCATAATTCATTTCCAATGAAATCAAAAAATTAGAATAGTTTATAATGAGTGAAACTAGTATTTAGGAACCACCTAAGGGACGTAAAAAAAGTGCTTGCTTAATTAAGACAGGTGCTTGCTAAATATACCTGTAGTAATATTACAGATGATATTGGTTGAGAAATCATGTTTATTAAGAGACCAATTTTATCAAGTGACCACCATAAAAAGTCCCATCACTGTAAGCAAAATCTGTGAAAAAGAAGACATTCTTTACGGAAAATTAGTTATACTTGAATCTTATGCTAGCACAGGTTTTATGTTGAGATTAATTAATTTTTATATGTGTGTGAAGAAATTTAAACATTGATGAATATCATAAGAAAAGTATCAATTTAGGTTTGACCCTTCCCCAGGTAAAAAAATTCTATATCTTTGCATGTTTGTAATGAAAAGATCATACATTCTAAGTATAAAACAGCAAGTTCATATCACATCAAAAAGCTATCAATGATATGTAAGAAATAGGTGACTGGAGCTGTTCTAGCAAGATACCATTAGTTTTATAGTTTATGGTTATGGAAGTAAAGGCTCACCCTGGGTTATGCACTTATAGCATAATAAAGTGAGACTGATACTTTGTAATCCAAGATTAAAAGAAACACTTTGAGTAAATACACTTCTAAATATTTGATCTTGAAAAATTACATAATTTGTATATTAAAAAAAAAAAATGATTTGAACAGTTAAACTTACCAGGTCATTGTTTCAAATTACTGTTCAGCATCCAGCATATTAAGGGGAATTCATAAAAGGAAATGGTTGGTTTATACACTATTAACAATGAAGGATTATTTTGATTGCATTAATATTTTTTTTAATTCTCACTGGATGACTGAAATTATTTTACCTAGTTTCAACAACATGGAATTCATTTTCGATGAAGAGCAAAATTGACCACTTGGGTTGCAATTGATGAAGGAACTTTTATTTAACCCCTCACCTACAAAGTAGAGGGGGGGTATATTGGTGTCACCATGTCTGTATGTCTGTGCGTCCATCCATCTGTCTGTAGACCTTTACATTCCCAGATTCTAACGTAAGAACCAAGTGACCTAGAATCATGAAACTTTATACAAGTGCTGCTTATGACCCAAGGAAGGGCCCTATCATTTTTGATTCACATAGAATAAAGGTCAAGGTCACAGTCAGCCTACAAAGGCTGCTTATAACCCAAGGAAGTGCCCTAATTGTTTTAGGGTCACTTAGGTCAAAGGTCAAGGTCACAGTCAATTTTTGGCAAATTTCTGTTAGACCTTTTTGTTTCCAGACTCTAACTTAAGGACCAAGTGACCTACAATTAAACACAGGTATATAACTTGAATTCTCAATATTTGTTACAAACACATCCTGCACTAATATAGCACTTATATTTTGACAAAGCACTGATGGGGATATTAGTCCGCTTTGTGACAGCTATAGTTTTAATAGTCACTGAATGAAAGTTGTCTTTATATAGAGGGGGTAGCAGATTAGTAAGATTGATGATATTAGAAAAATAGATCAACAATTGGTCTACTCTGACTCCCCCTCATTGATGAGTTTTGATAATTAAGACAATTACTAGTAATATTTTTTTAAGAATTTGAAGAAAAATATGCATCTGGTTATGATATTTCATAAGTATTGACGGCATTGAAATTCACTAGTTGACATTCTAAATTGCATCAGACATTGGATTCCTTTTGCTCATTATACAACGGCAAACATCAGGATGTAACCATGCTAATATCCTACCCATAGACTGAAGGTTTGTAATTGGTTAATGGTTCTTCATTAACTAAGGGGCATTCCGGGTCTAATAGATTATTTTCTCCTCCTTACCCTTGTTGTTCACATATTATACTTTCAGAGACTGTAATGAACATTTATGTTAAAAGTGGAGTTATGAGAACCCCATTCACAAACAAACAAAATTAGAGAGTGTAAAAGTGCTTTAAGTGCTTTCAATTCTAAATACAGTCGATATTGCTCAAGCGACCATGCATATAAGGCGACCAACTTTACTAAGCAACCACCATATAAAGTCCATTCACCCTAAGCAAAATCTCTGCAATAGAGGGTTATTATTGAATCTTTTGTTGTTGGGGCCCATTTAGAATGGTCTCAATAAGAAGATTCTAATGGGTTTGAACATCATGAGATTCAGTAGGACTTTACCAACAATTTACAAATGCTGTCAAAATGACGTGTCACAATGATCATGATATTTCGTATGAAGTGACCATTCCCATAAACAGCCCCCCTAAGTGTTCACTTAACAAGTTTTACTGTATTATCAAATAAAACATTTTCTATTTCATACATAAGCATTCAGTATAAGAATACATAAATATATTGTATTCAACAATAAATATACCAAAATTCTAGTGATGTGATGATTGATTTGAAAGGATCATGAAATGTAACTTTGACAATTATCCAGTTCCATTGATCATTGTTTTAAGGTAGAATAAACAGTTTAAGGAACAGTTTTGAAATAGGCTATATGTTTTTATTCCTGGACCATGTTGTATTTTGAATTGTTCTCATCATCTAATGACATAATGAACTAGTCATAGCAAAACCGAAAAGGTAATGTCTGGCAACACCTTAGCAATCACCTGAGCAATCCTGAGGAGATTTATATACAGTGCATTCATAATGGCAGCCCTTACTCTTGTTTGATTTCAGGATGACATGGCCGGTGTTGGTAGGGGCTGTCCCCATCAGAATAAGGGTCAGACTTCCTGTATCAGTGGGGGCCGTATTGACGCCAGCTGCTGTGTAGACTCACATATCAGTCTCAACATGGCATGTAGACAACAGTCTTACATGACCGGGGTTCTGTGCTGTAAACAATCAGGTGAGTAAGGGGGACAATTCATGAAGTATCATTGAGTAAGATATGCACTAAGTTTTCTACTTAAAATCGAGGGGTCAGTGCAACACTATTGTAAGTGCCTATAAATATTTAGGCACTTACAATAGTGTTGCACTGACCCATGGAAACGTTCTCACCATATGTACTTAGTTTTCTACCTATAGGACCTTGCAGCAAAGGAGTACATGTATATTCCCATAATATTTTGTTTTCAATATCACTTAAATATCACTTTCAATCTGTATATCCATGCTCAGTGCAAAACAGTTGAAACTGCCTACAAACATATAGCCAGTTACAACCATTTCTTTCTGAACCATTGTGGTATGAAATTGTGGCATGATTCTTCACTAAACTATCCCGAGTGAGGTATAGATCAAATATTTCTTAAAAGGGTGGGAGTATTGCATGCCACATGCATTTATTAGCTCACCTGAGCACGAAGTGCTCAAGGTGAGCTTTTGGGGTTAGGTGGATGTCCGTCGTCCGTCGTTCGTCGTCCGTCGTCCGTCGTGTGTCGTCAACATTTACCTTGTATGCACTCTAGAGGCCACATTTTTTGCCCGATCAACCTGAAATTTGGTCAGAATGATTGTCTTGATAAAATCTTGGACGAGTTCGAAATTGGGTCAACTGGGGTCAAAAACTAGGTCACAGGGCCAAATCTTAGAAAAACCTTGTATGCACTCTAGAAGCCACATTTTTTGCCCGATCAACCTAAAATTGGGTCAGAATGATTGTCTTGATAAAATCTCGGACGACTTTGAAATTGGGTCAACTGGGGTCAAAAACTAGGTCATAGGGTCAAATCTTAGAAAAACCTTGTATGCACTCTAGAAGCCACATTTTTTGCCCGATCAACCTGAATTTTGGTCAGAATGATTGTCTTGATGATATCTCGGTCGAGTTCGAAATTGGGTCAACTGGGGTCAAAAACTAGGTCATAGGGTCAAATCTTAGAAAATCTTTGTATGCACTCTCGAGGCCACATTTTTTGCCCGTTCAACATGAATTTTGGTCAGAATGATTGTCTTGATAAAATCTCAGACGAGTTTAAAATTCGGTCAACTGGGGTCAAAAACAAGGTCAAGGGGTCAAATCTAAGAAAAACCTTGTATGCACTCTAGAGGCCACATTTTTTGCCCGATCAACCTGAAATTTGGTCAGAATGATTGTCTTGATAAAATCTCAGACGAGTTTAAAATTCGGTCAACTGGGGTCAAAAACTAGGTCATAGGGTCAAATCTTAGAAAAACCTTGTATGCACTCTAGAAGCCACATTTTTTGCCCGATCAACCTAAAATTGGGTTAGAATAATTGTCTTGATAAAATCTCAGACAAGTTTAAAATTCGGTCAACTGGGGTCAAAAACTAGGTCATAGGGTCAAATCTTAGAAAAACCTTGTATGCACTCTAGAAGCCACATTTATTGCCCGATCAACCTTAATTTTGGTCAGAATGATTGTCTTGATGATATCTCGGTCGAGTTCGAAATTGGGTCAACTGGGGTCAAAAACTAGGTCATAGGGTCAAATCTTAGAAAATCTTTGTATGCACTCTCAATGCCACATTTTTTGCCCGTTCAACATGAATTTTGGTCAGAATGATTGTCTTGATAAAATCTCAGACGAGTTTAAAATTCGGTTAACTGGGGTCAAAAACAAGGTCAAGGGGTCAAATCTAAGAAAAACCTTGTATGCACTCTAGAGGCCACATTTTTTGCCCGATCAACCTGAAATTTGGTCAGAATGATTGTCTTGATAAAATCTCAGACGAGTTTAAAATTCGGTCAACTGGGGTCAAAAACTAGGTCATAGGGTCAAATCTTAGAAAAACCTTGTATGCACTCTAGAAGCCACATTTTTTGCCTGATCAACCTAAAATTGGGTCAGAATGATTGTCTTGATAAAATCTCAGACGAGTTTAAAATTCGGTCAACTGGGGTCAAAAACTAGGTCATAGGGTCAAATCTTAGAAAAAACTTGTATGCACTCTAGAAGCCACATTTATTGCCCGATCAACCTGAATTTTGGTCAGAATGATTGTCTTGATGATATCTGGGTCGAGTTCGAAATTGGGTCAACTGGGGTCAAAAACTAGGTCATAGGGTCAAATCTTAGAAAATCTTTGTATGCACTCTCGAGGCCACATTTTTTGCCCGTTCAACATGAATTTTGGTCAGAATGATTGTCTTGATAAAATCTCAGACGAGTTTAAAATTCGTTCAACTGGGGTCAAAAACAAGGTCAAGGGGTCAAATCTAAGAAAAACCTTGTATGCACTCTAGAGGCCACATTTTTTGCCCAATCAACCTGAAATTTGGTCAGAATGATTGTCTTGATAAAATCTCAGACGAGTTAAAAATTCGGTCAACTGGGGTCAAAAACTAGGTCATAGGGTCAAATCTTAGAAAAACCTTGTATGCACTCTAGAAGCCACATTTATTGCCTGTTCAACCTGAATTTTGGTCAAAATTATTGTCTTGATGAAATCTCAGTTGAGTTCGAAATTGGGTTAACTTGGGTCAAAAACTAGGTCACGGGGTCAAATCTAAGAAAAACCTTGTATGCACTCTAGAGGCCACATTTTTTGCCCGTTCAACCTGAAATTTGGTCAGAATGATTGTCTTGGTAAAATCTCGGATGAGTTTGAAATTGGGTCAACTTGGGTCAAAGACAAGGTCACAGGGTCAAATCTTAGAAAAACCTTGTAGGCACTCTAGTTGCCACTTTTATTGACCGATCAACCTGAATTTTGGTCAGAATGATTGTCTTGATAAAATCTCAGACGAGTTTAAAATTCGGTCAACTGGGGTCAAAAACTAGGTCATAGGGTCAAATCTTAGAAAATCTTTGTATGCACTCTCGAGGCCACATTTTTTGCCCGTTCAACATGAATTTTGGTTAGAATGATTGTCTTGATAAAATCTCAGACGAGTTTAAAATTCGGTCAACTGGGGTCAAAAACAAGGTCAAGGGGTCAAATCTAAGAAAAACCTTGTATGCACTCTAGAGGCCACATTTTTTGCCCGATCAACCTGAAATTTGGTCAGAATGATTGTCTTGATAAAATCTCAGACGAGTTTAAAATTCGGTCAACTGGGGTCAAAAACTAGGTCATAGGGTCAAATCTTAGAAAAACCTTGTATGCACTCTAGAAGCCACATTTATTGCCCGTTCAACCTGAATTTTGGTCAGAATTATTGTCTTGATGAAATCTCAGTCGAGTTCGAAATTGGGTCAACTTGGGTCAAAAACTAGGTCACGGGGTCAAATCTAAGAAAAACCTTGTATGCACTCTAGAGGCCACATTTTTTGCCCGTTCAACATGAATTTTGGTTAGAATGATTGTCTTGATAAAATCTCAGACGAGTTTAAAATTTGTTCAACTGGGGTCAAAAACAAGGTCAAGGGGTCAAATCTAAGAAAAACCTTGTATGCACTCTAGAGGCCACATTTTTTGCCCGATCAACCTGAAATTTGGTCAGAATGATTGTCTTGATAAAATCTCAGACGAGTTTAAAATTCGGTCAACTGGGGTCAAAAACTAGGTCATAGGGTCAAATCTTAGAAAAACCTTGTATGCACTCTAGAAGCCACATTTATTGCCCGTTCAACCTGAATTTTGGTCAGAATTATTGTCTTGATGAAATCTCAGTCGAGTTCGAAATTGGGTCAACTTGGGTCAAAAACTAGGTCACGGGGTCAAATCTAAGAAAAACCTTGTATGCACTCTAGAGGCCACATTTTTTGCCTGTTCAACCTGAAATTTGGTCAGAATGATTGTCTTGGTAAAATCTCGAATGACTTTGAAATTGGGTCAACTTGGGTCAAAGACAAGGTCACAGGGTCAAATCTTAGAAAAACCTTGTAGGCACTCTAGTTGCCACTTTTATTGACCGATCAACCTGAAATTTGGTCAGAATGATTGTCTAGATGAAATCTCGGATGAGATCGAACTTGGGTCATCTGTGGTCAAAAACTAGGTCACGAAATCAATTATTAAAATCCTTGTTAGTCAACCTTAGAATTGTAAAAAAGGATTCTCAAGTTGTATAGAAGCAACAGCTTTGTTTAGCTTAGTCATTCATCATTCTATTTCTCATACTTCTTTTGAAAAATTTAGACAGTTCATTCAGGTGAGCGATTAAGGGCCACTATGGCCCTCTTGTTGTTCAATTATGGGTCCTGTCTTGTTTAATTTAAAGTGCAATTTAATAGGAGATGTTCAATTATGACTCAAGTATCCCAGAAACTTGCACTAAATATTTACTCTGAATATTCTATGTTTTATGTGTGGTCAATAAAAAACTAATGAAATAATAACAGGAAGCAATTTTTATTGAACTAAAAATTTCAAAATGGTAAATGAATATGTTGTACATGATAAGCTTGTGTAAAAAAACTGTTGTTATAGAAAAGGCCAATAAAGAAGGTTGATAAATTAATGTAGTAGTATGCAGTTGTGATGTTGAAATAGATCTTCCTATTTCAAGAAGAAGAAAAAAACAAACCCACACACATACACAATCACATACACACACACACTCCAAAATTTGAAAAAAAAAGTTTATAGATGATAAAGATTTATCAAGTTCATTATTATTTGATTGATGATCTTAGTCCTTACCATCCCATTTTCTACATCGAACCAGAAAAGTTTTACAAAAATATTTTAAAAATAAATACTGACTCACAATTTGGCTTGTGCTAAAGATTTACAACAATTTCAAATATGGGCAAAGCAAAGATTCTGATCAGCCTGTGCATCTGCACAGTCTGACCAGAGTCTTCACTATGCACTTTGTAGATAGATAAGGTCTCAAAGTATATGTAGACAATCAGGTAACTTTATATTTACAGTATACGCCTGTCTATGCTGCTCAATATTTACACCTCACCAATATTTCAAAATGTTGGAATTGTGATGTTCAATTAGTATATCCAGTGGTTTCAGCAGTATGATTTTTAGCTCCACTGGCTGAAAGCCACTGGGGCTATTGTCATGGCGTTGTGTCCGTCGTGCGTCCGTCAGTGCGTCCGTGCGTCCGGTCGTAAACTTTTTCTTTAAAAATCTTCTCCTCAGAGACTACTGGATGGATTTCAACCAAACTTCACAGAAATGATCCTTGGGTGACCCTCTTTCAAAGTTGTTCAAGAAATTTAGATCCAATGAAAAACATGGATTGAATGGGCGTGGCTAATTTCCAAATATGGTAAAAAGTGAGTTTTCTCAGATTCTAATAGATGGATACCAATGCAATTTTACATGAATGATCCTTGGGTGACCCTTTATCAGTCTACAAGAAATTATTGCATTCGGATGAAAAATGTGCATTTTATAGGCGGAGGTCATTTCTCTATATCTTATATAGTGGAAACTTTGAAAATCATTTTCTCAGAATGTAACTGATGGATATCAACCAAATTTCACTGGAATGATCCTTGAGTGACCTTTTATCAGTCTACAAAAAGTTATTGTGATTCGATGAAAAATATGTATTTTTTGTGCGGAGGTCAATTCTCTATATGACATATAGTGGAAACTTTGAAAATCATTTTCTCAGAATCTCTGTTATATAGTTGAAACTTTGAAAATCATTTTCAACATCAGTAGAACCCAAAAAATCTAAAAATCTAGTCAAAACTTTTATTTGCTTTACAAGAATTTCAAGCCTGTGGAGCGACTCAAGCCATTCATGGCTTTCTAGTTATACAATTTTGCCAATGTTTTCATTCAGCCTGACAAGGGTTAAAGGCAAAGGGGATTGTCAGAGGAGATGAAGATTGTTATGAGTGCATGAAATTATTATAATCTGGTTTTTAAAAACAGATCAACAGATTTCCTGTTTAATAATAAAATATGGCCCACCAAAATACTCAAAAGTAATGCATTATGATGTTGAAGTGAGGTAACTGGGTGCAGAAAACAAATACCACTGTGGCTATCGTCAGGATATTGTGTCTGTTGACATGTTCTTGTACCTGTCTGACCATCTTTGGATCTGGAAAATTTTACTCTAAAATTGTTCGTCTTGAAAATACTTGAGTAATTTCAACCTCATTTCACAAAAATGATCTTTTGATGATCCCCTCCCCTCCTTATTCAAGATTTGTTATTTTCGTGTTACTTTGTACACTGCGCGTTTATCTGTGTGTGTCTGTTTGTAAAACTTATTCCTTGCAGTTTTTCTCAGAAACAACTGGATAGATCTCAGACACGATCCTTCAGAGACCCTTTAATGAATTTTTCAAAGAATTTTGATCAAATATTAATTATGGTTTTGAGGGACATGACTTTTTTCAGTAAATGTAAAAAGTGACTTCTCTCAGAGATAGAAAGATGGATTCTTAGCAAAATTTACAACCATATTTTCAAAAAATTCATTTTAATTGAATTTATTTCTACTGAAATAGAAAAGCCCCTGGGGGTGGTCTCTAGGTGAAGCATAGCTAATTTTTAAAGATTCTGAATAGAAATTATTCAAATTATATAGATGTCTGCACAATTGCCAGGTATACACTGGCATATACTTATGTTATTATCATTGCATGGGTGATTATTCTGCATGATAGATTAATTTATTACCATCTAAAGAAGAATCTGAATATCATGTCAAAGTCACAAAAATTTAGACTGTTCTAAATTGAAAGGGAATGGGTACAATTATTAATAGTTCAGAGTGTTCTAAAATTGAAGAGTAGCCATCATAGCGCAGTGGTAGTATGTTGGAATATGCTTTAAAAAAGTCTCAGGTCCAATCCCGAATGGTGGCACTCATCCCTTCCGACTATCTGTCTCCTATCCTATATGTGTTGATAACCGCAGACCTATATGGGGTTGCAGCTGGAGGCTAGGAAAGGATTTGATGGTAGTACTGTTGTGAGAAAAACCAGGAAATCATTATTAGGTGCTTCAGATGCGATATAATTGCAAGATTGCTAAAAGTAGCTTTAAACCCCTTACAAACAAACCAACAAATCTTAAATTGAATAGTTATTACAATATATTTTTAGGCAAACATAATTTGTGTGGTTATTAAAGCAATGTCTTTTTTTCTGGACAATCATCTCTACTGCTAAATGGATTGCTCTCAGTGCAAAACAGTTGTAACTGCCTGTTAGCATATATTGGGATTTGCCGGTTGGGGCTTATTTTCACTTAAAATCTTAAAAAATCTCCTCCAAAACCAGTGGGCTGACTTCAATGAAATTTAATTGGCATGAATGTTCAACAAATTTTGATTGAACCCCAAATATGGGTTGCAGCAGGGCAGGACAATTTCTACTTTAAAATCTTCAAAAAGTTTTCTCCTCCCAAACCATTTGACCAACTTCAATGTAAATTGGAATTAATGTTCCTTGAAGGACCATGTATCTAAGTTGTTTATGAAATTTTAATTGACCGTCAAATATGGAGGTTTGCAGGATGGGGCTTATTTTCATTTTAAAATCTCATCCCATATCATTTTGCAATTTGCAATAAAACTTGGCATTAATGTTCCTAAGTGGCCATGTTCCTAAACTGATTTCTATTTGGAATAACTCTTTTTCAAATCTGGAGATGATAAAGCCAGTGGAGCGATACAGACCCTCTTGGGCCTTTTGTTTTTACATCATCATTCTGTATATGATAAATAATATTGTCAATCTAGATCAACAATATTTTTGATTATGTATGGGTGATTACAATGGTTGTTAGATGAAAATATCCCTGCCAAAAAGTTCAAGACTGGTTCTTGAACACCCAAGAACTTTGAATGACAGTTCAAGAACTCCTTCTAAAACTAGTTCAAGAACTACTTACTGAACTTCTACAATTCTAGAATTTCTAGAATTTGATATTGAATCAGTTCTTGAACTAGTTCTTGAACTCATGGTCAAGAAGTTTAAGAAGGTTTTGAACTGCATTTAAAGTTATAGAATGTTTAAGAACTAGTTCTTGAATTTTTTTGCAGGGGAGGATGGTTCAAGAGTTGTCTTATCAAAAATAATTTCTGTTGTCCTACTTTTGAAATAGACATTTTATAGGATTAAATGAACGATAAAGACATTTCAGGACAACAGATCAATAGATGTACAATAATTCATAATCTGTTTTAATACCAAATGGATGGCCAAATAAACCAAATAGATGGCTTATAGAGTCTTAAAGATCAAATAAAACAACAATGACATTAGTTTTATTGATTCTACCATAGCTTTGCAATAATTACAGATTACAAGTTGTTGTTATGGTATTTTCCTAGAAAAGTTGTTTTGATCTCTGTAATTATTTAGGTACAAATCTGCCCTCCCCACATGTGACAGGGACCTACGTATCATATATGAGCCGGTGTGTGAGATTTCCAAAATTTTCAAATACTGTATTTCTTCTTGTCCCGGGAGCTATACATAACATGGTTGGGGAGCTTTTATTTAGTATGCATTTACTGATTAAAAAATATGAAAATGATGTCTTTTATGCCCTTGTCCTATTAATTTGGGGAGAATTTCCTGTAAACAGTCATATAAATGATTGTTAAGATGAAATTCACATCAAATTAGAGAAGAAGTCTAAAAAATTTAAGCATTGGAAGTGTTTTTTAGTAAAAAATATAGGGTGCTACTATTTGGGAAGCGCTATTATGAGGAGAAATATGGTATGTGCACAGCAAAGACTCTGGCCAGCTTTTGCATCTACACAGTCTGACCATGGTCTTCACTATGTGCTTAGTAGATAGATAAGGTCTCAAAGTATCTGTAGACCATCAGGTAAATTTATATTTACAGTTTGTGGCTGTCTAAACCTCTCAATGTTTGCACCTCATGCACAAATTGTTGGAAATTTTGCACACTGGCTCATGTTTTATTAGCAATTCGTGATCTGAGGGCTAACCACCACAATTGGATTGTGATTGAAACTCCTTACAATTCTAACATTTGTGATGACGGCTGAACACTGGCTTATATAAAAGGACAGATCCAAAATAAGCCACAAGGAGAGTGATGAAAATGCTTTTTGTAAAAAGATAGAACCATGCTATATGAAACCATGCTAAGCCTAGAAAAAAACATAATGTATAAGCACCTTGAATAATTAAGTTGGAACTTGTAGCCCAGTGGTTATAGGACGACGTTTTGTGGGTTGGAAGGTCCTGGGATCCTGATCCTTGAATCCTGACCAGACCACAGCAATTTTTCTGAGTAAAAGATTTACTCCACGTTGCTTGTCTCTAGCCAGGTGTATAAATTGGTGGTACACATGAAAGTTAGAAGCCAATGTGCTATGGCTACATATGGTAACAAGTGTGAACAGCTGACTTGTAAGTCAATGATTGTGGGTTGAATATAAAGTTGTTGATTGAACTATCGGTTTGAACAAAGACTCTAATATAAACTTAACTTAGATAAATCAAAGCTAGAGATAGAGGGGGTATTTTGGATTTCAAATTCAAATATTTCATCAATGCAAACACAAACCCTGTGTTGTAGGTACTCATTGGAATTGTCTCATAGAGACAATTCCAATGAGTATCCACAACATAGGGTTTTGTGGAGAAATGAGGATTTTATACTGGCCTTACTCCCCCCTATCTGTACTGCTGAAAAATATTTGTTTTGTATATTCCCGCCAATGAATATGCATTTACTCTGTTTCAGCCAAGAGACCCCAGATTGTGATGCCGCCTCCAGAGAGACTAGATGTGAATGTTGGACACATATTTATGTTGTCCTGTCAGGCTACAGGGAGTCCCCCACCCAGGGTACAGTGGTATAAAGATGGGGCAAAGATAGCTACCTCTAAACCTTACAGCAATTCTAGAATATCTGTCCTAGAATCAGGTAAGATTAGATATAGTCTTGAGACATATTTAGTATACTTACTATGAACTTGAAAGTTCAAAAGTGTATGAATTCATCGAGGAGAAGTGCACAAGAACCACAACTCTTTTTACACATTTCAAAATGAAACTTCTCTTTTTTTTACCAATGTTTAAAACTACAGTCTTTTTTATAAGGTATATAATGGCCCCCCAGGGGAAGAACAGGCAACAAACAGCATGTTTGTATGTGTAAGGATGAATTTAGCAAATAGTCATAAAGAAATATTTTATCATTGACCAGGTTAGTCTGGAAGATGAACTGGCAACCTCCCAACTACTGATACGAATATTTACTTAAAGTCAGTTAAAAACAATTGCCAACCAAAATCATGGTATCTCTTCAAAAAGAACCCTAAATCTAGCTGTCTCCAGTTTTTTATCAAGGGTGTTTTTTTTCGTCGAGGGATGGCCAAGTTTAACATGGGGTTTGTAGGAATAATTTGGAAACATAATGACTTATATATCTGTTGTTTTTCTCCAGGAGATTTGTTGGTGACATTATCTAAAAGATCTGATTCAGGACATTACAGTTGTGAGGTCATCAATGAAGAGGGTATAGATATAGCTCATACAAAAGTGCTTGTTAAAGGTAAAGAATATAGATAAGAGATGAAGAGAGTATTTATTGATTTCTTGGGATTCATACATAAGTGTGATTATGTTTTAATTTCATTCCTCTGTGAAACTGACAATTATTTTCTTCATTTGAGTCAAGGTAACACCAGACAACAACATTTTTGATTTGGAAAAACAGTTTTAGAGTATAACTTGATTTGAAAGTCATCTTGTAATAAGTTGAGTTATTGTTATATTATCATGTGTCTTTTGATTCAAGATATTGATTGGTTATATAGATAATTTCTGTAACAATGATTTTAGTTTTCTTATATCATTGTTTTAAATTCCAAAACCTTGTAACTACTGCTTGTTTAAAATTTTGAAATCAAGCTGGTGATATATAACATATGATTAGTTTGCTGTATTATAAACAATATTTTGTTTCAGAGCATGATTCAGGTTGTGAGGATGGTTCTACAGAGGGTCTGGCTATCCATAAAGATATACATGCTTGTGCTGGTAGGTCATAATATTGTTGTATGTTAACATTTGTCGTGTTGAACACGCAATAATCCTGCTTTGGCAGGAGATATTGACCTAGATCAGCCTACAAATAAATTTGGCAGTCTGATCTTGGCCTATACTGCATGCTTTCTTCTTAATTATTGTGGGGAATTTTTTAACTTGGCTTCTTGAAAAGTACTGAAAATTGGCAATTTGTCTAAAACAAAATTTAGATTCATCAGGGCAAGGGTTAGAAACTTTCATAACTTATTCATGTCAAAAAACTGGTTTATTTTGTAGTTCACTGTACTAATAATTATTAAAAAGGGTACACAAAATGATTTATGCCTAAAACTATGTAAGAAATCTGTAAATCTGACTCTTTCAAAATTTATGGACAGAAAAAACTGAATATTACCATTTTTATGTGTTTTCTTTAACAAATGTTATACTTTGTAATGGCACTTTTATTCATGCATATGATATTTAAGTTCTTGCATATCAATGGTAGTATTACACCATATTTTATGAATGCACTGAATACCTGCCCTCTGTTCATGATGACAAAAAAGCGCTAACTGTTTTCAAAAAATACCCCATTTTGTGCAAATGCATGTGAAAAGCAGGGTATAATTTGCAAACAGTTTGCACCATTTTGTCATTTTGAATGTAGGGCTGTGTTACCATATTGACCCTACATATTCCAACTGAACAAACATTGTAGAACATTATCTAACTTCTCCTGATGCAGTAGTTTAATAAGGGCCTCTGATTTTTTGGAGGTCTGAAATATTAGGTTAATTTATATAAAATATGTATAAACAGTTGTTTAAATAATCTTTTTTTAATGGCTACCAACACATTATAACTACTGCACTTTCCATTATCAGATTGCAAAATTTGCAAAAGACATCTTTATAATTTATTTTTTTGGAAAAAAAGTGTTTGTCTATCTCTAAAAAACATTGTTCTAAATGAGCAACTTTTTTAGTTTAATTGCACTTTTTCATTATCTTCAATATCTAGCCGCAATCATATCGCAGTTGGTATTGCATCAGACTGTCAATTTTAATGCCTGAGATTTGAGCTTATTAATTATTCTAATCAACTTCAGGTCGCTGGAAAGGTCATATCAAACATGGTCGTACATTGTGTCGGACTGGCTGGCGGGTATGTAGTAATGATGATGAAGATCGTTTAAAGGACCTAAGCTGGTTGGATATACTAGATATGAAAGGATGTTATGCCTACAATGCAGCAAATAATAAAAGGGGCAAATGTACAAGGTAATACAAGTTATGACACAGTCTTATGGTTAGCTTTATAAAACCTGTAGACTGCTTTGGCTGTTGTTTTAGAGTAGATGGTAGAACATCGTCTAAAAATCATGAGGTCACAGGTTTGATCCCTGACAGTGGCACACTAACTTCTTACATTGGTCTCCCTCCTATAGGTTTATATTTGTAGACCTATGTGGTATGAGCAACTGGGGCTCAGAAAGAAAGTCATGGTACTGTTGGTGAAAAAAATATCAGGAATCCATGGTTATGTTACTGAACCAGGGCATTATGAAAAATTGAAAAAAAAAATATTGAAACAGTGTTAACCCTTTCCTGTTTTACAAAATTTTGGACCTGTCCAAATTCAAAGGTTTTGCAGACGAAAATGAAAAGTGGATTTAATTTGAGAAATAACCATTCAGTAGGGTAGAAAATAGTGTGGAAAAAGAAGAAATTGCTTGTAAGAAGCAATTTCTTCTTTTTTCACAATGTTTTTTCAATCATAAAATCACAGGCACGTAAAAAGCAGCAAAGGGTTAAACACCAACTTAATCAAGTAGACTTTTCCATATTGGATGATGCAGACGACAATACAAAATTAATGAAGGCAGAGAAATAGTTTGAAGTAATTATTTCAATTAATTTCTAGTTTTTCAAGCATTATGATTTGCTAAGAAATTGGTTCTATTTCTCATTGAAAATAATTTTGAGTATGCAGCTTTTTTGTTAACTTCCTCAAAAAGTAATCCGGTAAGGAACTTACATTTTTGCTTTTCATACAATTATAAGATATGAAGAGTCTATTTGTTGATTTATGGAGATCTGAAGCTAAAATCCCATCATACCTATGTATCAATCCCCTTCGTGTATTCATACTGTATTTTTAGTTTTATATCTCAATGAATTCAACAAATAGCTTCTTCATCTCTGAAGTAAAATTCACCGTTAGTCTCCAATACTTCAACAAAGTATTCAAAGGGAAATAACCAGGAATTAGTTAATGACTGGCAGATAGTTTTTATATCCTCCCATTTTTCATTCCAGATGTCGAGCAGGCAGAGGAAAGCTTGCTGGTATTGGTAGAAATTGTGGCAGAATTCGATACTCTAGACCATCATGCATATCATATGGACGTATTGATGTTTTCCAAAAAAGAGATGAAATTCCAAAACAAGATAGCTGTTCATATTCAGAAAGTAAAACTACGGGTGTTTTATGTTGTAAACGGGCAAGAAAAACTTCAAAACCTGGTATGATTCAATAGTCTTTTCTAATGATGATTTACAATACACTGATAAAATATCTGAAAGCTTATAATTATAAAAGCCTTAAAAACATCTTAGAGTCATTAAAAAGCTTGATATTATTTTCGAAAGATAAATATATCTTCCAGTAATTAAACATAATTTAGCCTGTCAAATGATCACTGTTGTTTAAATGTTGGCAGATAAAAACTTTATTTTAAGAGTCTTTTGGAAGACAGTTACACATTTAAATATTCAACGGCTTTGAATTTGCACAGCCATAGAGTTGTGAGCTCTTACATTATAAGAAGGCTGGTCATCAATTTGTATGCATCACATAATTAAATTACAATAGACATTTGTCTTCAGGTTTTCGTAAATGATATGTTTATTTACAGGTGTTTCCATGCCCATTAAGAATCACTGTTCTCTAGGCTGTGAGAATGGGGGTCAATGTGTGGGGTATAATGTGTGTATGTGTCCTGTGGGATATAAAGGGGCCATGTGCCAAAATGGTGAGTACAGTCAATTGTTTAAGAAAGGGGGCCTTCAGATCTTCCCAGATTGCTGATACTGGGAACCAATCTGTTGGCATAAAATGGGTAAAATGGGAGTATAAGCCTCGTTTTGGGTATAATGGGAGTATAAACCTTGTTTTGGTTTTAATGGGATGATATAAGCCCTGTATGGTTTAATCCTTTCTCAAACAAAGCTATTCAAAGTGGAAGAAAATATTATGAATAAAAGGAGAAGGTGCTTGTTTTAAGTAAACTCTTCTTTTGCCATAATCCTTTTTCATGGGGTCTTCCATTCCTTGGCATGTATTAAAAAGAATGAAGTTGTAATTAATAACATGATACACTATTAGCTAACCAGCTATGTTTCAAATATTGAAACAATTTTCTTAGTGTTATGGATAAATTGCATAGAATTTCGTAATACCAAGGTCACTGTCATCTATGAAGGTCAAACTTTAGAGAATCCAATTTGTATTTCACATGTATCATGATTAGTCTTTGTTTGTATTACAGCTGTGTGTCCAGATGGGTGTGGTTCACGGGCAAAGTGTGTTAGCCCGGGAAAGTGTGAATGTATACACCCATACACGGGTAAAAATTGTTCCGAGAAAAAACATAGTCGGTGTTCATCTACGTGTTTAAATGGAGGACGATGTCGGAGGGGTAGATGTAAATGTCCGCCGACACATTATGGTTCCAGATGTCAGCATTGTGAGTAGGACTTAAATTAAATGTAATAAATGGAGAATATTGAATGAGTGGTCATGAAATAAGGAATTTATTAAACAAGTTATCTACAAATAGGTATAAACAAGGCTTTGCCAAGTTTTTATATGTATTAGATGCCAATTACTTTATGGAAATAAATTTGATATTCTTTTTATAATGCGGCCCAAATTTTGCAAATTCTGGGGCGAGACAGTAGTTGTTTCCTGTACAATCAGTTTGACTTATGTGTGTATACATTATAGGGAATTTTATAAACAAATGCTCTTCCATATAGGACCTCACTATTTCTTTTTAACTTTTTAGTAATTTTGTTTATAAGAGGCAGATATAGATGACACAAATCTAATTTTCTTGACTTTTCTCTTTTCAGTATCTAAGCATGTATTTTTATCACAGTTAAACAGAACAGAGCGATGAGTAACCAATCTTTTCCATGACAAGTTACGTGACATTAGTTAGAGTTTATTGTTTATCAAAGTCCCGTAGAATTTAAGGATCTTACTGGGCTGAATAGTGCAGACCTATCTAAGTCCACACACCCTGAATATTACATGATGTATTATTATCAAGAAACACTGCCCATGCTGTGGGTATAAGCAATTTAAACAAACTTTCGAGAACTAATAATAATGTATAATTCAAATTTGCTAACTGCAAAGGTGTAGAAGAGTGAAATATGGATATGATTAAGGTAGCGGACTCAAAATAGTTCTGCAATATTTTAGAATTCATGATCTTTCACAATGTTAACCGAGGGTTCTTAATCAAATCATTAGGAAACCTAAGTGAACACTGTTCAAGTTTATGACTTCCGAAATATTGCAGAACTATAACAGACCCACAACCTTAAGACCTGTCAACGTTGCAGAAATATTACGGGTCAACCACCTTAAGACCTGTCATAAGGAAAGGGAAATTTGAAAAAAAAAGTATAGCTTCTAGCATAGATTGCAAACAATTAGGTGTCTGTAATCTAATTTCAGTAGATGTGCTATTTTAAATGAATACCTGTATGGGCTAATTGGTACTCTTCTATTACATATGCCTATTGGTATTTGGGCAGGGGATATCAATTCAATGATAAAGTTATTTGTTTTAATATGTGCTTTCAACAAATTAATGGGTATGTAAATATTGCATGCTTTCTTGCAAGGGAGTATTTTTCCTGATGTTTTTTTGTATATAGTAGATGTATATTATACATTTGATATATGTATATATTAGTTTTGATCTAGTTATGAATAGCGTTGAAAACTGATGTAATTGTTATTTATGATTAATAAGGCAATATTTTTTATTTTTAGGCTTCCATAATAATAATAAAATTGGAGGCATACTGTTTTGCCATTGTTCTTTTGTCTGTCAAAAAGTCTTAAAATATACCCCGAAAATGTTCTGCCCATAAGCAATTGATATATATGCATAATACTTACTTAGTGTTTTGTATGAAAAAAAAAATCTAACGAGGTTTGGGGAATTGATAATTGTCAAGGCCCTGCCAGACAATTATCAATTCTCACAACTGAGTTGGATATTTTTTTCATACTATACACTAAGTACACATTATTTTTAGCTCCACTGGCCGAAGGCCACTGTGGCTTTTGTCATGGCGTTGTGTCCGTCGTGGGTCTGTCTGTCCGGTTGTAAACTTTTTAGATCCACTGGCTGAAAGCCACTTGGGCTATTGTCATGGCGTTGTGTCCGTTGTGCGTCAGTCCGTACGTACGTACGTGCGTCCGGTCTTAAACTTTTTCTTTAAAAATCTTCTCCTCAGAAACTACTGGATGAATTTCAACCAAACTTCACAGGAATGATCCTTGGGTGACCCTCTTTCAAAGTTGTTCAAGAAATTTTGATCCAATGAAAAACATGGATTTTATGGGCGTGGCTAATTTCCAAATATGGTAAAAATTGAATTTTCTCAGATTCAAATCAATGGATACCAATTAAATTTTACATGAATAATCCTTGCATGACCCTTTATTAGTCTACAAAAAATCATTGTGATCGGATGGAAAATATGCATTTTATGGGCGGAGGTCATTTCTCTATATGTTATATAGTGGAAACTTTGAAAATCATTTTATCAGAATCTAATTTTTGGATATCAACAAAATTTCACTTGATTCTTGAGTGACCCTTTATCAGTCTACCAAAAATTATTGTGATTGGATGGAAAATATGTATTTTATGGGCAGAGGTCATTTCTCTATATGTTATATAGTTGAAACTTTGAAAATCATTTTCAACATCAGTAGAACCCACAATATGTAAAATTCTAGTCAAAATTTTAATTGCAAGAATTTCAAGCCTGTGGAGCGACTCAAGCCATTCATGGCTTTTATAGTTCTTAAAAAATCTTCTGCTCAGAAACTACTGGATGAATTTCAACCAAACTTCACAGAAATGATCCTTGGGTGACCTTCTTTCAAAGTTGTTCAAGAAATTTTGATCCAATGAAAAACATGGATTTAATTGGCATGGCTAATTTCCAAATATGGTAAAAAGTGAGTTTTCTCAGATTTTAATTGATGGATACCAATCAAATTTTACATGAATGATCCTTGAGTGACCCTTTATCAGTCTACCAAAAATTGTGATCGGATGAAAAATATGTATTTGATAGGCGGAGGTCATTTCTCTATGTTTTATAGTTTAAACTTTGAAAATCATTTTCTCAGAATGTAACTGATGTATATCAACCAAATTTTACTGGAATGATCCTTGAGTGACTCTTAAAGCTTTACCAGTCTACTTAAAATTATTGTGATTGTATGAAAAGTATGTATTTTATGGGCAGAGGTCATTTCTCAATATGTTATATAGTATAAACTTTGAAAATCATTTTCTCAGAATGTAACTGATGGATATCAGTCAAACTTCATTGGTATGATCCTTGGTTGACCAATTATCATGCAGCCAAAACAGGGTTTTCAATGACCCCCTGTTTCTTTGAATTTGGAACACCCTTTTTAGCTCACCTGAGCATGAAGTGCTCAAGGGAGCTATTAAGATCAATCGTTGTCCAGCGTCTGTCTGTCCGTCACGGCGTCAACTTTTTCTTTAAACGACATCTCCTCCTAAACTTATGGGTCAAAATCAACCAAACTTGGCAGAAATATTCCTTGGGTGGTCCCTTATGAAAATTGCTCAAATGGAAAGGATCAGTGCCATATCACGGGAAAAAGGGGCCTTAATGACAAATTTCTTGTTTACACTCTAGAAGCCACAAATATGGTCCAATCTTCATGAAACTTGGTCAGAATGTTTGTTAGGTCATGAGGATGAAGTCTATTGAAAGCGGGAAGGATCCGTGCCATATCACGGAAAATGGGGCCTTAATGACAATTTTGTCAACAATTTCTTTAAACGACATCTCTTCCTAAACTTATGGGTCAAAATCAACCAAACTTGACAGAAATATTCCTTGGGTGGTCCCTCATGAAAATTGCTCAAATGGAAAGGATCCATGCCATATCACGGGAAAAGGGGCCTTAATGACAAATTTCTTGTTTACACTCTAGAAGCCACAAATATGGTCCAATCTTCATGAAACTTGGTCAGAATGTTTGTTAGGTCATGAGGATAAAGTCTATTGAAAATGGGAAGGATCTGTGCCATATCACGGAAAAAGGGGCCTTAATGACAATTTTGTCAACAATTTCTTTAAACGACATCTCCACCTAAACTTATGAATCAAAATCAACCAAACTTGGCAGAAATATTCCTTGGGTGGTCCCAGGTCACAAGAATGAGCTCTGTTGAAAATGGGAAGGTTCATGCCATATCATAGGAAATGGAGTCTTAATGATAATTTACTTGAAATATTAGGCGAGCAATTTAGGGCCCTCAGGGTCCTCTTGTTTTGAAATGACCCCCAAAATTGTCAAAGAAACATTCTTTATCTAGTTTAAAGGGGGTCATAATGTGGCAAAATGACCCCCAGTTTAGAACGCAGAGGGAAAACCCTGCAGCCAAATATTATTGTCATTGGATGAAAATGTGTCTTTTATGGGCGGAGGTCATTTCTCTATATGTTATACAGTGGAAACTTTGAAAATCATTTTCAAAATCAGTAGAACCCAAAATATCTAAAAATCTAGTCAAAAGTTTTATTTGCTATTACAAGAATTTCAAGCCTGTGAACAGACTCAAGCCATTCATGGCCCTCTAGTTTATCTCATAATCTTCATATGGGTTGTTTACGTCGATAATGCAAGTTTATAAAAATAACTGCATTATGTCATTGTTCTAAATATATCCATGTGATATCATAAAAAAAAATGGGATGTTATCATATGGATATTTGTATAGCAATCCACATATCGTGCCTGAAGTGCATCAATATTGTATTCTTTACTAATTTCAAGGTCATATCAAGCTCAAGCATCTGATTCTAGGAATTGAAAAGTAGGGGAGGATTTTGTTGAAAATCGTCAACATTACAAAAAAGATGTAACTTATTACTCTTTATCTCTACGTAAAAAAATCCCCCATCACTTTCCAAAACAGGAGGGATTTTTCAAAAGTATGTGCTAAAATTTGCAATCCCCCTCCTTAAATAGACACTGCTAAAATTAGTGGATTGCTGGCCAAGCCCCTTGACCTCAGTCAATACGGATCTCTCAAAAGTTAAAATGTTATTTATCGGCAAAATGTAGTGGAAGACATGAAATAAACAGCAAGAAAAAGTTGCAAATCATCGGAGGGCAACCTTAACATTGTCACAGCTTTTTCCAGCTGTAGTTATAATGTAAGTTGCAGAACCACTTAGATGATTGAAAGGAATTCCTGGAAAATATTGGAGTTGAACAGTCATCTCACTATGATTAAATGATCAGATTGGATAATGGATAAATTTGAAAGTAGTAATTTATTTACTGTTACCAGGAAAGGGCATCAGTGTTTCACAAAATGTATATTTTAGCTCACCTGAGCAAAACATGTTTTTGGTGAGTTTTAGTGAATCCCCAATGTCTGTCATTTGGTGGGTAATATAGGTCATAAAGTAATATTTCGCATATCCTTCATTATTTGTCAAACATTAAGGATATGTGCTAGTATTTACCCTTGTCATGCTGATCTTGAATTTACTGTTATGCTAGCCATTGTAGGCTAAGACAAGCCTGCACATCTGTGCAGTCTGATCTTTGCCTACAACTGTTTATTCTTTTTTATCCTGAGAATATTTAAAAAAAAAAAAAAAAAATAAAAGAAATGTTGATAAACAATTACAGATTTCAGTGCTTTCTGCACTTTGATTGTCATGCTTTTTTGCCTAGGTTCTTCCGTCTACTTTTCAAGGGTAAAAATAAGGTTGTTCCATTAGATAACATGGTTATGACAAGAAACCTTAATGACAATTGTTCATTCACAATATAGTTACCACATTTTGGGCTACATAATTAAAATTTTTAGTCATATGAACAAACAAGTTTCTTCTATTTGAGTTTTCTAAAGCTTAAAATGAACAATTTTGAGATATTTTTTTTATTCTATGTAGCTATGCTATCAGGCCATTTCTCATGAAATCTGGTGAGCAATCTAGAACCATTACCGTCTGGTTATTTTTATGTCAATGAGATTTTTTATACACTGCCGAAGGTGGTTGCATATCTGTATCATCTTATCCATCTGTCCGTCAGTCGCAATATCACAAAGACTTTATGTTCTAATCTTGTGAACACAACGCCACCTTCAATTTTGGGTGAATTTTGATGAAACTTTCGCCAAATGTTCATAGTCACCTAATTTGTGCATATTATCAGGATTTTGTGAGATTCAGCCGCGTCATGGGAAAAGGGGCCTTCATGTAAAATTTCTAAGAAATCCTCCTTTATTGTCTGATTTGGATAAAACCTAACCTTGTGCATGTTTCTGGGGTTTGAGAAATTCTGCTGTCAGAGAAAAAGGGGCTTTCATGTCAAATATTTTGTGGATGAAGGGAAACAACTCTTCATTTAAGGATTGATTTCGTTGATACTTTCAAAGGTTATGTTTCATTTTGTGAAAAGGAGCATATTTCCACATTTTATTCATATGATGCAGCTTCACAGTAAAGGGGGCTTTCAATTTAACATAAAGTCTTTTGGCAGCGTTTCTTGTGTCAACGGCACTCTAGTAATGTCATTATTTTCATTGTTTGTACTCTTATGGAGAAAGATTTTTCTTGTAACTGCAGTGATTGATGAAATCAATGTTAGAAACTGAAAAAGGCAGGATTAAATATCTACATACCTTTAAATGAGGTGAACAAGACACAGTTGTCATTATGTCATGTTGGTTTATGTGTGTGGGTCTATCTGTCTGTATTTCTTAGGACAATATTTTCTATATTTATGGATGGTTTTCAAAACGACATGGCACAATTATTCTCTAGCATGAGTTTAATTTGATGGGTCAGCGCAACACTATTGTAAGTGCCTACATATTTATAGGCACTTACAATAGTGTTGCAATGACCCCTCAATATATGCCATTTTAAAGAAATTTTCTGATTTCACCAAGGTCAACTTCTCAGGTCAAACATTAAAATTGAGCTTATCCCATGCATAGATCTTAAATTTATATATGAATTTCAACTTTTGGGGTAAAATTGAATTTAGTACCATAAATAGAAATACAGTTTAAAAGAAATTTTAAGAAAAAATTCACTGGATCAAGGTCAGAGTTCAAGGTATAATAATAGAGACCTTGTTAAAGCCTAGCTCTTAAATTTATGGATGGATTTCAAACTACTTTGGTACGTTTTTTCTGCTTTATGAGTAAATTTGCAATTAAATATCATTCCAGAAAGAACCAAGATCAATGTCCCATCTGAAGGTCAAAAAGTAAAAATTAAGATTGTACCGGATCAAGTTGATTTTCAAAATTTTGCCGGCAACCAGTTGTCCTTAAATAGACAGCCATTCTCATTTTTAAAAAATAATTTTCATTCACCAGTCTTATTTTGAATAACATGTATTAGCTTTTTATGCTCCCCAAAGGGAGAGCATATAGCTGCCGCTTTGTCTGTCCGTCCGTCCGTCCCCACCTATTTCTCCATAACCCTTGGGCCAAATCAAATGAAACTTACCATGTGAACTTCCTATGATATATTGTTGATGCATCTGTGACGGTTTTGTGATTTGAGGCCTCGTCACGGGAAAAGGGGACTTAGGGTAAAAAACAGTTTTTCCCAAATTTCTCTAAGTCAAACTGTCAGAATTTAGTGAAATTTCATATTTGAGTAGCAAATCAGATGCCCTTTACTATAAAGAATTTGAAATTAACGTAAAAAAAATATATCATGGAAAAAGGGGGCTTAATGTTTGTAATCTTTATGCTAGCACGTAAAATACAGTTACTCTTTCATTTCTCCTAGTCTTATACTCAGAATTTGATGAAATTTCACATTTCAGTAGAAAATCAGATGCCCTTTACCATAAACTATTTGGGATTTCTGTCTAAAAATATGTCATGCAAAAAGGAGGTTTAATGTTTGTTACCTTTATGTTTGCTGTATAAGTTTACACCTTATTTGGGTCCTTGCAATCTGACCACAGAGCATATCTCCTAAAGTATAATAGCTATCAACTTGAAACTTTATGGGTGGATAGATCTTATGGAGGAGAAGTGCAGTGCACAAGAACTACAACTCTTGCTTGCATAATTTTGGATTTATTGCCCTTTGTTATTTTTGATACTTAGATTATGTCTGGAGCATATCTCCTAAAGTATAATAGCTATCAACTTGAAACTTTATGGATGGATAGATCTCATGGAGGAGAAGTGCAGTGCACAAGAACTACAACTCTTGCTTGCATAATTTTGGAGTTATTGCCCTTTGTTAATTTTAAGACTAAGATTTTGTCTGGAGCATATCTCCTAAAGTATAATAGCTATCAACTTGAAACTTTATGGATGGATAGATCTTATGGAGGAGAAGTGCAATACACAAGAACTGCAACTCTTGCTTGCATAATTTTGGAGTTATTGCCCTTTGTTATTTTTGATACTTAGATTTTGTCTGGACGCAAATCTTTGACAGTACAAAAGAATCTTTTATCTATTAGGCTTCAGTTTACTATCAAGCTTTCTTCGCAGGGGATGTCCATGTCCAACATGGCTTTAGTTTTTGTGACAATGCCTTATTCGGGGAGCATAATCCGTCTCTGACGGCTCTTGTTTATTTTTTGTAATGAAAACTGCTTGCTTGTAATTTTTAGATCAAGGACATTTAAGAAATTGCTTTGAATTTTATCCAGACCTGCTAAATTTAATTTTTCACTATTGATCCTTACTGAGCCATGGAATTGTGCCTCTTTCAGGACTATCTTTGTTAATGATGCATGTATTTTGAATTATTCAGCATTTGCAGCTGAAAATTGGTACCTGATGGGTATATTCCTATGACTAGATAGGGGAATTTTATTAGGATCAAATTTTAACTCTCAAACATGTAAATTCTACAAGTCTGATTTAGAGTCATTTGATTCAATATATGAACCAAGGAAGCATAATTACGGACAGAGACTAACAAGTCAAACATCCAAGGCAGAAAAAAGGAATCGAGCCTGTGGATGACATTTCCAACAATTTGAAATGTTAGTGATCTGCAAACATTGTCAGAGTCTTTGCTAAGGGCATATTTGAAATTGTTGGAAATCTCAATAAAGGCTCAATTCTTTTTTACTACAATCTTTTCCTTAATCCTTTTACTGAACCAAGAACATTTCTGCTTTGGCAGGAAGTATAGACAAAGATCAGCATGAACTTGTGTGCTGTATGATCTTAGTTTATACCACTTGATTTTCCTTGTTAAGTCGGAATAGTTTATTAATTATATCATCAAAAAATATGTGGACTCACAATTAGTGCATTCAGTTTCTACCACTTTGTTTTAACGTGATTTTGCCTAAGGTTTTATTCAGCATGACAAATGACAAGGTTTAAGACTCTATGACAATGTTTTGAAATAGTAGGAAATCAGTAACATCAGGACAGATTTACTTCATTTATTGCTTTAGGTAGTGGAACCTAAATGGTTCCGCAACATTTTGGAACTCATGAACTTTCACAATGTTGACTGAGGTTTCCTAATGAAAATCATTAAGAAACTTCGGTAAACACTGTTCAAGTTTGTAACTTCCAAAACGTTTTGGAACTATTTAGGTTCCACTACCTTAAGTATAAAATCATGATAATTTACAAATTTACTTGGATTCATTTCATTCTGATCAGTTGTCTTATTAAGTGTACAATATATGACGGCAAATGTTATTTAGCTTTAAAAGTTAGGCATTTTGTTATGTTACAGAAAAATACGTATTATTTATATTCTGAAATCCCTGTTGTTACTTTGTATAATAAAAAGATAAAAAGCCGGCATAAAATCCCTTTTATTTTCTGTTCCATTGGCATAATCCCCCTTCTCAAGGAATTATTAATTGTGGGCCAATGCAAGACCGATAAGTACGGCAAAATAATTAAAAAAAATTCTCATTTATCCTGAAACAAATTATCTCTTAAGTTTCTTTTGTCTTACTTTAATATGTAGTTGACTTTTTTAGCTCACCTGAGCACAACATGCTCAAGGGGAGCTTTTAGGGTGATGTGTCGTCCGTTGTCAACAAAATAAGAAACAAATTAGGAAAAACTTCTTCTTCTCCTGAACCACTGGGCAGATTTCAATGAAACTTTGCCAGAATGTTCCTTGGGTGAGCCTCTTTAAAAATTGTTTGCTAAATTCTGATTGGCCCATAAATATGGGCATGGCAGGGTGGGGCTTATTTTGAGCCTGAAATCTTTGAACAACAACTCCTCCTTAACCACTGCATCGATTTCAATGAAACTTTACAAGAATGTTCCTTGGATGACCCTCTTCAAAAATTGTCTGCAAAATTTTGATTGGCCATAAATGTGGGCGTGGCAGGGCGGGGCTTATTTTGAGCCCGAAATCTTTGAAGGACATCTTCTACTGAATCACTGAGCCGATTTCAATGAAACTTTACCAGAATGTTCCTTTGGTAAACCTTTTCAAAAATTTGGCGCGAAATTTTGATTGGACCTTAAATATTGTTGTTGCAGGGCGGGGCTTATTTTGAGCCCGAAACCTTTGAAGGGCATCTCCTCCTGAACCACTGGGCCAGTTTCAATGAAACTTTCCCAGAATGTTCCTTTGGTGACCCTTTTCAAAAATTGTTCCTGAAATTTTGATTGGCTTATAAATATGGGCATGGCAGGACAGGCTTATTTTGAGCCCGAAATCTTTGAACAACATCTCCTCCTGAACTACAAGGCAGATTTCAATGAAACTGTACCAGAATGTTCCATGGGTGACCCTTTTCAAAAATTGTTGGCAAAAGTTTGATACGCCCATTAATATGGGTGGGTCTTATATTGAGTCGGAGTCTTTGAACCACATCTCCTCCTAAACCAACCGTCCAATTTCAATGAAACTTCACCAGAATGTTCCTTGTGTAACCCTTTTCAAACATTGTTCACAAAATTTTTATACGCCCATAAATATGGGGATGGCAGGATGGGGCTTATTTTGAGCCCGAAATCTTTGAACGACATCTCCTGAAAACCTTGGCCTATTTCAATGAAACTTTACCAGAATGTTCCTTTGTGAACCTTATCAAAAATAGTTTGCGAAATTTTGATTATGTACCTTGGTGACCCTTTTTAGCCCCACTGGCTGAAAGCCACTGGGGCTATTGTCATGGCGTTGTGTCCGTCGTGCGTCCGGTCGTAAACTTTTTCTTTAAATATTTTCTCCTTAGAAACTATTGGATGGATTTCAACCAAACTTCACAGGAATGATCCTTGGGTGACCCTCTTTCAAAGTTGTTCAAGAAATTATGATCCAAGAAAAAACATGGATTTAATGGGTGTGGCTGATTTCCAAATATGGTCAAAAGTGACTTTTCTCAGGTTCTAATCAATGGATACCAATTAAATTTTACATGAATGATCCTTGGGTGTCACTTTATCAGTCTACAAAAAATTATTGTGATCAGATGAAAAATATGTATTTTATGGGCGGAGGTCATTTCTCTATATGTTATATAGTGGAAACTTTGTAAATCATTTTCTCAGAATGTAACTGATAGATATCAACCAAATTTTACATGAAGGGTCCTTGGGTGACCCTTTATCAGTCTACCAAAAATTATTGTGATCCGATGAAAATTATGTATTTTATGAGCATAGGTCATTTCTCTATATGTTATATAGTGGAAACTTTGAAAATCATTTTCTCAGAATGTAAGTGATGGATATCAACCAAATTTCCTGGAATGCTTCTTGAGTGATTCTTTATCAGTCTACCAAAAATTTTTGTGAATGGATGAAAAATATGTATTTTATGGGCGGAAGTCATTTCTCTATATGTTATATAGTGGAAACTTTGAAAATCATTTTCTCAGAATGTAACAGATGGTTATCAATCAAACTTCATGAGTATGATCCTTTGGTGATCCATTATCATGCAGCCAAAAATTATTTTGATTGGATGAAAAATATGTCCTTTATGGGCGGAGGTCATTTATCTATATGTTATAATAGTGGAAATTTTTAAAATCATTTCAACATCATTAGAACCCAAAATATCTAAAAATCTAGTCAAAACTTAGATTTGCTATTACAAGAATTTCAAGCCTGTGGAGCGACTCAAGCCATTCATGGCTTTCTAGTTATAAATTGTTCAGGCAATTTTGATACCCCCATGAATATGGGCGTTGCAGGGTGGGGCTTATTTTGTGTCTCCTCTGTAATGAATGAGTGGGCAGGGTCTTTTATCACTGTAAATTTTGGAATTACTCTTCTTCACTAATAGGGCAAATGTGAATGAAACTTTGACTGAAAGTTTCTTGGATGAGATCCACTGGACCAATAAAATTCAGGTGAGCAGTTTAGGGCCATTCTGGCCCTCTTGTTTCCGCTTTTTATGCCTCCTTTCGACACAGTTTGGATATATTACTTTGCTGATTTCGATCTGACACTACCATATCCTGAATCAAGACAGAATTGACCTAGGGTCACCAAAATTGGCAGACATTCTTCTCCAGATGTCGATAGATCTCTTATGTTTTGAGAGAAATCCATTAAAGGTCAAGGTCACTGGATGACCTTGAACTATGTGATATATATGGTAAAAACATTGTCAGGATGATAACTCAGGACATAATTGACCTAGGGTCAAACTATGTCGCAAAGACATTCACCTCTAAATAAACATATAGGCAGTTAGTACTGTTTTGCACTGAGCCATCAATATATCCTGATATGCTATTATATCCACATACAGTACAGTAATTTATACAGTATAATGGCAAGTCTGTGCTTGATCACCATGTGCTGAAGTATTGGTATTCATCAGCATCATTATTTATTCTGCATAAAGGTCAGGTTCAAGGCAAAATGCTCTCACTATACAGTACATTCCAAAGTCGATGTCATCAGTAAAGATCAAATCTGGTGTGAAGCAGCAATAATGTTATTTCCCGTAATAAAAAATTAACTTTTAATTTTTACTGATTTCATTAAAAGTCTAGCCAGTATTTGAAAAGCTGTATCTGTAGAAGATTGACCTTGACATATATGAACTTGACCCTGGTTCCATTAGATGCATGATATTGAGATCCTTCATCATGCCAATGATGAAAATTGTATCTCTTACACTTGAAGTGATTGGCAATGTTAAGTTTTTGGTTAAAGTTTTGCAGACAGACAGTCAGCCAGACTGATAAATAAGCAGATAGACAGTCAGACAAACAGTAAAACAATTTTCCCAAAATATATCAATACATGGGCATAAGAACTCAATCACTTCTTCCAATTTCTTATCAAATGAGCCCTTGCGTGACATTTCCTACAATTCGACACATCTGTATGTTGCTAACTTTGAGCAGCCTAAACAGCCACATAATGCAAATAGAGGATTGCATTTTTGTTTAAAGATACTTTGAAATCCTTTTCTTTCAACTAAGCACAAAGTGGAGACTCTGGCCAGAGTCTTTGCTTGGTGCACATTTGAAATTGTTGGAAATGTCACACACAGGTTCAAAATTATATGCATCTTGAAACTGGGACTAGTCTAAGAATATAGTAATGGGTAAGTTGAAAGACAAGAGACAATATTGTGGTCAATAATCTCATAGAGCTTTAATTGAACAAATAGCTTTTGTTTCCTAATTGTTTTCAATGATCAAATGTACAATAAAACTTGCAATAACATACTATATAAGACACAAATAAGAGAGCCTTCGACATGTAACTTTGCTTGGCTGTGAGGTGCTGGATAAAGGGCATAATTCAGACAAAATGCATCTAGAATTATCCCATTTATAGTAAAGGTTACTACTTTGATAGTTAATAATGTGTGCCAAGTTTCAAGCAATACCCTGGATGTCATTAATCATCAAAGTTTTCTCATGATGACAATGAAACCTACAACCACAACAGGGCTGTAACAATACCTCCGATTTTCTCTGAGTTTAGCAAAAAGGTTCTCTTACAGAGGTATAGATAAACCTCATGTTGTAGATACTCATTAAAATTGTCTAGATGAGAAGATTTCAATCAACAGCCCATTATTTGATAAAATTTTGATGAATCAATTAGATCTGTCATCTATTTATACCCTAAATCTGAAGGTAGTGCATCCATAATGAGAATATTTGAAATTGGCTTGATGTAAGAAAGCTTTCAAGACATTGTTACACTTGTTTAACCAAAAAGGTCCTTTTCTATGTCAATATTGAAGTGGTACTGAAATGACATAAGTGCCTATAATATGATATGTACTGGCACTTATATCTTTCAAGCACTGAAATGACGTCATAAATGACAAAATCAGGGATAATTCTGGCTAAGATTAGCATGTGCAAAAATATCTCCTTTAGCTTAATTTAATGAAAATTTGAGAAATTCTAATTTCTAGTGAGAAATGTTAACAAATTGTTGGCTCAGTGAGAAACAGTTGTAATTGCCTGTATAATTAAATAGGCAGTTACAACTGATTAACATCTTCCACTAGCAATCTAATAGGAAAAAGACACCAGGTATGCCACTCGATATTTTCACCAGTGGTAGACTACCTTATAGTACACTTTCTGATTGGACAAATATTACAGTTTAATGCCCATCTGAAGAGGGGTCAATACCTTAACTATCTACAAAGAGCATAGTGAAGACTCCAGTCGGATTGTGGGACTACAACGGCTGGCAAAAGGCTTTACTTTGCGCATATTTGAAATTCTTGGAAATTTCTCACACAGTCTCATTTAGAATTGAGCATTAATCAATACGATAAAACACACATAATAAGTAAAACATTCTTAAAACAATATTTCAGAATAATAGTTAGAGAATTATTAGAGACACAGAGGATACAAAATGAGTGGTCATGATATCTTTTAACAAAACAATTTGAATCACATTTTAAACTCTTTTAGATCAGTTAAAGGAATATTGTATTTTAAGTACAAAAATTTAGTATTTCATATATATTCAATGACCTTTGTTTTGGAAATGAATATAAAACATTCTTGGAATTCATTGATTGTTGAAATTCCACAAACATGAAACAATTTGTAACAAGGCTGGACCAATTACATCATGATATCATTTTAAGGTAGCAAAAAGAAATTAATAACAGCAAAGCAATAAAGAAATAACACAAATGAAATATCCAAAATTATTCAACAAGTTTATTTACCCTCAGCCCCCATCATAGCTCATTTGGTAGCACATTAAACTCCTAATCATCTAACTTACAACCTCAGATTCAACAGGCCTTTGTTACTGTTGAGCTAGCTTTGCTTGGCCAAACTTCAAGCCACATGTGAAATCGTCAGAAATGTTCAGCAGGGCTCCAATACTCAGCATACTACAAGATTTGTTTTGTTTACAGTCAATTGTGACCGCCGGAGCACCTAACAATGGATTTCTGGTATTTTTCACACTGGTACTACCACTCCATCCTTTTCTCGCCTACAGCTGCTATCCGACATAGGTTTATAATTATCAATAAATGGGTGACAAATAGTCTGAATGGATATGTGCCAGTGTTTGGCATCAAACCTGGGTCTTTTGAATGATGGTCCAATACGCTACCAACTACACTATGATGGTAGCTGTGTATACTAGAAGAAGCACCATAGAGATCAATAATAAGGAACAGTTTATAGATGTGTCCACACAGGATTGGATAACAAGTTAACAACACTGTAAGACATGGTTTGTTTCCCACTCACCCACATTTGAAAATGTCGATAAAAGCAAAAATAAGTTTAAAGTGGGATAGTAAGAGATATTGTATTATTACAGTCATGTTCAATCTTAACTGTAAGTCTTTAGAGCTCTATCAAAGTTTCTTTTAATTCAAAGTAATAATTGAATGGAATAAAATCCTTATTTAAGGATTTTATTCCATTCAGTTGTTAATTTAAATTCAGTTTACAAATAAGTTTTAATAAACTTATAATGAATTACCATGAAAAAGAATTTTAACCTCATCCCATTTTACCCCTTATTTTTTACACAAGGTAAATTATGGAGGATTTTCAAATGTTGGAGAATCAGGAAGACACCTTTCACATGAACACTTCACTTCATACACTAGGAGGCTTCCTGTTCCTGTATGGTAACACCAAAACGTGTTGATAATGATCGTGACACATAGTTCCAATATTCACTCCGTATTTGATCATATTCTTGAGCCAAGGAATTACACAGCTGAAATAGACAAATATTTGAAATGAACAATAAAATAACTCAATTTATTTGTGTCCATCAAATAAAAGAGCATTTCAATTGAATAAAACAATTCATTTTCCTAAATTCCATCAATGAAAAAATTTTGAGTATGCAGCTATTTTATATCATGTCCCATGAATAATCTTGTTTTGTTATTGAAAATTCATAAACCATTTTGGCTGAATGAAATTAAATTATAAAATGTGAAACAAGAGCTGTCAGAGGACAGCAAAGCTCGACTATTCCATGTGCTGGATAGTAACAGCAAATCAGAATCTACATTGGAAAATTCCATAAGATGAAAGTCAAGAGAAAAAAATCTTTTTCTAAATGCTGATATTAAAGTCACAGAAGTATGAGCAAAGTTCCCAAGCGATAGCTTAAGTATAAAATTTGCACGTAAAAACTTAACCTAGAATTTAAAAGTACGAAAAGGGTTAAAATTCCTAAATTCACTAAATTCAATATCAGAGTAATGAATCTTTGTTAAGAGGCTGATATTATGGTAACAGAAGCATGTGCAAAGTGTCCAAGCATTACCTTACAAAGAAATAGAGATATAACTTATATACAACATCTGCACGTAAAAAACTTAACCAGGAATTTTTTAGTACTAAAAGGGTTAAAATTCCACTTAATTCAATATCAGCCTAATGAATCTTTGTCTAGATGCTGATATTATGGTCACAGAAGCATGTGCAAAGTTTCAAAGCAATAGCTTTAGTAGAAACAGAGATTTTAAATACTTGCACGTAAAAACTTGACTACGAATAGTCAAGCTAAAAGAAATTTGTTGATTTAACGGAGGCATTAAATTAAATCAAAACCAAATCATGTGCAAAGTGGATTCAAACATAGGTGTGATTAAGTTTCTTAATTTAAAACCTCCCTTCATCACATTGGTGAAGGGGGATAATATGATGTTTAGAATGTGTTCAGGATAAAGTAGCTACCTCCCCTATTCAAGAACACATAGAATTGACAGTTTCGTTTTTTAACCATTAACCCAATATTAAACCATTTTGTCAAGAATATTAATTCAAGCATAATCCATGATCTCATTTAAATAAACAAAGAAGTTTCAAATTTTAAAGAGTCAATTCATGAATTATTGCTTACCATAATTTATAATTCTTAACAAATACCTGTATTTATTCATATTATTAATTTTAACCCAGGATAACACATATAGTCAAACTCTTATTTTACATCTTCTAGTAGATTTTGTCATCCACACTAGACAGAGAAATCAAAGGATTTAAACAACTGCTAGTATGCTAGCTACTTTTACAGCAGATTGGACTGAGGCTTTGTCCTACCCAAATACACTACCTGCCTCTGGTGGGACTTAGACCCACAACCATCTGATAACAAGATAAGCATGCTGACTACTTGGCCAACAAGCCAACAAATTTGGTCTTCACATGCCCTTTTGATTCTGATATTCCTGATTTTAGGATAATCAGAGTGCAGCTTGCCATAAAAGCTTATACAGAAACTCTCAGACACTAAACCAATAACTTTACACATCCCTGAGAGAAGAGTAGTGGTTTATACCCACTGCTACACAATTCTGTTAGGCTGCCTATTAAGTGTTTTGTCCACAAACACACTCCAGCAATGGAGGGGCTTGAATGAGACTTCCAGACGAGAGCCTATACCACTAAGTCACTGAGGCACTCAATGCTTAATCTTCAGTAAACATAAGTGAACAAGATGTGTTTGTGAAACACGAATGCCCCCGAAACAGCATTTTTTTTTTAAAGTTTGACCTTGACAGGTGACCTTGACCTTGTCACATGACCTTGACTTTGGTACCAGCGGATGCGGATCATTGAGATCTATCATCATGCCAAATTTGAGTTTTGTATGTCAAATACTTTTGGAGTTAAGGCAAAGGCAAAGGTTAAGTTTTTGGACAGACGGACGAACAGACGGACGGACAGACAGACATGAGTAAAACAATATGCCCCCGATCTCTCGATACGGGGGCATAAAAATATTTTGCTAAAATTACAAGCTAGAAGCAGTATTTGAGTACTAGTTTGTTTGTTTGAAAAGGGTTAACAGCGCTTTCAACAATCTAGCAGTTATATCATGGCGGCAAGAGCACCTAACAATGGATTCCTGATATATCTCTCACCAGTGGTCCTACCACCACCATCACATCCTTTCCTAGCCTCCAACTGCTATCTCACATAGGTCTACGATTATCAACCCATTGGTGGAAGACAAATAGTAAGAAAGGATGAGTGCCGCTGTCTGGGATTTGACTACTAGTAAAACATTTTCTAACCTCTTCTGCTTTTTTAAGTGTTTCCTCTTTGTTATCACATCCCTGTTCAAGCATTTCTTCATACGTGTCAATCATGTAGGCCATGAGATAAGGTGATCTATATCTGTCCTCGTATAACTGTTGACAAAATTCCATCACATTTGGATAACTCTGTAGCTGTCGATCTAACAATACACTGCAATACAAAAGTTACAAGCTAATAGAATATCCTGATCAATCAAAAGAGAATCTGTTCGCATGTTCTTTTCTTTTTCCCAAACAAATCAATCACTACAATGGTTGTCTACATCAACTCATGATAAAAAAAATATATATAAGTTATTTTGAATCCATCAATGATATAACATTTATCTTTTCCAAAGCAATGATTTTGTTCCATGTCCTTGGTATCTCTTTTTGTTTTCCTCCAAAATATTTTTTGAATTTATTGACTTCAACAAAAGAAAGTTGTAGGGACTCAACAGTAAAGGTTCAAAGTGTCCTTGCTCGAGGGCTGGAAGGTATTCTAATTAACATTATTTGCTCTATTTGAGGTAATAATCCTTCGTTAAGGGGAAATTACTTGATAAACAAGAGCCATGTTGGACATGGGCATAAGTCCCCTACCGGCTTTGTTTGTCTCAATGTTTTCCCACGCCAATTCTATCAGGGACGTCAAAACCAGGTCTTGTTAAAGGGTTAAACAAGACTTACATGAGTTGTTGTCTCTGCTGTGCCCACTATACAATTCATGGAAGCAATAGACAGAATAAAATGATGTGCATAATCTACACATTGCCATCTAGTCATATACCAAGTCTCATCAAATTAGCTTGCTTACTTATTAACTTATCGCAGGATCCAATATTTTTTGCCATATTTTCACTATTTCCGTAACCATAGCAACAACAATTTTAGTCTAAAAACAAAAATAAAATGATGTGCATAATCTACACATTGCCATATAGTCATATACCAAGTCTCATCAAACTAGCTTTCTTAGTTATCATCTTATCGCAGGATCCCATTTTTGGCCATATTTTCACTATTTCTGTAACCATAGCAACCTCAATTTAAGTCGAAAAACAAAAATAAAATGATGTGCATAATCTACACATTGCCATCTAGTCATATACCAACTTTCATCAAAAACGCTTGCTTAGTTATTAAGTTATCGCGGGATCAAGATTTGAGCGGACAGACGGACGGACAGACGGAGGGCAAACCTATAGTCCCCTCCGGTGTGAACACCGGTAGGGGACTAATATCACGAAGGAGGGCCATGTAGGCAGTGAGTGTTTGTAAAAAGAAATATAGCAGTGAAAGAATTACCCTTTTAAATAGTTCCATGCACTTTCATTGTTTGGAGCTTTTCTTATGTACTCTTTGGTATATCTGAAATGTAAAACAGCATTTAAAGGTAATTCAGTGTACTGATGCAAAAGTTCAAATTGAACTTGCATTGTCACCAATTTCGAATATCTGCCCGCACAGTCTGCCCAGAAAATCCACTTTGCACATTGTTGATAGTTAACGTTTCTCAAAGTATCTTTAGACACACAGTGAAGCTTCTTATTGCAATGGCTTAGTGACTATACAGCTATATGTTTGCACTTTTGTTGGAAATGCTACACACAGTCTAAATTAATACACACATTTAGCCCTTTGCTATTTTTCTAAATTTTGAACACTTCTTTTTCAAAGAGTACACAGACAACAATCAAAGTTGATGCAATTTGAAATGTAAATTGAAAATAACTTAAGGTAGTGGACCCGTCATAGATCCATGACGTTTAGGAAGTGATGAACTTTAACTGTGTTAACTGAGGTTTCCTAATGATTTTCATTAGGAAACCTCGGTCGACATTGTGAAAGTTCATGAGAGCCGAAACATTGCAGAACTATTACGGTTCCACTACCTTAATACCTCTGAACACACGGAATTCAATGTGAGTCAGTATTTACTTTTGAAATTATATGTTAACTCTTCTATTTTAAAGGGAAAATATATGGTATCAACTATGATCAGACTGCATGTACGCAGACTGATCTTTGTCTATTTCTGCTACCTAATCAAGAATATTCTGGGTTCAGCATAAAAAGGGTAAATATCAAAATTTGATTTAACACCCCCTTGGGTTTAACTCCAATCCTACTCACCCTATTTCTCTATCAATAACATCATCAGTAAACTGGGAGGTATTATTAATCACAAAATATCGCTGATTCCACGCTGAATTATTTCTCAAGTCCTCGTTAAGTAATTTATTAACATATTCTAATTCATTGTCCCACTGGTCAAACTCCCGAATCACCCACTGTCGGTGCTGCCATGCATGATAATTCTTGGCATCGTCTTGAAGTATTTTTGCCGTAAATTCTAGCTCCTGACCAGGATCTTGAAGCCATTCAACAATAACTCTACGATGGTGCCTGAAGAGAATAACAGAAGGCAGGGTTTTAAAAATCTTTCCCAAGGAAATAAATCTCCTTATATCATATTTATTTCAAAAGATCATAACAATGTCAAAATGCAGAATAGTGAGGTAATGGTTTTAACTTTAACTGTTCGAATTCTTCATCCCTGAGGGCCTTCTTAACCCTTGCCATTCTGAAGTGTAATAATCCTGTTTCTGCAGGAGGTCAAGTCATAAAACATACTGCACATTTTGTGCAGGCTGAACTTTGTCCTTACCACCTGATTTTCCTTCTTAACAAGTAAAGTTTGAGAATTATTTTCAAATTAAATACTGACTCACAACAGTGCCTTTAGCACTTTGATTTTAAGCAATTTTGACAAGGATTTAATTTTATAGCATGACAAGGGTTAATATGGAGTGTATTCATAGTTATGATCATGTGACCTTGATAATTGTCCTTGACCCTGATTGACAACCTTGAAGTGATGATGAGTATGCATGAGAGAAGCTGTCATGTCAAATATGAGCATTATCACTATTGAAGTTACAGCACAATACTTAGATCATATCTATGTTAAGTTTTAACAGACAGATGGCTGGACAGATAGACGCAGGACACCAGTAAAACAAGTGCATGTCGTATTGCAATGCAATACAGGAGTCCCCCACCGGATAACAAAAAATCCTCTCTTATAATATATCTCCTACTTACTCGATCTATAACTGTAAAAGTTTAAAGTTGCTAGCACTTATAGTTTAGGAGATATGATCCGGACAAGAATGTAAGACTAAAAACAAGAGGGCCGTTGGCCCTGGGTCGCTCACCTGAGAAAAAAGCTTCATTACCTAGGTATGTCCATGCAACCACAGAAAAAGAGATTTTCACTTATTCAATCAGATAACATTTGAAATAATCCTTCCCCCTCTGCTCCTCCCCTGGTCATTATTTATTTAAGCTTTTTTCATAAAAGGTCTGTGATCAGCTAATCTATGCCAGATATACAGGCTGAGTCTGAGACTTTTAAAGTTTTCTTTAATGAGTTGATCAATCCATGTCAAATATAAAGGCTGTAGGGACTCAAAATTCTCAACAAAGCACCCCCCTCCCCCAAGATGCTCTGCACCTGGTGAATCTACAGTCATGATTTTAGCTAATTCAATTCATGTCCATAATTATGCTGATCATCCATACCAATTTTCAAGTCTGTAGGACTCCTGGTTCATTAGAATAAGTTTAAAGATTTCAAAAAAGATCCAAAGTACTACCCCCTCCCCAAGACACTCAGCACCTGGTGACCCTACAATCATGATTTTAGCTATTTTAATTAATGTCAATATATTGATCACCCGTGACAATTTTCAAGTCTGTATGGTTCCTGATCCAGGAGAAGAATAAGGTTAAAGATTTCAAATTGATCCAAAATGCTATCCCCTCCCCCCTAATGCTCCGCATCTGGTGGCCCTACATTCATGATTTTAGCTATTTTATTTTAGATCCATATGCTTATCATCCATGCCCATATTGAAGTCTGTAGGGCTCCTGGTTCATTAGAAGATGAAGGTTAAAGTTACAAAAATTTTCACAAAAGTACCACCCCCTCCCCCCTGGTGCTCCGCACCTGGTGAATCTACAGTCATGATTTTAGCTATTTTTATTCAGGTCTATGAGCTGATCCTCCATGCCAATTTTCAAGTCTGTAGGGCTTGTGGTTCAGAAGAAGAAGATGGTTAAAGATTACAAAATTTTCACAAAAGTACTATCCCCTCCCCCCTGGTCCTCTGCACCTGGTGGCATTACAGTCATGATTTTAGCTATTTTTATTAAGGTCTATGAGCTGATCCTCCATGCCAATTTTCAAGTCTGTAGGGCTTGTGGTTCAGAAGAAGAAGAAGGTTAAAGATTACAAATTTTCACAAAAGTACTACCCTCTCCCCCCTGGTGCTCCGCACCTGGTGAATCTACAGTCATGATTTTAGCTATTTATATAAAGGTCCATATGCTGATCATCCATGCCAATATTCAAATCTGTCAGGCTCCTGGTTCAAAAGAAGAAGAAGGTTAAAGATTACAAAATTTTCACAAAAGTACTACCCCCTCCCCCCTGGTGCTCCGCACCTGGCAGCGCAAAAGATATGATTTTAGCTATTTTTATTAAGGTCTATGAGCTGATCATCCATGACAATGTTCAAGTCTGTAGAGTTCCTGGTTCCGAAGAAGAAGAGGCTTAAAGATTACAAAATTTACCCAGAGTACTACCCCCTCCCCCCTGGTGCTCTGCACCTGGTAGCCCAAAAGATATGATTTTAGCTATTTTTATTCAGGTCTATGAACTGATCATCCATGCCAAGTTTTAATTCTGTAGGACTACTGGTTGAGAAGAAGAAGAATTTTAAAGATTTTCTTAAAATTTCACCTTTTGTTGCCATAGCAACCAGAGTTTTTCATGGATTTCAATTCTTTTAGCTATTTTTGAAGGGGACCACCTAAGCAACATTTCTGTAAAATTTGGTGTTAATTGGCCAAGTAGTTTAGGAGGAGATGTCGTTTAAAGAAATTGTTGACGGACGCCGGACGACGGACGACGACCGACGGACGGACGCCGGAGGAAAGGTGATCACAATAGCTCACATGAGCACTTCGTGCTCAGGTGAGCTAACAACAAAGGGCAAAAACTCATAAAGTGGACATGGCAGAGTAACAGTTCTTGTACATGACACTTGTCCTTGATGAGATCTATACATGTACAAAGATTGAAGTTGCTAGCACTTATGGTTTAGGAGATATTATCCGGACAAGAATGTAAGACTAAAAACAACAAAGGGCAATAACTCAAAAAGTGGGCATGGCAGAGTAACAGTTCTTGTACATGACACTTGTCCTCAATAAGATCTATAAGTGTACAAAGTTTGAAGTTGCTAGCACTTATAGTTTAGGAGATATGATCCGGACAAGAATGTAAGGGTAAGAAAACAAAGGGCATTAACTCAAAAAGTGGGTGTGGCAGAGTTATGGATCTTGAACATGACACTTCGCCTCAATGAGATCTATAAGTGTACAAAGTTTGAAGTTGCTAGCACACATAGTTGAGGAGATATGTTCCGGACAAGAATGTAAAGGTAAAAACAACAAAGGGCAATAACTCAAAAAGTGAGCGTGGCAGAGTAACAGTTCTTGAACATGACACTTCTCTAAATGAGATCTATAAGTGTACAAAGTTTGAAGTTGCTAGCACTTATAGTTAAGGAGATATAATCCGGAGAAGAATGTAAGGGTAAAAACAACAAAGGGCAATAACTCAAAAAGTGGGTGTGGCAGAGTAACAGTTCTTGAACATGACACTTCGCCTCAATGAGATCTATAAGTGAAGTTTGAAGTTGCTAGCACACATAGTTTAGGAGATATGTTCCAGACAAGAATGTAAGGGTAAAAACAACAAAGGGCAATAACTCAAAAAGTGGGCATGGCAGAGTAACGGTTCTTGAACATGACACTTCTCCTCAATAAGATCTATAAGTGTACAAAGTTTGAAGTTGCTAGCACACATAATTTAGGAGATATGTTCCGGACAAGAATGTAAGGGTAAAAACAACACAGGGCAATTACTCAAAAAGTGGGTGTGGCAGAGTAACGGTTCTTGAACATAACACTTCTCCTCAATGAGATCTATAAGTGTACCAAGTTTGAAGTTGCTAGCACATATGGTTTAGAAGATATAGACCGGACAAAAGCGTGACGGACAGACGGACGGAATCAAGCAAACCTATAGTCCCCCAACCGGTAACCGGTGGGGGACTAATAATATGACCTTCATTAATTGATGCACAGGCTTTACCTTTTAGCCATTGAGATAGTATGAAAAACATTCATGTTAGAATCTTGTGCAAAGCGAATGTGTTTGTATCCAATTGGATTTAGAGGATTGTATATTGTAGAAAACCTTTTGAATGAATCTATTATGACAAAGTTTGACCTAAATCTTTCTAAAAACATTGCAGAGTCATCAAAAAATGACCTATTTGAAATTTTCTAAAAGTCTCAAAAACATTAATGCATTGCTTTCTCTTATGACCCTGCTATTATTCTGTGAGATTCAATGAAATCCTGAAATATTGAATAAATGAAAATTGTTTTAGTTATAGACTTAATATCTCATAAGGTACCCTAATCATGGTTTTCCAAAACACCTCATTCATTATTATAGCATAAACAAGTTTATTTTGACTGAAAATTCATTAGGCTCTTTTTCTCATGTTTCTTTGGTCAGTAAGCTCTTTTTCTCATGTTTCTTTGGTCAGCCCCATAATTGGCAGGAACCTTCCTTATGACACTCAAATCATAATGTGAAAGTTTCAAGGAAATCTGATAATATTTGTGTAATTTGCCTCTTCCTGTCCCCTTTTTTCCACGACATGCTTTTTTGTACACATATCACAAAATAGCATATATACAGTATCTGATTAATCTCTCAAATGTGAAATTTGATTAAATTCTGACCACTAAATTAGGAGAAGATTGAAAGGAACTATTTCTTTAATACTTTTTGGTGGTTAATAGAGAAATATTGGTATATTATCATTTGATAAGCGAGCCGCCTAACCAAATTATCAAAAACTTATATCCAATTACCTGATATTATCTAAGCAGAGCCTGATAATTGACGTCATCATGAAGGTTGGATAGAAATCATGTGTGAAAATGACGCTCTGTGAAAATTTGCCCTAAAAATTTTACATTTAATCTCACTTTTACATTAAAGAAACAGAATTAGCATCTGTTTTTTGAGTAAGATCAATTGACATTTCATTGAGTGAACAACAAAAGATATATTTTCACCTGTGAAAACATAGCGGGTGTTGTTCACTCAATGAAATATAAATCAATCTTACACTGAAACAAACGATTATCCTCTATTTATTACACTAAGTGAACCCTTTCTCTGTGATGCAGCTTATCATTGAGAAACGGGAAAAAAAACCCAATCTTTCTGTCATATCACAGAGGTTGGAGCACCTAACATGGATTCCTGGTATTTCTTGCACCAGCTCTACCATTACAATTTACATCCTTTCCTAGCCTCCAGCTGATATCTCAATAAGGTTTTTGATTAATAATCAATTGATGGGAGACAAGTGTTGGAAAGGATGTGAGCCCCCAATGGAGAGAAACAAAATACAAATTCAGCAGGGTGAAGGTTAATGTTTATATTGTATGATCCTTCTCACCAAACTTGATAATTTTTTGGATGTTCTTCTATAGTTTTTGAGATGTACCCCAACTCCTCTTTCAGATCTTTATTGAGCTCTTTCAGCAATATTCTTCTGTAATGCCTGAAATACACAGGAAATACACACTGAATAAGATGTATTTGTGGAACACTCATTCCTACAATAAACTAGAAATCATGTAAAGCTGACTAATCCCCTCCCCCACCAGGGCTTTAACTCAACATAATTGCAATCCAATAAAACAAAGAGCTCTGATTGATTTAAATCGAATAACGTGGGGAAATCCATTGCACTTTATTTCAGGTCCTTTGGGAAACCCCCGACCTTTGATCTGCAAGTTCTGTGTTGTAGGGACTCCAATTAACCTCATTCCAAATCTTAAAATAAATTTTGCTATTTAATCTATTATAAATTACAATATTTTCAAAAGAATTTACGATTACAAGCAAGTTCTGATTCTGAGCGGACGTAAACTTAGAAAACAGTGAGTCGACAAAGACCAACAAGCATCCCTGTCAACTAAGGCCTACCACGCCGTTTTCCTTTAAAAAATACAGACTAACTTAGCAGAAATAAGTTTTTTGTCATAAGTACCTCTTCGAATTTCAAAGTTCATTAGTTGTCGTTTAATTGTACATGTATATCAATTGTTTAACTTTTTGTTATTTCACTTCGACAGCGAGATAAAAAAATACATGATCTAAAAATAGATTGTCTAATCTTTACAGGCAGAAAGTAGACTTGAAGCTTTAATGTTTGGCTGAGAATTTTAATAGTTTCTTCGATCTAGAGGATTGCAATTAAAAGGGCCGAGTGTCTTTTTCATTGCGTTTATTGGAGTATAAAGTGCAATTGCCTTAGCACATGGCTGCTCCAAAAAACGCAGTGAAAAAAGACACTCATCCCTATAATAAGTGCAACATCACTGAGTTTGTAACAAAAATAATTGTAAGTCTCTTGGTTCCTGAATAGGGAACTGAAACAATTTTAGGACAAAGCTCAAACTTGACTTTTGACCAACATGTACAAAAAAGAATAGGGCACATCCTTCGATCATGGATGAAATTTGTACAAAGTGTTATGATGTTTCTTTGTCATGTTGTTCTTGAGTTAGAGACTTTTTTAAAGACAAAGATTATTAATTTTGTGACCTGGGTCACCTTGGTGACAAAACAAAAGGTTAATTCCTATGGGCCATGGGCAACCATTGCATTAAGTTTCATGGTTCCAGATCACTTGGTTCTCGAGTTAGAGACAGGAAATGAAAAGGTCTATGGATGGACAGACAGGCAGACTGAAGATTGGATAGATTGACAGATGGACAGATAGTCAATGGTGAAACCAATATACAACCCTCTTACTCCTAGGTGGTGGATTAATAATCCCTGGCATTCATTAGAATGTATATGGCAATTGAACTGGCACATCTCCAGCAAGTATATAATAAACTATATTTTAACAAATATGTTTGATGTGAATGAAATAAAAGTATAATATATAGCAGCAGAAACATCAGAATGATTGGTTGCTAAAATATTAAACATTCTTTTCAATATAGATAATCTAAGATGAATATATGCATATTGATGGCTCAGCGTAAAATAGTTGTAACTGCCTATAACATATAGGCAGTTACAACTGTTTGGCCTTGAGCCAAAAATAAGTCAAATGGAATTATAGGATTAAATCTTCTAAATTTCAGTTTCAATTTCAAAATGTCATTTTTGTTTTCTCCATAATAACCAAGTAATAGGTAGGCAGTGTAGGCAAGGATCTGACAGCACAAGTGTGTAGCCTGATCTTGATCAATACTGTCTTCCAAAGCTTTTTTACAGTAGGAATTATTGTTATGAAGAATAGGCAGTCTTGACAGAGCTCTGGCTGAAAATGTCTACAAAAGCTGAGTAATAGCAGAGAAAAAATGCTATTAACAACATGGGAAGGATTAACCAGTGATTTACTCTTACACATGCAATTACCATTACCAGGTAGTTTGTTTGTGCCAAAGGTATTTATGATCAACTTTTGCCAAAGACAAAAGATCTTTATGATAGTTTTTATACGGAAATCATTCATTATCCTTAGGCAACAGAACAATTTTCTTGTGTATCATATAATCTGAATTTGCAGTTTTGACAAGTTGTTTGTATACACATGTTTTGAAATCACTGCTCATGAAATTGAATTCAGGCTATGATCAAAGCCAAAACCGTTAATTAGCATAGTTTTACTGGGACAACACTTGTAAAGTCCACGTAATAGTTAAATGCTAATAATTGAAAATTAAACGATTTAAACAGCCTCAGTCGGTCGCTACGCTCCCTCCTTTCGGCTGTTTAAATCGTTTAATTTTCAATTATTAGCGTTTAACTGACTTAGTCTTTTTCCCGCCTTTTATATTATTGACATCATATTGCACGATTTAAACGGAATAAGCCGGATATATTTATTACAAGAGGACCAAGATGGTCCTAGATCGCTCACCTGAGTCTCTTTGACCCCTGGGACATCACATTAATTAGATAGGCAGATGTCAAAAAGAAGATAATTGCCTAAGATCAATACCATGGAACGTTCTCAGCGAAGAGCAAGACAGATATGCCTTTTTGCTCTTTGATTCTATGTAAAAAGGGATGCACCCGGGTGGACCCCAAATGTGACCCCAGGGTCTTGATATGAACAAACTTGAAAGAGGTCCATAAGATGATGCTACATACTAAATATGAAAGCTGTCTGCCTTCTGGTTTCAGAGAAGAAGATTTTTGAAGGTTTTCTTATTTTCACCCATCGTGCTCAGATGAGCTGAATTAGATGCGCCCGGTTGGAGCCAAAATATGACCCTAGGGTCTTGATATGAACAAACTTAGTAGGGGCCAACTAGATGATGCTACATACCAAAAATGAAGGCAGTGTGTCCTCTGGTTTCGATTAAAGAAGATTTTAAAAGATTTGCGCTCTTTAATTCTATGTAAAAAGGGTTGCGCCTAGATGGAGCCCAAATATGATCCTAGGGTCTTGATATGAACAAACTTGGTAGAGGTCCACTAGATGATGCTACATACTAAATATGAAAGCTGCTGCCATCTGGTTTCATAGAAGAAGATTTTTAAAGATTTTCATTTTTTTACCCTTCGTGCTCATAAGAGATAAAGGGATGCACCCGTGCAAAGCCCAAATATGACCCAAGGGTCTTGATATGAACAAACTTGGTAAAGGCCCACTAGGTGATGCTACACACCAAATATCAAAGCTGTCTGCCATCTGGTTTCAGAGGAGAAGATTTTTAAAGATTTTCGCTCTTTGATTCTATGTAAAAAGGGTTGGGCCCGGGCAAAGCCCAAATATGACCCCAGGGTCTTGATATGGACAAACTTGGTAGAGGTCCACTAGATGATGCTACATACCAAATATGAAAGCTGTCTGCCTTCTGGTTTCAGAGAAGAAGATTTTTAAAGATTTTCATATTTTCACCCTTTTTGTTAAGGGTAAAGGGAAAGTTAAGAGTGGATTTCATTTATTTGAACAACTTTGGTAGAGTTTGACCCAAGGAACATCCCTGCCAAGTTTCATCAAGATTGGCCCACTGGTTTAGGAGGAGAAGATGTTTAAAGAAATTGTGGACGACGCACAGCGGACGACGCACGACGGACATTCTACGATCCCAATAGCTCACCTTGAGCACTTTGTGCTCAGGTGAGCTAAAAAGTAAACGCTCCTCTCTTTCCAAATATGGAATTGTTGAAATATGCACGCAAATATTGAGTCTTTATAAAGAGGCATTTCCGAAGATAAATATGAAGTATAATTTGGTTTTATTTACCCGACAACATAGATGAATGATAATCTGATACTTTTTTACTCTGTGTTGCATGTTACTTCGAAAGAATGAAATATTTAACGGAATCGTATTATCGTTTGTAATAAAATGTCTCTTTATTGATTAAATGTGACTGTAATTGTTTACGAACTTATGTATGAAGGGCAATCTAAGGACTAACGATTAAGCATATTATACTATTCTGCTGAGAAAAAAAGATGTTATACAGTCCACCAAACCTTAGATATATGCATATACAATTTCCCCACTTCGTGGGCGTTATGACCTCACTTCGTTGGCTTTTTCATGTGTCATCACCTAAATTTATTGTCCTTGTTAATTTTGGTGGCCAATAATACGCCTCATCTATAGCCGATCATTAAACGAGATTTGGCCAAGTTTAGAAAGGGGCCAAAAGTAATTAATTGAGAAGTTTATTGGAATAAACGTTAAGAAAGAAGTATAGGATCTATTGCACTGTTCAATTAGATTTAGATCTTATTAGTTAGCGTTACTTTTCTTGAATAAATGTATAGGCAAGTAGAAAAGTCGTCGTTCCATAACAGATTTGACATGGTAATCCACGCCATGCAAGATCAGAATCTACTTAGGATATTCGTTATACAACATGTGCACGAGTTAAACGATTTTCACCTGTACTTGTCACATGGTCATTGCATATTTATAAAGGGGTAGTTTATAGTCTGTACGCATGCTTGGAATAACAAATAAACCTCGACGTTTAAATGAAATAATGATCAAAATAAACCTTGGCTGGAAAGTTTATGGAAAATAAACCTTCAAAAAATTTGAAAATCCAGCCTTTTGATTGGATGATAATGTAGGACAAAGACTAAAAATGTTTAACCTACAAACACATCATCGCTAAATCACTTTGAAATCTATCAATAATTGATAATTATTACTCCCCTTAAATTGCAACATCTTTTAACTTTGACAAGCCCTAATTTTTGTTGGCTGGTTGAGGAAGCTTTAAACCTACCCTTGACATTGACATTTGGCACCAAATGTTGGCACATATCCTCTGAAAATGTTTTGTATTTGATAAAACATTATTGCATGTAAAATATACATGATATCTGTAATTACACCAAATCTATTGGCACAATTATTACAAATACTATGAATTAATCAACTACCTAGATTGAAAACAATAAAATTTCAATTTTTGTTTCAAAATTAAATATAACCAAGTTTATGATATTATCCATTGATTCCTTTTGGGTAAAAATATATATTTTCTGTCTGATGAATATAAGTATATCGTGTATAACTATAGTTTATTACAAAAGCTGTTACTAGTTACCATGTAGCCATCAATCATATTTCTTTTAAGCAAAATCATTTTAAATAGGCACATGACTGTACATACATATTTGAAGTTACACTCATAGTAACCAACATGAGAAGTGACTTGCAAAGGACAGACTGCATGATTTGATCTAGAATTTTTTTTTCAAAGAGGGTGGGGGATCCAACCAAAGATATACTTGTCTTATATCAGTAAACAGTGATCAAGAATAATGTCGTAACTACAGCTCAAAGAAAGCTGTAGTTGAAGAGTTTTTAGTAATCCATTGATACTATTTTTTTTCTTCAAGATTTGCCTTATTAGACAACCATATTTTCGTTGAACTCCCATGGAGACTCAGATATCCCATAACCCCCTCCTTGGAAGAGTCTGTTTCTCCTTTCAATTTGTAGAGGCCTTTAGGCCTATAGGTCTACATTCAAAAAGAAACAGACACAAGTTAAAAGCAACAGCTCTTGTCATGAGAGGTTTGGAATTACAGATTTTCAAATGAAGTTTTACTTGTCCAGAATGACATTGAACTTTTCTGCATAAAAATGAATAGACGAAGATTGGGCAAACATTGTTTTTTACAAAGAAAATGCTGGAACCTTGCATTTTTTCATTAAAAATAATGTTTTGTAATGCTTTCTATCCTTTGCTAATCTATCCTTCTATCCTTCACAACCTAGTGTTAAACCAAACTTGAACAAAATTAAAACCAGACAGATTTCATAAGGACAATCAATCTAAGCAATTTATAGGAGGATTGGGCAACAAATATGGCCTCTTGAATGTCTACAAAGTTTTTTCAAGACTTGACCCTGTGACCTCATTTTTGACCCAATTTTGAACTTAACCTAGGTTTCATCAAGACATTGATTCTGGCAAAGTTTTAGGATGATTGGGCAAAAAATATGGCTTGTAGAATGTATACAAAGTTTTTCTAAGATTTGACCCCGTGACCTCATTTTGACCCCACTTGACCCAATTTGACCTAGATTTCATCAAGACGACCCAATTTCACACTGAAGCTAAATTTCATCAAGACATTGATTCTGACCAATTTTCAGGATGATTGAGCAAAGATCATGGCCTCTAGAGTGTCTACAAGGTTTTTCTTAATTTGACCCTGTGACCTCATTTTTGACCCCGCTTGACCAAATTTCGAACCTCGATTTCACGGAGACATTGATTCTGACCAATTTAAGGATGATTGAGTCAAAAACATGACCTCTGGAGTGTCTACAAGGTTTTGCTGAAATTTGACCCTGTGACCTCATTTTTGACCCCACTTGACCCAATTTGGAACTCATCGGAGATTTTTTCAAGATAATCATTCTGACCAATTTCACACTGAAGCTAAATTTCATCAAGACATTGATTCTGACCATTTTTAAGGATGATTGAGCAAAGATCATGGCCTCTAGAGTGTCTACAAGGTTTTTCTTAATTTGACCCTGTGACCTCATTTTTTACCCCGCTTGACCAAATTTCGAACCTCGATTTCACTGAGACATTGATTCTGACCAATTTAAGGATGATTGAGTCAAAAACATGGCCTCTGGAGTGTCTACAAGGTTTTGCTGAAATTTGACCCTGTGACCTCATTTTTGACCCCACTTGACCCAATTTCGAACTCATTGGAGATTTTGTCAAGATAATCATTCTGACCAATTTTCAGGATGTTTGAGCAAAAAATATGTTTTCTAGGGTGTGTACAAGGTTTTTCTAAGATTTGACCCTGTGACCTCATTTTTGACCCAACTTGACCCAATTTTAGCCTTGAACGAGATTTCATCAAGATTATCATTCTGACCAATTTTCAGGATGATTGGTCAAAAAACAAGGCTTCTAGAGTGTCTACAAGGTAAATGTTGATGACGTTTGACGGACGAATGACGACGGACATCATGCAATCACAAAAGCTCACCCTGAAAGTGCTCAGGTGAGCTAAAAAGTCAGGAATGGGAATTTCACATAGATCTCTGGTACTAATGGCCATTATATTTACCCCTACTAATGCATCTGTGAGGTATTCATTAATTAACCCACTTTCTCATTCATAGCAGTTTGTACCAAGTCTAGGATATATATATCCTGTTGTTATTTTTGTTGTGCTTCTGTGCAAAATTTACATCATCTTTAGTAAAAGTCCATTGGCTGATCAGAACATTATCAAGTACGGGAACTCATAAATTTGCTATCACTTAAAGACAAGTTCAATGAAGTATGGCTAACAATTGATAAAAGAAGATGAGCCTGTGTAAGACTGGTCATGGGTTACCTCATTATTTGTACAAAAACTATTAACAGCTGTCCCCTAGATTGTATAGTTGATCTTTGTAAGTGAACATGCATGTTAAGGTTCAATTGAATACATTTGGTAGTTACAGATATATTACAAAATGCAAGTCTCAGTTTTTACAAAATGACAACGCCTAGCAATGCCAAAGATTTTGTTCAAAAAACAATCTAGTTAAAAATAAATAAAATTTTATTTTTTTTTCTTTCAAAAATTTTTTACTAAAAATGAAGAAATCTTAACAAAGTTTTCAGCCCTTTTAAGACTAAATTTTGACAAATAGGAACTTGTCATCAGTACAGTATTTTCTACTTTTTAAGGCATTGCAATAATCTAAATTTTGGTCAAATCAAACTTGAATTTGTACTGGTCTATAATTCATCATCTGGTAATGAAATAAGACTTCTTGGCAAAGCTAGATACATGACTGTAATACAACAAGGAGATTGATTAATCCTAATCAACTGTTACATCTACATTAATCAATTTCCTCCTGCTCATCATGTGTAATAGATGATCTGGTAATTTGCTGATTACATGTGGAGAGGAAACAATTACCTACTGTCTGGCATTACACTTTATTAAACCCTAGTGCTGCTTAACATGGAATTTCCCAGCTTTAGCAGGTGGTTTAGACAAAGATCAGCATGCACAAATCTGCAGTCTGATCTTAGTTTATACCACTGATTTTCACTTTTAAACCAGAATTCCCATATTTTCAAAATAAATACTGACTCACAATTAGTGCATCCAGTGTTCTTACCACTTTGATTTTTATGTAATTATTTTAATATTTCTATTCTGCATAAGGGTTAAACTAAATTATATTGAGTATGTATTAGGTACACAAAATCCTATAAGTGGCTTTTTTTCAATTCAAGCTGTACTTACAATATTTTACTCTACCATCCAAGTCAATGAAGGGTCATTTTTTCTGATAAGTTCTCTTTTTTTTATACATGTTTATTATATTAAGCTTAAATATTTGAGAACCTTAAACAAGAAGACCAACCATGATGGTCCTAAATAGCTAATCTGATTCTCTTTGACCTTTGATTATCACATGAAAAAGAGCTTTGACTGTTTGAATGAGATTTTTGCGCCAGTTAAAACAAACTTTCAGTTATATTGCAGAAGCTGGAGCACCTAACAATGGATTCCTGGTATTTCTCACATCAGTACTACCATTACATCCTTTCCATGCTTCCAGATACTATCCCACATTGGTCTACAATTCGGTGCGAGGCAAATAGGCAAAAAGGATGAAAGCTGTATATATAATTATTGATAATAAGGGACTTTTTTTCGTTATGTGACAGCCCACAAGGCCCATCTAATCATTATGATAAGATTTAAACAAAGAAATCTTAAAGTGTATGTTCTAGGCATCATTCATGTGCAGTTTTGGTAAATTCTGGCCAGAAGTTTCAAAGAAAAAGATATTTCATCATATGGGACCATTTTTCCCAGAAGGTGCAGCCCATTGAGCCAATCTTATCCAGCCGATTGAGTGTGCAAGACAAAAGCCAAATTCAACACAGTAGCAGCATGACAAGGCCAAACTAGATGATGATATTTTTCAACACACACACCCCTCCCACCCCCACCCCCCACCCCCGGTTTCAAAAGAAGATTTCTAAAGAGTCTCCTTTTACCCCTTTTGTTGCCATAGCAACCAGTGAAAAGGTTGGATTTTAGTTATTTGAAAAACTTTAGTAGAATTGACCTAAGAAACATCCCTGCCAAGTTTAAACAGATTCGCCAACTGGTTTCAGACATAGGGTAATCATCATCAATAATTGAATGGATTATTTATCAATAAACAATACCCTATAATCTTGAATAATTAATTTTTATTTAATAATTTTTGTAGTTAGTGTCTTAAATGATTAATACTTTGATCATTAATTGGCTAAACAAGGTGCCAAATTGTCACAAGATACGCCCGTCACACTGCTTAGTATTAACTGGGGGTTTGAATAGAACTGAGGTTATTTTGAATGAATATTTTTTGCACCCATGTAGTTTCATTATCCTAGCTATTATACTTTTACAGATATACTCCAGACAAGATTCAAGTCTGAAAAACGACAAAGGGCAATAACTCAAAAAATAGGCCAGGTAGAGTTATGGTTCTTGTGCACTGCACTCCCCCTTGATGACATCTATACACCCATGAAGTTTCATGATCCTAGCTATTATACTTTTACAGATATACTCCGGACAAGATTCAAGTCTGAAAAAAAACAAAGTGCAATAACTCAAAAAATAGGCCTGGTAGAATTATGGTTATTGTACACAGCACTACCCCTTGGTTAGATCTATACACCCATGCAGTTTCATGATCCTAGCTATTATACTTGTAGAGATATACTCCGGACAAGATTCAAGTCTGAAAAACAACAAAGGGCAATAACTCAAAAAATAGGCCAGGTAGAGTTATGGTTCTTGTGCACTGCACCTCCCCTTGGTGAGATCTATACACCCATGAAGTTTCATGATCCTAGCTATAATACTTTTACAGATATACTCCGGACAAGATTCAATTCTGAAAAACAACAAAGGGCAATAACTCAAAAAATAGGCCAGGTAGAGTTATGGTTCTTGTGCACTGCACTCCCCCTTGGTGAGATCTATACACCCATGAAGTTTCATGATCCTAGCTTTTATACTTTAAGAGATAAACTCCGGACAATATTCTAGTATGAAAAACAACAAAGGGCAATAACTCAAAAAATAGGCAAGGTAGAGTTATGGTTCTTGTGCACTGCACTCCCCCTTGATGACATCTATACACCCATGAAGTTTCATGATCCTAGCTATTATACTTTAAGAGATATACTCCGGACAAGATTCTAGTATGAAAAACAACAAAGGGCAATAACTCAAAAAATAGGCCAGGTAGAGTTATGGTTCTTGTGCACTGCACTCCCCCTTGGTGAGGTCTATACACCCATGAAGTTTCATGATCCTAGCTATAATACTTTAAGAGATATACTCCGGACAAGATTCAAGTCTGAAAAACAACAAAGGGCAATAACTCAAAAAATAGGCCAGGTAGAGTTATGGTTCTTGTGCACTGCACTCCGCAATGATGAGAAGAATATAATTGCCAAGTTTGAAGTCAATCGGACTTCAAGTGACAGAGTTATGCTCCGGACAAAGAAGTGGACGCCGCCGGACGCCCGGACGCCCGGACGCCCGGACAACCGGACGCTGGACGCCACGGGTGATCCCATAATACGTCCCGTCTTCGACGAGCGTATAAAAAGGTAAATACTTGTGATTTTTTCTATTTACCGGCCCAGTTTACAAGATTTTTAAAGAAATAGAAGGAATCTGATACAGGGTCTCCCATGGAATATTCCTGTCAAAGTTGAGTGTCGTCCATCTAGAAATTCCTGAGGAGATTTCTTTTAAATCAAAGCTCATTGACAAGTGGACAGCCACACATATGGATATGCATATACCATCACAAAAGCATCTTGGCCATAGGATCTAAATAAAGATGAAAGTAAGTTCCAAGCATATTTCTTTGTTTTTCACAATGTTTACCAATTCTAACCTGTATGATAATCTACTGTCAGGGTTAATGTTATGAGTTGGTTGAACAAGTGAATAACCTAGATTACTCCTATTCATTTGGAACACTGCCATACTATATGCACCAAAACACATAACTGACTCTTCTCAAAGCTTAATCCTTACCCTGCTTGTTAACCAGGGGTGCAGAATTTCCATGCCCGACTTGTCCGACATGGGCTTTTCTACAGGCAAGTACATATTTCTAGGCTACTTGTCCGTGGACAAGTAAATACCAGAACACATCTTGATACAGTACTAAAAAGATCTAGGAGAAAAGTCATCATTTTGTTTAAATCAAAGGGAAGAAAACATTCTCTTTAACCTTAAAAACAATATTTTCTTAATATTCAGCGCTTGAAAATTCTTAAAATTTCTACTCGTCCTGCTGTATAAGAAAATATAGTGATACATTAATTTTATAAGTGAAATATTGCAAATTCCACTTGTCCTGCTTATATAGACAAAGAAGGAAAAAATCATGCAGGACCAGCCAACGAGTAGAATTTTCAAGCCCTGATATTTATCTACCTAATTTTTTATGGATAAGTTCATTTTGATCCTGGACAAGTAAGAAAACAGCTTTTACTTGTCCAGGGACTCTGTATTTCCACACCCCTGTGTTCACAACAATTGCCTGCTGTTCACAAGGCTCTGACAGACAGTATAGACTAAGACTAGCCTGCACTGACATGCAGCCTCATCTGAGCTTATATCTGCTTTCAATTTAATTATCAGAGCAAGAAATTGACCCATGTTGGTGGCCAATTTATTTGATACAAAATCTAAATTCAGAAGATTAAGGGGTAACCTAGGTCTAGCTGAACCCGCAATATTTCTGTTTTAACAAGAGGTATAGACAAAGATCAGCTTGCACATACCAGTATGGTGCAGTCTGATCTTAGTCTTCACCATCGGTTTCTCTCTATAAACCTAATTAATTAATAGATTGAGAGAAATATTGGCATAAAGTCACTACCTTTTTTGGTGCTTGCAGCTCTGATTTTTATGTCAATTACAACATCTAGTTCAGAGCTACAGGTAGAGGGGGTATTTTGGTTTTCAAATTTAAATATTTCATTATTTTTAACTTGAACCCTATGTTGCTGGTACTCATTTGAAACGTCTCATCTAAACGATTCAATAAGTACCCACAACATAACAATGGTTTAATTGTGAAATAAAGATTTTAGGCTGGTTTTACCCCCTCTTACCTGGACCCTGCTATTGACCTCTTGTCAGATAAAATGTCTTCTTTGGAGGAGATTCATCAAAGGAACATCCCATCCAATTTTCAGGTTAATTGACCCATAGGGGGAGGAGATGTTTAAGGCAATCATTGACGGAAGGAAGTACAGACGCATAGACAGACCTAGAGTGTCTTGTGTTCAGGTGAGCTAAAAAACTGCTGGAAAGGGATATTGGAGACATTATTTCATAGGAATGGCCTTAATATCAATATTTTAAAATATCCCTATATTATTATTTTGTTGATAGCATTCTCTAAAATTATTTAAGATAATGCTCAGGACACTCAAATTCTTCAGACAGGGCGACCAACAAGTGCAAAGCAATATACCCCCTGTTCTTGAAAGGGGCACATAAAAATACAGACTTTGAATTTAATTTTGGAGTCAAATGGACTCCTTACTCACAGAATTAAGTGTTTATCCCAGAACTAATTAAGAGCACTAAACCTTACCACTATTTCAGGTAGAAATATGATGGAGCATGTCCCACATAGTGATTGGCAGATTAATCAATTATAACCGATAATCAGTTGGTTTGGGCTTCCGATTGTGATAATCGACTAAGAAATTTCATAATCAATTTATCGGGTCCTATCACATAAATGAAAGCTATTATATTGTTTACGGATCTGACATCAGTTTGATATCTCAGTATGAAACAGTTGTTACTGCCTATATGTTTATAGCCAGCTACAACTGTTTCATGCTGAGCCATGGAGAAAAATCTGCAGGATTAGTATTTACGTCATGTGTTTTAATTAACTTTCATATTCAATTTTTCATAGGAATGATACTGGGAGTGCTGTAATCATTTCTCAGAAAACGATTGTACAATTGATCATTAGTCGATTTACTCTACCAACTAAAAACCGATTATTGATTGTGATTTGAAACTGATTGCCAAACACTAGTCCCACGTTCATCAATGATCATTCATGTTATGTTTAGTTAAATTTTGAACATTAGTTTTAGGGAGGATGTTTTTTATATATATATTACTTTCAGGGGACTTTTCGGGTGACTTATCAGCATAGTATGTAGCACTTATGAATTTCACAAAGGAATCTGAGAGAGCATGATGTCCAAAAGGACCATTCCTTGGACAACTGGTGGACTACTGTTGTATAGTTTCAGAGATGTTTAAGAAAAATCTTTCACATGCAAATGCGGACTCAATTCCACAACAATAAATTCCCGCTAGACTTTGTAGTGGAGCTTCAAATTTATACTATGTCCATGCATTGAAGCTTGAGTTAACATATTAACAAGGTTAGAGTATGTTTCTAGCACTATTTTTGCAATGAAACATACAATACATCCTAGATTTTCCACAATCTTACATATGATTCAGGTTTGGACACTATAATATTTTAATAAGAGAACCTTGAAAATAAGGCTAACTTTTTTCAATCTGTCTGCAAGAGACCAAAGTGTGGTAACTACAGATAGTTTAAATGTGCAATTTCAATTTTTTGATAGCATATTAGTCAAATCAATCATATCTCCAGAGCTACAGATAGAGGGAGCATTTTCGATTTCAAATAGTATTATTTCCACAAATTATTTCAACAATACTTGCACAAATTCTATATTGTGGATACTCATTGGAATCGCCTCATTGAGACCATTCAAATGAGTACCAACAGTATATGGTTTCAATGAGAAATAAAACATTTTGTCTGGAAATACTCCCTCTTATCTGTACCTCTGTATCTCACTCAATGCTTCCCTTTTGTGTGATTGCTAACAACATTTTCACCACACTTGAGATATAATCCAACTCAAATTTGTGCTGAAATCAGATCTACAGCTTTGGCTCAGCACGAAATGGTTGTAACCCCCTATAAATATATTAGGGAGTTACAACTGTTTTGTGCTGAGCCATCATCTATGATCTAGATATTAGGAAAATAGTCTGAAAAACCTACCAGACAGTATAATTGGCAGGATTCAATTCTGCAGCATCTTTTGTCAGGTGCAGGGCCCTTTCACTCATTTCATTTCTGGCAATCACAGCTCGAAAGTAATCATAAACATCCCTAACTGAAATTAGAAATAGACAGTGTGTAACAGAATGCATAGACACCTTAAAACATTCATACAATGTTAACTGTGCAGCTAGATTACTTATTAAATTATGAAGGATACAATTGATTGCAATACAATAATAATGTCCAAAGAATTGAGAAAAGGGCACTCAGGGAATTAATTTGAAAAAGTTTCTTGTCCTGCTTTGACTGTCACTCACCTTACAATAGGGCTACAGATCGTTGAAAAACCTACCTTAAGACGTCAGTTAACAGTGCAGATGAAACGATAGTTCAAAATTAATGATCATTGATGTGAAAAAAAACTTAAAGTCTTGGTTCTTAATACTGGTAAAATCATCTGACATGTGAAATATTTCATTTGTAAACCGTGGATTTTTTTGTGTACAATTCAAAGATTGTAACTATATGCAACAAAAGAATTAGTAACAGTAGATATGAACAAAACATATGTTTTTTTTTCAATAATTTCCTTGCAGGCTTGACCAGACCTGGGGTAATTGTAATCGGTAATCATGATTACATGTAATTGATTACAATTTTCAGGAAATCATATTGTAATCGGTAATCAGAGCATTTCTGATTACATGTAATCGTAATTTAATCGATTACATTGCAAAAAAGGCCTGTAATTATGATTACATCTTGATTACATTATGATTACAATAATTTATTGTTGTATTTGCAAGTACAAGCTTTGAAAAAAAAAATTTCAATGATAGTCATATTTAGCAAATTTTTATTAATACTAAAATAATGGTCCTAGGTTTTAGTATTGAATACAAATATGTCAAATAAAAATACTTTCAAAGTAATTGGAGTGACTAGATAGAACTTGAATTGAGAGAAGGTTTTTCCAAAAACAGATAATGTATTGGGAAAAATAATTAAGTATTTAAATTTTCATTTGGCTTTATGTCTTATACCCAAGTATTTTTTTGTTGTTGTTTTTCCCCCCAGTTTAGAACATTATGGTTTTTTGCTTTAAGTATTGAAAATTTGAACAAGTCAAAATGTCTAATGAACATGAAGTGTTATAATGATAATGTTAAAGGTGCTAAGGAATTAAAAGAAGTGTCAGTCTCATGTAAGATAATCTATAGCCTCTGGCACTTATTAAACAATAACCTGTTAATAACCCTTCACTAGTATTTGACAGCCCATGCGAGATAGATATATTTTGATATTCATTTATATATTGGCAAAACAACTTAATCTTCTCTTCTTAGAATAATTTTCATTTGTCTGATAATTAACTCAAATCCAAATAACATGACAAAATTTCTACAGAAATGAATCTAGGCTATGATTGTCCCATTACAATACCATGCAGGAATCTTGATGTTGGTTCATTAGGGTAAATTTAAAGTTTATTGAGCAAAATTCAATAAAGTACTGCAAAACATAGGATCGTTTTAAAGTTTTCCGACAAAGTAAAAATGAGCCTAAAAGACATTTGACATATCCATTATGTTTTACAGTTTGACATGCCGTTTCCATGAATTGAAAAAAAAAGAATTATTGACTCTGTCATGACGTTTCAATGAATTGAAAAAAAGAAGAATTATTGACTCTGTCTAAGGCCTTTAATTTCGTTTTTAATCACAATGGTAATCATACTAAATTTGTTTTTAGCAAAAACCCATATTTTCTGAACTTAAACAAATAGAAAGAAATGTAGAGAAAATGTTTAATATGTTAAATATAATCCAAAATTGGGAAAATTCTTGCTAGAACAGTTTCTTTATTTTATTTTTTATTTGTGCAAATATCAAATATTCAAAAATACCAACAAGAGCATATTCACTGTAACATATATAAGCACACTTATCAGATAGTTAATCAATGTGTGCAATGTACTGAAAGGAGGTGCAAGTTCACAATTGATGACTACTGAAATCGTCGATCTTCATATTTAATATGCGTGTATCTTGACATCTTCTTTTGTGTTTAGAAAAAAATAATTTGAAAAATTAATTTGAATTAAAGGTGAATTAAATATTTAATTATATCTATTTTATCTCATATTTACACAAATGCCATATAATAGTAATGTAAGATTATTATTATTAAAGACCTTTTACCGAGTCATTATTAATCTAAAAAAAAACACACACAAACACAAGGTCCTCAAAAATATTTGCATTGCATCGTCATACAAATACCTACCGTATATAATACATAAACAGGCCGAGTTGACGGGCCGAGTTGACGGGCCGAGTTATTCACAGGCCGAGTTGACTGTGAACCCCATGACCAAGACTGACAAGGACGTCTTGGTGCAGAAATCTTATTGTTAAGACTTTTATTCTACTGACAGCTTCATGTAAATGCAAAAAATTAACTAATGAATATCCACGTTTGTCTCAAAACCAGGCTTTAATTGCATTTTTTTTAAATGGAGCGATATTATGTTTTTGTTTTCCTGTTTCTATCGCGAAAACTAATGACAAATTTAAATGAACCGATATTTCCGTCAAATAAAAGCTATCTTACATTTATCTGAGTACGCTATCTGTACAACAGGAAATGGTCCGTCATCTTGCGGAACAGGGTCGATATCGTTCCACTCATCTCTCTCCGAGTATGGAGTCCAACTGTCTGGCCCGCCTTCGTCCGAGCTGCAATCCGACATTTTCTCGAAAGAACGCATGAAGGGTAAAATTCGAGTATATCCGATTATTGCAATAAAATTACAGAGGCGTAGCTGAGCTATGAAAAGAGAGGGGTCGGATGAAGCGTCTATTTGGTTAGGTGGGATTTTTTGCTTTTTTTTCTATTTGATTAAAATATTTACCTTATTTTTAAGCTCAGTGTTTGTGACATGCAAGCAGATGATGACCAATTACGCAAAATATGCAAGAGCGTAACTCCCGTTACACAATTTACGCAAGTGCGTAAACGAAATAATCCCCTGTTTAAAAAATATCGTTAATAACTGATCTTAACATCGAAACTTCAGCTTATTCAATCTGTAGTTACGATGTTTTGAATTTTTACCAACGCTCAAATCGTGACTGGATCGGAAAGAGGGCATGCATCTTTAGTCAGTCCACATATCGTCTTTATCCTATACATTCTTTGGTTAACGCCTTCTAAGGGCGTATAAATGTCAATGTCCTAGATACGCCTATGGTATGCACGTGCATAAAAATGATTCAAAAAGAAAGCGGCTTGTGAATGATGATAATCCGATTATTGCAATAAAATTACACAGGCGTAGCTCAGCCATGAATAGAGAAGGGGTAGATGAAGAGTTTATTTGGTTATGCGGGATTTTTGCTTTTTTTTATTTGATTATATATTTACCTTATTTCAAGCTCAGTGTTTGTAACATGCAAGGACGTGCTGACCAATTACACAAAGTATGCACGATGCGTAAAAAATAACTTAAAAACTTCAAGATGTAGTTACGATGTTATTATAAATAAAAAATATCGACAGTATGTATTTAGTTGATATATATACTGAGTTCCATAAGAAAGTGTGCACTTTCACGTTTTGCATTTCTCTTGATTTTTAGAAGTTGGAGGAAAATTATGGAGTAAATTTGATACCATACTTTAGTCAAGACCTTGTGAAATTAAAAGTCAAATCAGTTTTGGATAAAGTATCGCATGCTGCATACGCGCAGGCAGAACTTAAATTGTTGAGATTTGACCCCCTTACAACTTTTTGTTTGGTATGAGCTACATGTTGGTGTTGCATTGTAGAGTTTTAGAAGCCATTCCAAGCCATTACCGAACAAAAGTTTAAATTTTTATGCAGACGTTACGTTTACGTTAATGAAAGACATTTCTACGTTGTTATGCCAGTAACTTGTCATTGAATGGTGCTATGGCGTTCTATGAAATCTAGATTTGCTTATTAAAGACCTTACAAAATGATGACCTCGATTTCCAATGGAACATGAATGCTCAATCAATTTGAATGACGTTCTTAGTCTGACAAGGTCCGAATTCGTTCAACGACGTTTAATGGTGGTCAAACCACGCTGTAGCATCATGCATATTTGTATTGAAGATGTGATTTTATTCTTAGGAAAGCTGCAAAGATTCAACTGAATGCATTTTTTCGACCAATTTTTCGTCTAACGCGTGATGCACATGCAAAATTTGCAAAATCAAATGTCCCAATTAAGCAGAAAATGTTTGCTTATCGCGCGATCTTTGTTATCAAATATCGTTTGCACATACCCTTGGGGAAAGTCATACGACGTTCCATGACGAAAGATTGTGTAATTTCAGACATATTCAAAATTGAAATGTGCACACTTTCTTTTGGAACTAAGTATACATGTATATATATTTTATTACGCTTGTACATACTATGCGTGAATGGTTAGCTCGCCATTGTTATATGCAATTAATAACGGCCATCAAGAGCTGAAATTAACTCATGCAAGCCTCTCTCGCCGGTCGATTCGGCCTGTCGGATAGGGGAGACCGGGGGTGTGTGTTCTAGTTCCAAGGTTAGGGGTTACAGAAGTATAATAGTAAAAATAATAATCTTTAGTCAAGTGCTTAAGCATGATTACGCTACTTAATTAGACCAATCCAACACAGCCATCATAAAGTTGAGACCTAAAACACAGTAAAAGATTTATAAATATATTCGTACATCACAGGAATCTGATCATGACAGTTGTCATAACCGTGTGAATTGTTTGTAGCATTGAGTTCATTTATAACATGTTCAGTATCTTCTATTTCTCTATCGCTGATATATAATTTGGATGTTAGGCCCTACTTTGGACTAAGTGACATCATTTAGAGAAATATGTCTATGCTTTCGACATGAAATTTTGGGGTCATATTGATTTTGAAATGCTTTGTCAAAAAAAACTCCTTTTTTATTTTTGCCGTAACATTGTTTATATGGATATTGTTATTTTTTTCAATTTCTCGAGGGTTTAAATTTATCCCGTTCTGATATTGCTATTTTGATGTCATCATTATACCAATCCGGTTGTTTCAGTCTCCTGTCTGGTTTTTCTTTCATAGGAATATGATTATCTAGAATGTCATTCAAACAAGAGCAGAAATGTTTCAAAGCTTCGTCACATGCTAAATAAGTTTATTATAAATAAGTTTCGATTATGTCAAAATGTATTAAAGATAAATCAATAATAAAATTATCAACTTGTAAAATTACCGATTTCTCATTGTTTTGAACGTGTGTAGGTTTTTCTGTTAAAACACTGCATTTGTACGTTAGCGGATTTTGGTCGCTTATTCCTGGGTCAGGGACCAAAGAAAAAAATACGGGCACGTACTATAAATATGGTCGATTATATTCGCGGCATTTTTTGCGTGCGAAAGCCATGTCCGGATTTCTTTATCTAAATCACGGCTTTCAGTTGTTTCAAAATAGAATGCAATTCTAAAGTCACACCGAAAGAAAAAATGTGCATAGTTTAAGAGTTTATGTCTATGTAGAGAAAAGGTAATTTATTGACCGGAATGTCATATACGGCTTTATTCGAGCTGTAGGTAAGACATTTCGGGTTGTACAACAAAAAAATGAGAAGGCTGCATATTTACAGGCTTTTGTCTGCATATCAGAATCACACCATTCAGATGTTTCAAAATGGGGTGTAATTTTATGTCATAGGCGATATGAAAAAATATCAGAAAATGGCCAAATAAAGCCGACAGAAATGCCCATTCAAGGCACTGAAAGATGTTCAACAAAATCAAAAGACGATATCACATGACACATAAGCTCGAACATACTCAGCTTTAAAACTGTAATTGCGATGTTTAGGAAGTAGAGCGAGTGGCGAAAACGATAAACGCCCATGCCGCAATTAGTACTCGCAGGCGCCTCGTTACAGTTATTCACTTCATTAAATTGACATTCAGCACGATAAAATCCATTCTAAATCGCCAAGACGTATGAGAGTAACGTATGCCCTGCTTACAAAATACTGGTGATACGCGCAACTTTTCGGCAAATAACCGCCACTCTCGCCAAATTTACATCTTAGACAAAAGACCAGCGTATGCCCACCGTTAGTGTAACGTATGACGTGCGTATGCGTAGCGAACCCAAAACGTTCCCCCAGCGAAAATCAGCGTCATTGTAACGTATATCGGCGTACGGGTAGCGTATGCAAGCGAACGAATAACGTATGGATAACGTATGTAAGCGTATGAAACAGTATACAAAACTTATGACTGAGTTTCCTGAGTCTATCGATAGACATCAAGTCAATCAGATTCTTAGAAAAAAAAATAAACAAAAAAAGAAAAACAAAAAACAAGAGATATATTACTATATCTGTCTATTTACTCCAGTTGAAAGCAAGTGGCATGATAGGACTTTGAGATAAAACTACACGACTTAAACGTAATAAAGAATTGACTTTCTCAATTAAGAAAACCCAGATTCTAGATGATACTATTTAAACCAAATTCAAATATGACCCCTTTTTGGTTAAATTTGCTGGACCTGAAAAATTGATGGTAAAATCATTATGTGCAAATTCGAACATAGCCCGTTAGAAACTTTGGAACCTTTAGTGATGTTTTAGACTGATTTCCACAAGGCGTTTATTCCCACAAGATACGCGAGGAAGATGCTCTTCTTCAAAAGAAACACTCTCTTTTTCACAGCACACATAAAATCATTCCACATATGGTCGAATAATTCAATGTAAACTGTGGACTACATTGAGATAATGAGTATATTTGGTTTGAGATTTGATATTTCCCTTTTATCCCAGCATGTGAGACTTGAAGGACCTGGCCCTATTTCGGAAGCAACTTTCATCTTGATAAATAGTTCAATTTTTCTCTGTGTGTCTGAAGAGAACCCGGTGAAAAACTGTTAACACTGCCGCTTTGACTCTGAATCTCATGTTACTTGAAGAACCAAGTCCTTTTTCGATTGCACGATCAATGAACGATATTTTCGATGTTGATAGTTAATTAAAGAAACACTGCTTACTTTATGCAGATACGAGATAAAATGTACGGAAGGACGGAGAGACGAACGGGTAAACAGACGGACGGACAAAAGACGCCACAGCTGAGGCAATTTTTTTTTCTACGCGGAAGATGAAATCTAGAGCATTTGCTCTTTCCGCAGACTTGATAGGGTATGTTAAAAAAAGAAGAAGACGTAACCGTCAGTGAAAGAACACGCTGAATTTGTTCACATGTCTCATCTTCCTTTCCCCTGATGATAGGGTCGCATGATAATTCTCCTGCATCCGAATTGAAGCCTGTTCCATATCCTCTCTCCAGAAAAAAAAACAAGCCAAAAATAAGAGAGAATACAGTCTCCATGAAATCTCGGTCAAGTTTAAAATTGGGTAATGTTGGGTCAAAAATAGGGTCAATGGGTCAAACCTAAGATTTACCTTGTTTTCACTCTAGCGGTCACATTTTTGCTCAATTGTCTTGAAACTTGGTCAGAATGTTTGTCTCCATGAGATCTAGCTAAATTGGGTCAAATGAGGTCAAATCTTAGTGAAAACCTTGTGTGTGCATTACAGGCTACATTTTTGGCTTTAAATTAACGTCTTGCAACTTGTTTAGAATGTTTGTCTCCATTAAATCTCAGTCAAAGTCAAAAAGGGGTTAAGTGGGGTAAACAATTTGGTCAATCTGTCAAATTTAGAAAAAATCTTGTTTGCACTCTTAAGGACACATATTTGATTGAACATATCGCCAGAATATTTGTCTTGAGATCTTAAGTTCAAAAGAGGGTAAAAAAACACGCATTCCTCTTCAAATCTTGAATTTTTTAGTCTTTAGAGGCAACTCAATCGTCTTGAAATGTAACCGGAATGTTTGTCTTCTTGATATCTTGGACTTTTGTTGAGGCAGTCATGAATTCCAAATAAGTAGTTTCGACAGTTTGCCACCTTTGTCAACTAAATGCCCCAGGTGAGCGCTTAAGGGCCAATGGTCCTCTTGTTTAACATAGTGGTCCCATAAGTTAGCGCATTTCTATTAAAACAAGACAAAATTTTGATGCAATGCATCAAAGTAGGCCGCAAATTATTTGGTTATCATCAATGAATAATGTATTTTTTTTATTAAAATATTTTTTTGCAAACAATACCTATCTAGATTTTTAAGATTTTAACAACAATAATGGCCCTACTGTAGCATGCACACCTGGCTTAAATACACTAAGGGGTACTTTATTTCAACATAGGCATAATGAATTACACATGATGGTAAAGTGATTGCCTTTTTTAGCTTTTCTGTTTTCTATGAAAACTTGAGGTATGGAGATCATTAGGGCGTTGGCATTGTTGTTGTTGTCCTGTTGTTATTGAAGATATCTTCATAAAATTTAGCATGTATGTTCACTATCTCAAGAGCTATCCAGACAATTAAGGGGGACAACTCTTAAAAAGGGTTTTTGTAAGAGTCCCTTTTTCCACTCAGCTTTTTGTATTATCCAGCACCTACTGCCAAGCACAGCCAAGGGTTGCTCCCATAGGTGGTGCTCTTGTTAGAATAATATATTCACTCAACCTTCATGCTGATGTGTGCGGAGTTATCCGAAGAAATCAGCATAAAGAAAGAAAATACAGACTCAAAATAATAGCACAAACAATTCTGAAATCAGAACACGAGGCCAAAGATTCAAGTTATCATTCAATAGCTGTCATTCAAACTAGTACTAAGACTGCACCTATTTGAAGTAAAAGGACCTACTTCGGTTGTTCCAAAATATTTTGGTTAGATATGCTCCTTTTGTCGCATTGTTTTAATGCTTGAATAACAGTAACTGGCTTGAAATTATGTTATGCTAAGTGCCAGACAACTGCTACATATCATACACAGGATTAGATTAATTAAGGTAGAAACATTTATTCTCTAGACCAGAGCTTTGATATAAGTCATCACACACTTTTGTACCAAAAGGATTTCGAGTGTGCACAATGAAGTATTGTGGGTTTTTTTTTAATCCGCAAAAATGCCATTTTTACTATATGTTTAATAAGACCAAAACAGACAGGAGTGTAACCATAGATGTATCTCCTGTGAGAATCACTTTGATGTAAAAAAAAATTGCCGAAAAAAGGGGGGGAAATAGAGTAAAAACTAGGTCAAACATGTCTGACTGATCAGTCATTTTAATGAAATGTGCAATATTTGTAAAATCAAGTTCATAACCAAAAACCGTGATTTTATTGCTCAATAATTTTCATAACAAAACAGTTTTGAAAAACTGATGTTTGATCTAGGCTGCATTATACGTTTTTTCTTTGTTTTGAATAAAAACATTAGACCGGTTTTATAATAATGTATCCCTAATCCCCCATGGTCATATTCAAAACGCATTCATACTGGTAGGCCGCTTCTGCGGCCTACCAATAAACCCACTATCAGAATATATCTTGACCTTGCTCTTTGTATTTTGTGGATCTTTAAAGCTAAGCATACATCAAAAATAATTTTCGAACCTTTTAGGTCTTGAAAACTATCCAAACACATCGATACTCTAAAATTCGGCTATCCACTCCGGTGTTTTCCATCAATATAACAAGCCCCCTTGTTAATTTTTTTCATTTTCATAATATGACCTACGTAGCGGGAGTGAAATAACCCCATTTAATATTTTTGATATTACATGGGTGTTATTACACTAGTGGAATAACTATGCAAATGAGCCTAGAGCGAATAGCAACGCTATTTTGTCGCCACGAAAATGACATCATAATGTATATATTGTGACGTCAGTTTTGAACGGCGTTATAAGTTTCTTTGCAAATTGAAATGTTGAATTTCAAGAATTATTACGATTTTTCGCAAAAATTTAGGTCATATTGTAAATAGAATATCATATTTGTGCTCATAAAATACCGAATTTATTAAACTCGCCATCGTAAAAATATAAAAATTCGGCGCAGCCTCGTTGTATATGTTTATAGATGACTTGTTTAATTAATTCGGTATTCCATGACCACTCATTCAATATCCTCTATTTACAAGAAAAAAAAAAAAAAAAAAAAAAAAGAGAAGAAAATCTGATGGTCATGAACATATTAGCTTAATTCTATCCTTTGAATCATATTTAAAAATTATCTGAAGAGTCATATCTAAATAGGCAGAATAGTTTTATGCAGCAAGGAATTCTGTTTTAGCGTTAACGTAGGTATTTTCGTGGTCATATCAAACACTTGCTTTGTCTATACCCATCCAATAACGTAAAAAAATCCATGAAAATATCAGAGGTGATTTGGTGAAGAAATGTCATCGGGTCAGGTTACTTTGCATTATTTTTCGTGTAAAATTTGTCAAACTTTGTGGAAACAAAGTTTGGAAAATATTGAAATTTCAGTGCTCCGTAGCGCTCGACTAGCATTTTGTAAGAAGCATTATTTTGTAATAATACAACATTTCACAGACTTTTACATCAGGGCCGTTCTGCCTATTCTGTCAATATAGGTTTCGTTATTTTTCGACTTATGCAGTTCAACAGAGCCAAATTCCGTCTCAAAACTTTTGGAACAACTCATGTACATCATAGCAATTGTTTATAGATCTAGTTTTTAGCTCCAACGAGCTATTGTCACGACGGTGTGTCTGCTGTGCGTCCGTCCCACCTTCCGTCCGTTCGTGCGTAAACTTTTTCTCTGTTTAAAAATCTTCTCCTCCGAGATGATTGGACAAATTTTAATGAAACTTGGCATTGATCTTTCTAGGATGACCCTTAATCTAAGTTGTCAAAGAAATTTTGATCAACCCCAAAATGTGGGCATGGCAGGGCGGGGCTAATTTTCACTTGTTTTCACTTTAAAATTTGTAAAAACATTCTCCTCCCAATTCATTGAGCTGATTTCAATGAAACTTTGCATGGATGTTCCTTAGGTGACCCTTAATTTAAATTGTTAAAGAAATTTTTAATGACCCCCAAATATGAACGTAGCAGGGCGGGGCATTTTTTCACTTTGAAATCTTCTCCTCCCGAACGATTGGGAGATTTCACGAAACTTGCGATGGATGTTCCTTTGGTGACTCTTTACCTAAATTGTTTAAGAAATTAGATTCACTCCAATTAATCCAATGGAGCGAGGTATGCCCTCCTGAGCCTTTTATCAAACTAAATGTGAAGCAAGAAAATGCCCTTTTTAGCCTTTATTGAGAGTTACCACACAGTCCTGTACTCCGCAAGGTTACGCAACGTCAGATTTTACGTCAGAAAGTGATGTTTTAATTTCATAATTGTTTTCTTTTAATATCTTGATTGACTCCGCAAAAAATAATATTAAACTTTTGCATAAAGAATAATTTCTTAACATGCTGAATTTCAAGTTATTGTTAGTCGAATAAAGATAAACCGTCATTTACAATTGGATCGTTGGTTTCAGGTATTGAGCCTTTATAAAATGCTTCGGAACCGTATGCTCTCATCCTCAAATATTTCATAATTCTTAGAATCACGTTACATGTACAGGAATCTTATAACAAACAACCAACTCGTAATAAAAACTCCAAGGTCGTCTGATATTGTCAATGTCATATATCAAATCAAGGAATACATTACAAGTTTCATTCAATTTGGTCAAGTGGTAATGGGTGTATGGATGGACGGACATAGAGAGACGTAAAGATATGACACTTTAAGCTCCTTTTTCGATAATGTTTTTTCTTTCTTTCTTGTTTTTGTACACACAATGCAAATAGCGTTAAGTCTGGAATTCTGACCACCATATTGAAAGAAATTAAGTAAACCATCACGCGAAAATGGACCATCTGGGAGCTTCATAAAAATATTTGAAAAAGAGATTTGGTCGAGCACAAGTCAATCAGAGGTCGCATTTCTAGAATTTTTACAGAAAGGAAAGATGGTCATTCTTGATTCAGAAAATCATGCCTCCAAAGTTGGAAGAGTTTCTAACCCAATCAGTTTGCACAGTCCGCTTCAATCGAGAAATCATTGGCTCCGTCCTTTGATTCCGCCACGATACACCCTCAGATGTTAGATGAGTGTTTTGTTTGGTTGATCGACCTTTTTTCAACAGCAACGATCTAACTTTTTTTACATACCGAATTTGTGTTCGTTATAATGACAAAAAGAACCATCAAAAGTAATAATAAAACTTGAATCAATAAATACGAATGCACAATTACAGGCACATTTATGTATTGGATAAGATTCACAAATTCATAAATATGCTTAGTATACTTGATGTAACTTCAAGGTCATTCTATCCCACAATGGTCAATTCATGTCCACTTTGTGCTGTTTTGACACCATTATATGCCACACACATATATGCGCCACTTGTGTCAGGAGTTACATTTATAAATTGGAATACCGTGGCTGTTTGGAATGGTAGTGCCGTCGTATATGACGGAATGTTTACTCTGTGGAGTTCTCGTTCTTTCTTTTTATACAAATATACGTTAGGCGCGGGGTTACCAATCGCCGTACACCTCAGAACAGCAGAACCAGAAGGTTTTATAGTAATAATAGCTGGTGACATATCCTTAACGAGACCAATAGAGTTTGGAGGTACGGCACTACTTTCTGGTCTAGCGTGGAAGTATAACGTCTGTTTAATATCTAGTCTAGAAATCAGTGAAGATCTTGCGCGGCATGCGGCTGATATTGTTACCATCCCTCCTGAAACTCGGAGACTAGGATTATCCAGCAAGATATCGGCGTGGTATTCACTGCTTGTGTTAAAGTTGGGTTGTATCTTCAAGCTGTCCATCCACATTCCAGGCATGAATGAATAAGCGGCGGAACTATTTACAGAATTTGAATCACTGTCAATGAAATGTGCTTCCGCTTGAAGCATCCCGAAAGAAAATTTACTTCCGGTCGTATTTACATACACATGAAAACGAGTCTTTCCTTTAGAACTTATCCCGATCTCTGACTCTCTTGGCATGAACATCGAATATTGAACAACAGCTTCTCGAGTGGGTGGGGAGGAATGCGATAATCCAAATTCTACATGGACTTGGAATGAAGAATGACGACAAGTTAGTTCTACCATCAATACTTGGAAAGTCAGCGAATGAGGGATTTCAATAGAAGCAAAATTTGTTAAGTTGACATCGTTTCTACCAAATGTAGTGCGTGTCGTTGGGTTTACATCTGAAGTTAACGAAATAGACAAAGGTTAACCACAAAACATAATTGCGAACTAACCTGCGTGCTTGATGCAACAACGTTTTAAGTAGCGCACGTTTTTTATCTTCACGCCGGACAGTTATCCAAACGTTACAAAATGTTCATTATTCACAATATTGATAATTGTAAGTTTTTATTTATTTGTTTGAATGGGGTTTAATACTGCTTTTTAACTATTTTCCAATCATATCACGGCTGATGGAGCACTTTAACAATGGATTCCTGGAATTTGTGTTCCAGTACTGCCTGTACTACTTTTACATTATTTGCTTAAGTCTAACTACACAATACGCCGCCGTATATGTACTTTCGTTAGATATGTTACGTCACACACTCGGTCAACACACGCAAGGGGCTAAAGAGCGCTCAAGAACTGAACGAATGAAACGTTCTAAAGAAAGATTACAAGATCGAAAGGTGTGACGACGGTTTAAGGAAGTGGAACCAAAATAGTTGCGGCATGTTTCGGAAGACATTGTCTTTAACAGTGTTGACCGAGCTTTCCTAATGATTTTATTCGGAAACTTCGGTTGACATTGCCGAAGATCATGAGTTCAGAAACGCGGCAATACTATAACGCGTCCATTACCTTAATGTTGTTTTACTCCATCTGATTATATAAAATGTAGTATAGGTAGATTTTGTGCGGTGAGCCGTGAAATCAACTTTTTACCGTTAGATTCTCGTGCCATTTGTTCGAAATAGATTAAACAGGTTTAAATAGCGCATTAAGAAAGTTTAAAATTTATCTTGTAAACCAACGTTATTGCTTGTCATAAACCTAAGTTCACCCAAACATGTACTTTCATCGCTGCAGTGAAGGGGTCAGGTTAAATTCCTATCATTTGCTTTTTAATCATACCCGATTTACCTATGATAATGGACTCAGCGCCTACGTCAGAGCTCAGTTTACAAAATACACCTATAGTTATGACACTTACTTATATACGCACGCAATATACGTTATACGTACAAAGTTATTTCAAGCTACAAAATTAAGGTAGTTAAATGATCTTAATGTTACTGTTTTCTTAAATTCGATAAAAATTGTCTAAACTTTGATAGTGTTAAACATGTATAGGTATACATGTTTAAGTGAGTGATCAAATATTTTTCTTTATACCTGCAAAGAGAAATTTGGACTTTGATCACTCGCTCAAAGTTGTATATCTAAATCTTTATTTTTTGATTATCATTACTTTTCCTACTTCTTTATCTAAATGTTTTTTTTTTCGATGCCGAAATTGTGCGTGTTTATTTCGGCTAGTCAGTTCGGGTACCTGTTGGTGATAATCCGTCGTCGATGGTCCATTTTACCTCCGTTGATTTTGGCGAAAGATACGTGACCAAAACTTTTGTAGACTGGGAGCCTGACACAGTTTCGACAGACTGAATATCGATTGGTACTGTTGTAGACTGGCCATTCTAAAATAGAAAGTTAATAATACGCTTCACTCAGTTACTTGGGAAGCATTTTGAGGGGCCGGAGACTGGGGGCACGTTTGTACGAGAAATCGGTATTTTTAGAATTAGGTTAATGAAGTTTATGCGAACTTTTACAAAATAACAACTTATTTCCGAAAAAAATATGCTAATTTTAAAAGTGATATGGGTGGTTTATATCTTCGGCGAAAAAATAGAACGACAGTACTGTTGTTACTTGTTAGATAAACGGACTGTTTTATCGGCCGATCTTTATATATATTAGCCATGAGAGCGCCTCATGCTTTTTCGGTTCAACTACTTTTGGGTGATAAGCTGCAATGATAATGTTTTGAATACATTAGGCTCATTGGTCTTATTTTATTCATTAGCTTATTCTGCATTTGAAAATTTTCTTCTTCGGTTGAATCGCGCGAGAACTCTTAATTAAAAATCTTAATCTCGTCTTAATAATTTTTGTCACCTCATGAAATTTATAAAGTATATGCCATGATTTTTTTCTTCAAACCAGCCAATGCCTGATTGTTCGCTACAGAAGACAATGGTACACATAGTGAGAAAAATCGATCTTACAATAAAATTCATAAACAATTATCCTCTATACATAGAAAATACTATGTTAATATAATCAATATTATCTAGTTGAGGTTGGGAGAATTTATTACGACGATACTTTACATGTAATCATTTTTCGGAACTTAAATTGTTTAAAGCATTAAGAATTAAAGCATCTAAGGGAAAAGTGGTTTTGAGCTTGAGTATGCAGATTGTCTCTAAAGAAAGACTTTAGACGTTTCATGTTACCAGGCAGGTGATATCAGGTCAATAAGAGCTTCAATACATGATAAATAATGGAGACATACCGATACCAACAAGGCACAAGAGCCTAGAAGACAACTTATCCACATATAACGCGTAAATAGTTCCCACATAGTTCTGTACCCCTCAATTAGCTTCACAAATGTTTAACTTATAGAGGAAGTGCATAAACTGTTAGTGTGGACACCTGTCAGACTTGCTATTGCGTGATTAAACAAGTCATAAATGATATTAATGACAGTAAATAATGGACGGGACCCTCTAAAAGTGTGCTTTACCAGATATTGATAAGTATGTAAACAAAGATGTTGTCATGCCACTTAGCCCATTTTGTCTTTACTTTCCGATTGAACATTTTTGTTTATAAGTATTTATGACAAGACAAAACTTTTTACCTGGTGGCTAAACCAACATTCTGATAAATTTAATGAAGACCGAGCCAATATTGTAGTCCAAAGAGTGTAAATATAGAAAATGCCTGCTAGGTTGTATCTACCGTGTTTTCAATGCAAAAATAAAAAAAAAAAAACCCAAAACATTCTAATCAAGATTCGTAAAGATTAGATAAAAATGTCGCGCCCAGAGAGTAAAGAAAGAAATTGTCATCAAGGCCCTATACCCAGCGTTTACTTATTGAACTTTTCCATTCTCGACATGATTCCTTTTCGTGACAAGACAGATAATTTAGCATGAAGTATTTAGGAGACAGAGCATATATTAAGGCCGATAGAGTGTAAAATAAGTTATCAAATAATTTGTCATAAATGCCCATTTCCCGTATTTACAAATGGAACGTTTCCATTTTGATGTATATGTTTAGATTTGATCATTATGACCAGATCAACATTTTGTCCTAGTTTCGTCAAGATCGGGTCAAAATGGTGGCTGCTAGAGTGTAGTCATTTAAATCGTTGACGATGGGCGACAGATAGTACCTTTCCATTCTCTTTTTTATGCTAGAGTTATCTGCCCTTGAGTGATAATGGCCATTTTTCAGCAAAACGTTTATATTTGTTTTAGACCTAGTATAAAACCAGTACTAGCTGATAGCTATAAAACACATACATGTTGATAAACCTTATACATGTACACAATGGCTGTTGCCAAGAATCTTTTTGGTCAATTGCATTTGCACAATGTGCGTTTTTTTTTTTTGTTTTTTTTTTGTTTTTTTTTTTACTCGAGGATAACACGATAAGTGCGTTTACAAGTTAAAGATGTACATTTTTTTGTAATTTAATTGAGGGAAAATGCCACAAAAACCTATTTTTTGACGAAATAACCCATTGAATTTTTCATATTTTCCAATATGTTCGAAAACCATATTTTCCTTTATTTGGTAAAAAATCAGCAAACCTTTCCATGCAAATTAGAAAGTTTTTCGTTATTTTATAGTGACTATTCCTAATTGAATGACACTTATTACGTATTTTCATTGTTAAATTCAATGATCCAGTCATTCAATTGATATCAAATGTTGAAGGGAAGCTAAGTTATGAAACTTTACCATCATTATTCTACGTTATTCAATAAGCAGTATCTTATGAAAACCGGTCATTTTAACCAACCCGCAAAAAAGGGCCGTAAAATAAACTAAAATCCACTTCCGGTTTATAGAGTCGGGAGGCCGCTGTCCATTGCCGCCTTAAGTAGTATTCTTATGTGTTTTAAAGCTCTTCTTCCACAGATTGGAAGACTTTGACTATTGGAAATTATCGTAAAATCGTTCAGAAGTAACGACCTCATCATGCTGAAGCCTTTGAAATAATAAGATTCAATCTAGTATTGATGCATGGAGAGCAGGACTGAAATTCCTGAATTTAGCGAAAGTCATTCTGAAAAATATAACAACTACTAACGCCTAAAAAATTATTCTTCAATTTCAAGCCATCTATTTACACATGTTCATTCCTCATGATTGTCTTAATCAAAGATTAAGGTAATAGTATTTGACAGCTTGAAACTTCGTTTTAATACAAACAAAAATGAAAGATTATTCACAGAGAGTGGTGATTTTGCCGGTAATTTTGGGACTCAGAGAAATAGACTAGATCCCTTACTGATCTTGCCACTTCAAAAAAATAAGTTACAAAATTATTGAAATATACATGTTGTTTTAAGTGGCAATGCCTTTGGGCCATTCTTAATCGTATAAAAATAAACACATTTCTAAGTGTCGATTTTTTTTTCTATCAAAAAAACTGTGAAAGAGCAGCTTTAGTGTTATTCTAGATACTCAATTTTTTGCATAATGATAAATCTCATCGATACGCATGCGCTGATTCGAAGGCTAATGTCGTCTGACAAGGTCCATGTCGTATTTTAAAATCAAACATCTGTAAAACACGAATTCATAAATTTTCTTCTTTATCTAAGTTTATTTGAGATACATACAGTACTCATATGGCATGTTGATATATCTATCTTAGAGATACGCATCTTCTGATATTAATATCAAGGCAATGCCATCTTTAAAAATTAAGGTCAAAGAACTATCAATATTCAACTTCTCATAATTATGCCTTTTTCAGGGTTATTCGTGTATCTGGAAAAACACATCCTGTTTTATCTTATAACTATACAAATATCTGTGTGATAACATCCAATATGATATTTTTATGTTATCACATAGTTATTTTTAGAACAATGATATAATGTGGTTATTTTTAGAAACATCAACGAAAAGAAGACAGATAGAGGTTATAAGATAAATATAATACGTACTTAGTGTATTGTATGGAAAAAATATCTAACTCGGTTGTGAGAATCGATAGAGCCTCGACAGTTTTCAATTCTCCCAACCTCGTAAGATATTTTTTTTTTCATATAATACACTAAGTATGTAATATATATATAACACCATTTTTATATGCCGTGTCTTACGTCGTTGTTACAAGTTTGACGTTTATAACGTTTGATGTAATAAAAGCGTGCTTCTATTATGAACGGTCGATTGTCAAACTGAGTTAATCATGATGTGCAGATCAATAACGATCAGTTTTCTTACAAGCTGATAAATCTTTTAGTTTCATCTGTCAAAAGCGAGCATTCTGATTGGCCGAAAAAAATCGTACTCTCAACAACTGAACAAAATAAAGCAAGTAACTAAATTGTCTCGAATTCTAATAAAATATGTTCTGTTTTCGTTTAATCGCATGACATTGTAAGAACTTGATATAGGGGATGTTTTTGGTTTACGTAGAAACCAGAATCAAAAACGAAACAAAATTAAATATTTATATACATATAGAAAAAACAACAAAACAAACGAACGGGTAAACAACAACAACAGCTAAAAAATAAATAAATAAAAAAAAACACCAAACAAATAAAATAATAATAATAGAAAAAAATAAAAAAAGGTAAAAATGAAAAAGATAGAAAAAATGTCCCATTGTACTACAAATTTGCTGTTCGTTGTCATACAGTGAGATTTTTTGGTTGTTGTTTCACTGGCTACTGCCCGTAGGTCAGTTAGCTATTGTCATGGCATAACCCTCTTCTTAAGTTGTTCAAGAAAGCTGAATTGACCCCAAATTATGGGCGTGGCAGGGTGGGGGCTTATTATCAATATTAAATCTTTGACAAGAGTGCCATAGTCACAAAATACGCCGCCACTTTGCTGCTGTTTAACGAAAATAATGGTAGACACTACTTATTTTGACAGAACCAAATTCAAAATGACCAAGTTTCATTTAAATCAAGACAAAAAGTTAGGAGGAGTTGCCTTCACAAGGCTGCAATTTCAAAAAGCCCCAGACACTAAGTTTTAAGGGGGCATAATTCAGGGAAATAAATGAGCCATAAAATCCTTGGTCCATGTACATCTACAAATTATGGTGATGACATTGACCAAGTTTCATTTAAATAATGGATGGACGGACGGATGGACGGACGGACGGACAGACGGAGAAGATGACGCCAATATACGTCCGCCTCCGGCGGCGTATAAAAATCTTCTCCTCCAAAACCATTGGCTCTATTTCAGAACCTTGGCATGAATGATCCTTTAGTTGCCCTCTTCTTACGTGGTTCAGGAAATTTAGATTGACCCCTGATTGACGTCTCACAAAAGTTAACTTTAGTTCGGATGATTTTTGACCTTCAAGTACATTTGGGTTGGCTAGCCCTGCAAATTGCAAAAAAAGTTGCAAACATTTAATGTGGTACCCTTGTTTTGCATGTTAGTGCGTGGTGCCATTTCTGAAACGTTTCACAAACATGTTCGTGTAGAACTCAGGATTGGCTTTCAATATATAACTAAAAGACACGGTTCCACTCGAACAGTTTGTCATCTGTTTGGCGTTTCGAAACTGTCGGTGTAACGCTGTAAAGTGACCCCCATAGAATTATGACTATAGATCCACAAATCTAAGTGAGTGATCAAATGTCAATTTTGTCTATACCTGTATAGACAAAATTGACCTTTGATCACTCACTCTAAATTGCGGAACTATACCAGTCATTTTTTTTACAAAATATCGACTCACCAGTAATAATATTATGACCGGGGGGGGGGGGGGGGGTCATAGAATTATGACCTCCTCACATGTAGACATGTTAACCCTTCACGTAACATTTTGACCCCACTACAGACCCCCTCACACATACAAACCCAAATTCCTACACTAATCTAAACCTTAGTTATGTTCACTTACAACATGATCATCTCCACAGATAATCAATAGAGGTATTATGGCATCCGTCCGTGAATGCGTCCGTTCATACGTACAGAATTTTTTGACCCCCACTCTCCAATCATTATGGGGCGGAACCGTTATTATTGGGCATAACCGATTGAAACTGGCTGATTATGCGCTTCCAACACATACGCGTGGATTCTGATTCAGTATATTTCAGTTTTTTCAGGAATTAAGAACTACTACCGTTTCATAATGCGTTGCCCGAAGCCTACCAGGGTTGTGTATGGGTATCTTGCATACACAGTGTTCTTCTTGGCGGTTACATATTACAGTGATTCTGTTGACATTTAAAACCGCCGTCATAGCGCTGTTAGTAGCGCATCGGAAGTCAATCTAGAGGTTTCGGGTTCGATACCCGACGGCGGCACTCATTTTCCCGACTAATTGGGTCCCATCAATGGGTCGATAATCGTAGACCTATGTGGGATAGCAGCTGGAGGCTCGGAAAGAATGTTAGCACTGGTGTGAGAAATACCAGGAATCCATTGTTAGGTGCTCCGGTCGCCCCTATATATCTGAAAAAATCTTGAAAGCGGCCTAAACCCCCATTTAAATAATAATAATAATAAAAAAGACATGTAGTTACTTTAACGAGATAGTTATCTGGGTTTCTATAAAGAAAAAAAAATCAGATTTGATATTAAATCAAAAAGTACCCGTCAGAGTGATTTACAATCCAACCATTTCTGCTAGTTTTACAATTAAATGTGCTACACGAGTCAAAAAGGTCCCATTCAGTCGCCCCATAGTGTAGCATACACTTATTTCTGTGCGGTGGTTGCAGTTTCAGATTACTGCGGTCACAAAGAGACCCATATTAGGTCCAAATTTTAAATCGTCTGCAAATCTTACTAATGCGATGAAACTGAACTTTGAAATACCCGCGTTTATATGTCAGTTATTAAAAGGGGATTTCATAACGTAGAGTTGACGTTATGACGTCACCAAGGGGTCGACCCTTTTTTGAGAGACCAAATTCAGTAATTTTCCAATTTTTTGGAATTATTAACCGATTTGCATTCAGAAAACGCCATTTGCTTCATATAACGACGCCTGATGTTAGTTTTTGATTGATATGAAGATAGAAGTGTTAGAAATACGATAAAGTGTAGCGTATCAAATGTTAATGCCTTCTGCGTTGCCGATTTCGAGATTAGTTACTGAGTTTTTTCTCGACTGTCCGGTGACCTACGCTGAAATTTAGATATGTTCTGCCAAACCATTCCGCGGAAGATTTTTGGAATAAAAATCATGTGTCTTCGAGTTAGATTTTTTTGTAAAATTCGATTCCCCGAAGATATCGCAATTCAAAGTATATTTCAACGTCGCGTCAAATGTTCACAAAAGCTGTCTTTTTAAACGGATGAAAACTTAAAGAGATTTTTTGTATTTCTTAAAATCACATTCATATTTAAAACTTCTAAAGCTAATATTTTACCGTGAGTAAACCTTAATTTCAAATATTTTAGAATACGTTATTGCACTGAGATTGGCGTCAAACAGGCATAGTAACGCTGGTTTTTGTGCGACGCCGAATTTGACGAAAAATGTTGCGACAACTTCACAAAATCGAATTCAATAAGAAATCTAACCCGAAGACATATCATTTTTATTTGATCAATGCAAAGCATGTTCTTTTTGATACAAAATAACAAAAAAACCAACCAAACAAACAAACAACAACAACAACAACAACAACAAAAAAAAAAAAAAAAACCAGCATAGGTCATCGGACAAAATTTTGAGAAATTTCTTTTTATTTACAAAAAATGAAACGAAAAAAGGAGGGTCAAATCTTAAAAATCGCCATATAGATAGCGTTTCAGGCAAGTTTTTCTATTTGAATGTGCACAGAAATTAAACGACAAGCACGGGCGTTTTTTGGACTTTCTAAATGAAACTTTTTTTTCGTAAAAATCGGCCTATTTATTCATAAAATATTTGCAAATACTGATTTTGGCGGGTTAAAAAGGGGTTGGCCCCTAAATGACGGTAGGGCGGATGGGTATGTAATGAAATTGTTCATTTTGTTAGGCGGAAACAGAGTAAGAAGAACTAGCGCGAAACATTAACATTTATAATTTTGCAGTAAATAACGGCTGAAAAATATTAATTTTTGAGAATGATCTCAAAAATTAAGATTTATCAGCCCTTATTTAAGAATCTAAAGATATATATATATACGGACACGATGATTTCACGTCAGTGACTTAAACGAGTAGCGTTGGCGACGTCGAATGTTTTCACTCAAATTTTAAAGGCTAACGCCGTGGGTCGTCAAGTTTTTCAAGGTTTTCCCGAAATTTTTAAAAATAGTCCGTCTATGTACATCCGAGGTGTTCCGAATTACTTTATCATGGGAAATTGTTAAAGAGAAAACAAGATACTTACCATTAGCCCTATGCTTTTAATTAACCCAATTATCATGCGGTGATTTTCAACGGCAATTTTTTATTTTCCAAGAAAATTTAAATCATCTAGGGGTTCTTGAAACCTTCTGAAAGGTGCTTAAGTATGTTTATTCCAGGTAATAAAGGCAATATTGCCTATCAAACAACATGCATACATAATGAAATTTCTACAACATACAGTACATGGTGAATTACTACGAGATGATCAATTTGCTCACGATTGTATTCACAAATGGTGTAAATACGAGAGAGGGGCCATTTGATATGAGACAACGTTTAAGTGATTACTTTTTCTTACATTTATTAAATATCTATTTTATGCGCAGAGAATAAACTTGCATTTGAGAGATATTGAACATTGTTTATTTTCTTTTATTCATCTTCGCTACGTCCCAGAAGACGGTTAAGTGTTACGGGGGATGGTACAAGGATACATGGCGAAACTACTGCTAAGATTCGTCATGGTTCTTTAACGTGCTCGCTGTAAAGCACCGTCTCACGGAACCTCGGTTTAACGATTCATCCGACAGACAATTAGTTTGTTAGTGTCCCGGGAATCAAACCAACACGATTGACATTCAAACGTTTTGAAATCCGATGCCCTACCGACTGGGCTAATCGGACTGGTTCAGCTACCGTCAGAGTCATCGACAGAGACGTCGTATAAGGGAGATAACTCAATCCAAATATTTATTCTGTCGCCGTTATTATCTATCTTCTATTGTACAATTAAAGAAATGTAATCTTTACAAGAAGTTAAAATTCGTAATTTCAGTTTCTACGGTATTGCAGTTCCCGTTTTACCCAATTAATCCAGTCAAAATCCTTTCTGAGAAAGTGGGAGAAAAAAAGTATTATCAAGACGTTCAGTGAAAAATTCACCAATTTTAGATAATACCCTTGCACTTGTTTTCTTTTCTTTTTTTTTTTGATGAAAATATACTGGTGAAAGAATGAGACTCACGGGAAATTGTTTCATAAACTGATTTTTGTCAAAGAGGTTATCATATAAGACCTATTCTTATTCTATAAGAATTGCATTAATCAAAACATTAGTTTTCTACACGATACTTATGACAAATGTTGCTTATTATTAATTTTTCATGACAGGACATTATCGAGTAGTTTGCTTAAAATGACGTCAATTTTGCTTCCTTTAGTTTAGAACGGTTTTTTTTATTTTTTTGTGTGTGTATGTGTTTATTCTTTTTTATTAAGAATGAGATATGTATTCAGTAATTGTGACCCGTTTGGCAAAATGAAATTATCTAACTCCGTCATATAATATCTGCAAAGGGCATTTTTATCTCCTAGAGGTCAACCAGGGGCATTTACAAAAAGGTATATAGGAATGCAGAATGTTTAACTTACATTCGAAAATCCGTAGAATACGAACAAGTTTCGATCCTTGACAGTTTACACAAATCGCCGTCGTCTTTCATTCATTGTCATTGCCCTAATTTACACAATAGTAAGTTTAACCCTTTGCTGTTTAATCCCTGCTTTTTACGTGCTTGTGATTTTATGATTGAGAAAACATTGTGAAAAAAAGAAGAAATTGCTTCTGACAAGCAATTTCTTCTTTTTCCACACTATTTTCTACCCTACTGAATGATTATTTTTCAAATTAAATCCACTTTAAATTTTCATCTGCAAAACCTTTGAATTTGGACACGTCCAAAATTTTGTAAAACAGGAAAGGGTTAAATCGGAAATGGAGTAAAATTTAGGTCTCAGATTTTTGAAAATTTGATAAAAAGGACTAAATCTGAAAAAGAAATCTAGCGTTTCCCGGGATCGAACTCCCTACTGGTAGCCGCTGAAAAAAGGATTGTTGATGGGTGAACGGTCCGTCTGCTTAGCCCTCACAGCTAATCTACGGGTTAATCCTATTGTTGAGAAAATTGTATTTTAGCGCAAACGATTATTAACAAAGTCTATGTATATTGAATTCATTCTATATCGAAAAAAAGATTTTTCAAGGATAACAATTTCTTTGTACTATTTTTTCCTCTTCTGTTCGGATAATAACGATTGAGTATTATTAATTTAATTCAATTTCCTCTTTTCGTTACAATGATAACAAATGAGTATTAATAAAGTAAGCTTATTGAGAATATTCTTTTTATAATACTAAAATGCATCTAATTAAATATTCATAAGCCGAAAACAGTAAACAAACATATGATGTTTACATAAAAACCAATCTTTTTCCGAGAGATCAGTGCTGATAAGCCAATTTAAGTACAATCATAATACATGAATGTACTAACTTTCGAGTGAGTGCCCGATGGGCATTCCTCTATCTATCTCTCTCGCTCTATCCCTCTAAACAATCATATAAATGCCCTGTCACACTAAAAGGGGACTATCAAACACTTTAGCTAACTACTAAGTGGGCTTCACTCACTATGAAATTCAAGCATTATCAAAACTACCCTTTTTTCTAATTGTGTAGATCGACTACAGCATTAACCCGTCAGTAAGACTTTTTGATTCTCTGCAAATGTGTAATAGATCCATGTATATCACATTGAATTGCACATGTTCTCTTATAGTGTGACACGGTGTGAGTGACGGAGAGATAGAGAGAGACAGAGAGAGCGGGAGGGAGAAATGGAGAGAGAGAGAGAGGGGGGAGAGGGATGAGAGAGTGAGGGGAGGTGGAGAGAGAGAGAGGGGAGGGAGAGAGAGGGAAAAGAGAGAGAAAGAGTGGATGGAGAGGTTGAGAGACAGTTATGAAAGAGAGAGAGAGAGAGCTAGAGTGAGGAAGGGAGGGTGGTACATGGAGAGAGAGATACATGGAGAGAGAGAGAGAGAGAGAGAGAGAGAGAGGGGGGAGAGGGGGAGGGGAGAGAGAGAGAGAGAGAGAGAGAGAGAGAGAGAGAGAGAGAGAGAGAGAGAGAGAGAGAGAGAGAGGAGAGAGAGAGAGGAGGAGAGAGAGAGAGGGAGGGGAGGGAAGGGGAGAGGGGGAGAGAGAGGGAGAGAGGGAGAGGAGGGGAGAGAGAGAAAGAGAGAGAGGAGGAGAGAGGGGGGAGAGAGAGAGGGAGAGGAGGGGAGAGAGAGAAAGAGAGAGAGAGAAAGAGAGAGGGGAGAGAGAGAGAGGGAAGGGGAGAGAGAGGAGAGAGGGGAAGGGGAGAGAGAGAGAGAGAGAGAGAATGAGAGAGAGAGAGAGAATGAGAGAGAGAGAGAGAGAGAGAGAGAGAGAGAGAGAGAGAGAGAGAGAGATGCTTGTCGTTATGAAAATCTAGGGCCAGCAATCCAATGCATTCAGCTTCCTATCACTGCTGGTCTGCAGGCCGGTCGTTTGTAAACGTAAAATCTATTACAAACTTTGAAATAATTAAACCATTTGCATCCAGAAGACGCCAATTGCTCCGTATTAAGACGCCTGATATTATTTTTTGATTGATATGAAGATATAAGTGTTAGAAAAACGATAAAGTGTAGCGTATCAAATGTGAATGCCTTCTGCGTTGCCGTTTTCGAGATAAGTCATTGAAAATATTGAGTTTTTTTATTGAGTTTTTTTTTTCGATTGTCCGGTGACCTATGCTGAAATTTAGATAAGTTGCTGCAAAACCATTCTGCTGAAGATTTTTTGAATGAAAACCATGTGTCTTCGAGATAGTTTTTTTTTTGTAAAATTCGATTCCGCGAAGATATCGCAAATCAAATGATATTTCAACGTCGCGTCAAATGTTCACAAAAGCTGTCTTTTTAAACGAATGAAAACTTAAAAAGATTTTTTTGTATTTCTTAAAATCACATTCATATCTAATACTTCTAAAGCTTATATTTTACAGTAAACCTTAATTTCAAATATTTTAGAATACGTTATTGCACTGAGATTGGCGTCAAATAGGCATAGTAACGCTGGTTTTTGTGCGACGTCGAATTCGACGAAAAATGTTGCAACAACTTCACAAATCGAATTTAATTAAAAATCTAACCCGAAGACATATCATTTTTATTTGATTAATGCAAAGCATATTCTTTTCGATGAAAAATAACAAAAGAAAAAAAATCAGCGTAGGTCACCGGACAAAATTTTGAGAAATTTCTTTTTATTCACAATAAATGAAACGAAAAAAGGAGCGTAAAATCTTGAAAATCGTCAAATAGATAGCGTTTCAGGCCTGTATTTCTATTTGAATGTGCAAAGAAATTAAACGACAAGGACGGGTGTTCTTAGACTTTCTAAATGACACTTTTTTCGTAAAAATCGGCCTATTAATTCATAAAATATTTGCAAATACTGATTTTGGCGGGTTGAAAAGGGGTTGGTCCCTTAATGACGTCACGACGTCAAATGAACAAGCTTCATACTCTTTTCATTACGTGTTAGCTAATGCACGCACTTCAAAGATAAACCTCAGCAAATATTATGAGATTTTAAGAAAGTCGAAAATTCGACAATGTTATCTGTCCGCAGTAACCTTAAGCTCTACTGACCGTAGGTTGTAAAAGCTGTATAGATTTTAGGCGTATTTTCCGTCCGTCTGTCTGTGCGTCTGTCCGTAAACGTTTTTTTTTCGCGATAAAGTTTAAAAAATATCTGATTCTTTGTAAATACACCTTTTTTTTATTCGAGGATAACACGATAAAGGGTCGAATGACTCTTATTTCCATCGTGGTCCTAACTCATTCCAGATATATGGGTGGACTGGGGCGCCGTCTGTGAAGTGTCCTGCCCAAATACACTACCCGCCTCCGGTGGGACTCGAACCCGCAACCTCCAGGTTACGAGTCGAGCGCGTTAACCACTCGGCCAACGAGCCTTTACAGGATAATTGGAAGGTAATAAGAATCGTAGCTTTGGAAAATGGAGACGGTTTGCGCAATAAAGTCCAAAAATATCAGATTCCTTTAAAACTTTCACAAGATGATTGTAGGGACATAAGGATCATCGCTTTTGAAAAATCGGGACGATCCGTTTGATATCACGGGAAAATGAGCCTCGTGGATTTTCGCTTCGGACTTCCACATAATGCAATATATTTGAATACGTGATAGATCCACAAATATATTATATTCTCGTGAAACTTTAACAAAAAAATGGTTATAAAGATTGTTGCTTTTAATAACAACCCCTTTGAAAACAAGGAAAAAGGGGCCATATGGAAATTCACTGGAGAATTTCATTTCATGTAATCTTGTTTACGTGATTAAATATTTTCGGATTCTATCAATCTATTGGAAACTTTCACAAGACGAATGTAGGGGCATAAGGATCATCGCTTTAAAAATAGGAACGGTCCCTTAGAAAACACAGGAAAAGAGGAATATTGAATTTCACTTTATGTAATCTTGTTTACCTAATAATGTCCATAATGAAACAAATTCTCTTTAAACTTCCACGGAATGATTGTATGGCAATAGGGTCCGTCACTTTTGAAAACGGGGATGAACAGTCAGAAAACATGGGAAAATGGGTCTTGTTGAATTTCATTTAGTGCAATCTTGTTTTTGTGATAAAGTCGACATATTTTTATATGAACGCAAGTAATGAAGTTCCTGAAACATCAGGTAGGCTTAGGAAACAGGAAAGACAGGCCCATGAGGGGCAAGTATCTCTCTACTGGTATTGTCCCGAGGAAACCAAAAGAAACATTAAGCCTAGTCATGCTGAATAAAATTGTGTTAAAAAAAATAATCAAAATCAAAGGGCAAAAAGCACTGAAAGTACCAACTGTAGGTCAATTTTTATTTGAAAAACTAAATCAATTGACAATTCTGGTTTGAAAGTGAGAAACATGTGGTGTAGACTAACATCAGACTACACATATGTGCAGGCTGGTGTTTGTCTATAGCTCCTGCCAAAGCAGGTATATTCCGGGTTCAGCATGACAAGGGTTGATTTGCTCTATTAAGTGAAATATAAGTAAATTAATAATTTAGAGAGCAGGTCAAGGTCTGTGTAAATTTAGATATTCCTATTGTTTTGATACAGTCCTCGACCATATTATTCTAAATTTAAGAAAGTAGGTAAAAGGTCATGGTCAGGGTAAAAGGTTCAACACGATGCGAGAATCAATGACAAACATCTACCAAGACTTATAAATACCGTGTTCGAACCACAGGGAAAAGTCCCGCTGATCTTTTTTTAAAAAAACATACGTATATAATAATATAGACAAAGGGGTCGAACTCCATTTTGGAGTGAACTTCACCCGGCACGAATCGAAAGTCGATTTCTAAGCCAGTTTTTACCCAATATTAATGCACTATACATCATTTCATAGCTAAATGGATAAGCTACCAACGAGTACTTAACTTAATGACCAAACACACTTCATTTGCGAAAGCCAAACTAAAATGTCGTGCGATTCGACGTCAATTTCCCATCTCGGAAAAATGTCTTTACAAAATGTTACAGGCATAAACGATTTTTTTTAATAAAAAGAGAATACACTCAAATTTGATATCATAAGGAAGTTAATTACATCGACAAAATTTATTTATAAAAATACTCACTTTAATACTTAAACGACTCACTTAAAATCATACACTTTTGACTCGGACCCTATACAAATCAGAGCTAACTTTGGATAGACAATTCTGTTTAATACAAACACAAGTAGGTGTGAAAGGCTGAGAGTAAACATGTAGACGGACGGACAAAATCATTATTCAAATTCAAAAATCTGAAAAAACAAAATTCTTCATGGAATTAAATAGGAAATATGATATGACATGAAAAAAATCGTTCATGGATTCGACTCTGAGATTTTCGGTAAAATGTTGGTCCCTATATAGGTCAAACGGACTCGATGACATTTATAGACCTACTATTTCAGTTTCGATTAAATGACGATTCATTCATATCTTTACTAAACATCTTACAAAAAAATATTTAATCGTAAATCATAATAACAAAACGTACCAGGTGTTTTCAAACACTGTTCAATTTTACGTTGCAATAGCTCATTAGAATCGTCTTGAAATAATGCATGGCAAAACTCCATATTTAGTTACTACTATAGAAGCAACTATATCTTTGGCTTGCGCAAAAAAATGATCGTTAGATGTTTAGTAAAACAGGCCCCATGCGCATAGGAAACAATGTAGGGGAGTTGAGGGTTAGGTGAAGACTTGTTCTCTTCGGAATCATCTTTCAACAAATTACAAATTATTCAATTTTACACCTGCAACAATTACTGAGAGGCGGATTCCACCTTCACACTTTATCATCATTCGGAACATCACTCGGCCATTTCCGTTAACAGTAACAGACCTCGGCATTCGGAACATCGCTCGGACTTTTCCGTAGCTTGAAAAGTACCTCGGACGTAAGTGTAGTAATTTTGGGTCATTTTTTAGGTAATTCGGCTCCTGGAAGTACTTCGGTAAATACGCATAAAGAAAATCACATTTTGTTAATTCTTTCCGGTCGTCTTTCGAGATCTTTTGGGCATATAACATTTTGATGACAAAACGCAGTAACACACTGCGTTTTGTTATCAAATTATGATATGCCGATAATTCTTCGTTCGTTGATTTTGTTTTATGCAACGTCATCCTTAGAGGGATCGTTTATGTTTGTGACGTCATATAAACCCACATGACGCGCTTTCATGGCTGCGCCCGTATTATTCCCGAGGTCTATTCCGTAGAATCGCCGAAGATTCCCGATTGAGACCTCGGATGACCAGTTAACTCGGATGTATGTAAGGCAGATGGGTATGTAACAAAATTGTGCATTTTGTTAGGCGGAACCAGAGTAAGAAGAACTAGCGTGGAAACATTAAGTGCTATCTTTAGATTTATCTTTTTGCAGTAAATAACGACTGAAAAATCTTAATTTCTGATAATGATCTCAAAAATTAAGATTTAACAGCCGTTATTTCTGAATCTAAAGATGATTTCACGTCAGTGACTTAAACGAGTAGCGTTGGCGACGTCGAATGTTTTCACTCAAAGTTTTAAATGCTAACGCCATTTTAACTGGCGTCATCAAGTTTTCCAAGGTTTTCTCGTATTTTTTTTTTTTTAAAAATAGTCCGTATATATACATCCGAGGTTGATCGTGAGATAATCAAACCAATTATCATAAGGTTATTTTCAACGACAAGTTTTTCCAAGAGAAGTTAGGGTAGGGTGGGGTAAAACGCCCCCCAAATGAATTATCGGTCATTTTTTGGAATCGAATGAAGATATTGAGGCGTTTTCTGGATTGTGATAAACATTTCAGTTTACTGCATATTATGGAACTCGTTTATATTCCTTAAGCAGTCACATCTTGATGATATTCATGAAAACATTATTTCTTTGAAAGGGGCGTTTTGCCCCACCCTTGGGGCAAAACGCACCCGTGTATGGGGCAAATCGCACCCGGGGGCGTTTTGCCCCTTGCTATTATCATAGTTTGAAAAATAAATGTATTCAAACGTTTTTTACCAACCTTTATTATACCCCAAACACATTCTATATATGCAAATCGTTTAAATACGTTCACCTAAGTTTGATTTGCCATTAGATTATGTGTTCAAACCAGCTTGTGTGTGAGGGAGCTCTGAATTTCAATGGACCTTTTGGACGTTTAGCTATTTTGATTGTTGGTCATCATGGCTTCCATCATTTAATAATAATAATAATAATAATAATAATAAAATCTTTATTTAAAGAAGGTAACATGTTAAGATACGTATAACAACATCTTATATTCTACATGGCCTTCTAGCATTGAAAGAACATTAGAAAATTAAATCATACATGAATATATCTATCTCACACATACACACGCATACCAACACAACCGCACACATTTCTCATCCGTTTCATTAACATATGCAAGAAATTAATTGAAAACATCATACATCTGACAGATACTTATTTTAATTCATTTTTTTGAGCATTTATTGGTTATCAAGATAATACTTAGTAAGCCTCTTTTTAAATATTTTAAGTTTTGTTTCATTTCTTATGTCAAGTGGGATGTTGTTCCAAACTTGGACACTGTTATAATTGAAGCTATTTTTGTATATATTTGTTCTTGAAATTTTATTCAGAGTAAGATTTGTTCGCGTCTCAGATCGCAGCACATAGTTATCATTCTTAGAAAAAAGAATTAAATCCAACATGTAATCAGGTGCTTCATGACTTAATGTTTTATGGATAAGCAAAGCAATATGGTAATTACAGCGATTTGTAAAAGATAGCCAACATAGTTCTTTGAATAATTCATGTGAGGGTGTTCTAATTGGCTTTCCAAGAATTAATTTCGCCACTCGTTTTTGAAGTGTATATATCTTATTTATGTTATGATTGTCTATTTTACCCAATATTATGCTGCAATAATCAAAAATGGGCAAAATGTAAGAGTTGTAGAAAAGCATTTTCATTTCTTTTGTTAAGTTGTACAATATAGACTTGAAAAGAGATATTTTCTTCTTTAGTCCAGAACACACGTAATCTATTTGAGTATGCCACTTTAGTTGATTATCAATGTAGATTCCTAGAACTTTTTGAGGGTCAACATTTTCTAAAGCTACACCATTAATACTCAAAACTAGAGGTCCATGGTTTGAATTTTTCTGTTTTGATCCAATTAGCATGCATTTCGTTTTGGTCGGATGTAAAGACATGTTATTAAGAACACACCAATCTTGCACAATGGAAAGACTGTCTTGAAGCTTATTTTGTATTGTAACTATGTCAAAGCCTGACTTGTACATTGTAGAGTCATCTGCGTAAAGATCAATGTCTACCTCTGAACAATTAAATGGTAAATCATTGATATATAAAAGAAATAAAAGGGGTCCTAGGATAGATCCCTGAGGGACCCCAGATCTAAGTTTCAGTGACTCAGATCTATAATTTCCAACTTTGACAAGTTGTCTTCTCTCAGATAAATAAGACTCAATCAGATTTAGAGCACTATCTGAAAAGTGGTATAGTTTAAGTTTGTGTAAAAGAATTTGATGATCAACAAGATCGAACGCTTTTCGTAAGTCTAAGAAAACCGATCCTATCAATTTTCCATCATCCATATCACGAAGCCATGTATCTATCATTTTTGATAATGCTGTCGCACAAGAATGATTTTCTCGGAACCCAGACTGAGATCGATTTAAAATATTAGTCTTTTTAAAGAATAATTGCAATTGAGAAGCAATGTGTTGTTCAAATATTTTTGAGATTGTTGGTAAAATCGAGATGGGTCTGTAGTTGCTTGGGTCATTTTTGTCACCTGTTTTAAATACGGGAATGACTCGCGCCAATTTCATTTCATTGGGATAAATTCCAGAGGAGATACTCCTATTTATTATGGATGCTATTATTGGAGTTATAGCATCTCCGCATTGTTTCAGAATTTTTGCACTCAGTAAATCTAACCCTGTCGCTTTGTTTAAGTCAAGACTTTTGATGATACAGTGTACCTCAAAGGCAGAAATAAAGTTAATTGAGAATGTAGTCTGACGCAATTTTTCATCGAGAATATCTCTAAGATACTTAAATCTGTCTTTTGAAAATTGGGTTTTTGAAGTAATATCAGAAACATTTACAAAATGTCTGTTTAATTCGTTTACTATGTTTTGAATTCCCTCAATATCAGAACCAGATTTGGCTATTTTTTGGGGAATTGTAATCTCTTTAGACTGATTCACGTTTGAAATATCTTTAAGATTATTCCATAGAATTTTCGAGTTTTCTTTGTTTTTTACAGCTTTGTTGAAATAATTTTTCTTGCTTTTTCTGATCAAGCACGTAACTGTATTTCTAAGCATCTTGTAAGTATCATGATTGCCATTTTTACGTGCTTTATCTCGTTTCAAAATCATTTCCTTTATCTCTTCATTAAACCAATCAGGCTGGCGTACTCTTCTTATTCGTTTTTCCTTCATTGGTGCGTGAATAGACAAAATTGCATTTAGGATATTGTAAAATTCAGCCAAAGCTTCATTAGGATCAGCTATCATTTCCACCGATTCTATGCCAGAATGTATTAAATCATACATAAACTTTTCACTATCAAATTTCTTATAACATCTATACTCAATGTTGTTATGATTTTGAAGTAACTGATTTTTATTTGTATGAGACGATATCCGGGTACAACAAACTGGGAAGTGATCACTTAAAGATAAAGCTGATACAAACGTTTCGCCTACGTTACTCGGATAATTTGAATAAATATGATCGATTATTGTGGAACTTGTTTTCGACACTCGTGTTGGATTTTTTACAAGTTGTCTTAAATCGAAGTTGGAAACTAAATTGTCCCATTTAACATTTTTAAATTGTCTTGTGGAATTATCACCCTCAAAGTGGACATTAAAGTCACCAAGAATATGGTATTCAACATTAAGTAAGTCCACCCTTTCAATTTGTTCACAATATAAATCTATCCAATATTGCAGCGAGCTGGGTGGTCGATAAACAAAATTAAGAAGATATGGTACACATTTGTTGTTCGAAACTTCGATCCACACCGACTCAACTTCGGGCGATTCAAGGTCTATGCGTCTCTTATATTGTATTTTAATAGAAATGTATACTAGTATACCGCCCCCTTGTTTGTCTTTCCTGTCTTTCCGTTCAAAAACAAAGTTTGCTATGTGTAAAGATTGGTCATCTATACTGTCATGTAAATATGTTTCACACAGTCCAAGAATATCTAATTGATAATTTGTATTTAAATGGAATTTTATTTCATCTAATTTTGGTAAAAGATGTCGAATATTTAAGTTTGATATATGAGTCCCTTTTAGTGTGAATTTGAACGCACTTTCGGCATTTTTATAAGTTTGATTGTTAGATACGGGAGATTTCTTGGGAAAATTAATTGGCCTTTGTTTCTCTTTTGTTTGATCGTGATGATTATGTATGTTTTAAAGTCATTTAACTTTATATTTGCGCTAACCTCACAATCTTGTTGTGGGTAAAAGCTACAGCGACATGGAAACTCATCGCAATATGAACATATTAACTGAAGAGCTTGATAACTGTTTGTTTTAGAGAGGTTGGAATTATTTGTTGGGTGAGATAAGCATTGTTGAGACTTGTTTGTATTTTTGAAATAAGAGACATGTTTATCTAGTATAGGGTATCTGTCAGATGTATCCTAATCACTACTAACCCTAAAGTGGGTATCAGAGCTTTGATATTGCCTATACCTACAACGATATGTTTTTTGATCCTTTTTTACCGTCATTTTTGATGTCTCACATGTCTTTTATCTTTTCCTCATTAAAATCGATAAAAGGAAGCGATGCAAATGATTACAAAGTATTTTGAACGAATGTGAAATGACATAATTTCACAACATCGTTACTTCTCGATTGTTAAAAGGAGGAAAAAATTCCAAATACAACTTTGGGTCTCGTTTAAAACGTCTATAAGAATTGAATCCCTTAAAGTTCGTTAACGATATTTTTACTCGACGTTAACAGATTTTATAGTAAATAATACCGAACAGTTAATAAACGTTCCGTTATTTTCGGTATAATAGTTTAATTCTCTGACAATGGAATTATGACTAATTCTGCGAATTGAAATGAATAAAACAAATGCTGGTATTCTTTCATATTTGAGAGAAACTGTCCTCCATAATTATCCTCCATAAAATCCGAATGTATGACATCTGATAAAACATTACGTCAGACCGACGTTAGTATTAATTGTTGCATTACGGATCTTTCATCTTTGTTTATGCTTAAGATACCAAGGCATGCATTTTCCAGTTGTAATTAGATGATTTCAATGTTCACTGGGAAAGATAGTTCTATCCATCACGTGTATCCTCTATAGATATGGTATTTTTATAAGGGCGTGTGTAAAAGGGGGGGGGCGTTAAAGACTAGCTTGCACTTTTCAATCCTGGAAGGCCCTATCTCTGAATTTCTATTTTAATAAAATACTTATATATGCCTATATAGCAAATTAAACAAACCTTTCACTTAGACCCATTGCCATTTGTTACAAAACACAACTTAAACTTACATTCAAATGGGGCAAAACGCCCCCGGTGAATGGGGCAAAACGCCCCGGGGGCGTTTTGCCTCAGACCTAGTGGGGCGTTTTACCCCAGAAGGGGCATTCCTTCAAAATCAAAATATTCCGAAAGTATCAAATGCGTTTACGAATTTTGTGTTTATGATTAAAATCACAATATAATGTATAATAGATATATTTGGGTGAAAAAAAGATAATATTAACCCGGAACAGTATAACGCGAAAAAAAGATTACACATAATTGTAAGAATAGGGTTCAAAACAAATTTTTCACTTTATTTCTTGCGTTTTTATAATAGAAGTTTATCTTTTAATACGAGAAACCTACTCGTGTTAAGTTTTGATATAAAGGATCTTATAACGTCACATATGTTGGAACTACCGAGAAATCGAAGGGGGGCGTTTTACCCCAAGGGGCGTTTTGCCCCACCCTACCCTAAATCATCTAGGGGTTCTTGAAACCTTCAGAAAGGTCTTAAAGTATGTTAATTCTAGGTAGTAAAGGCAATATTGCCTATCAAACCGCACGCATAACAATAAAATTTCTACAACATACAGTCCATTGTGCATTAATACTAGATGATGAGAAATTTGCTCAAAGTCGTATTCACAAATAGTGTAAATACGAGAGAATGCCCATTTGTTATAAGATTGATTTTAAGTACAACGTTAAAGTGATTACTTTTTCTTACATTTATTAAATATATATTTTTTGTACGGAGACTAAACTTGCATTTGAGAGATAATCAACATTGTTTATTTTCTTTTATTCACTGTCGCTACCGTAGCATATAACCGTAATCGACGTCCCCAGAAGACGGTTAGTTGTTACGGGGGATGGTATAAGGATACATATCGCAACTACTGCTGAGATCCGCCAATGTTCTTTAACGTGCTCGGTGTAAAGCACCGTATCATGGGGCCTCGGTTTAATGTGTCGTCCGACAGACAATTAGTTTGGTAGTTTGTTAGTGTGCAAGCCCGGGAATCGAATCCACACGATTGACCTTCAAATGTAATGAAATCCGATGCGCTACGTACTGAACTAATCAGGCTGGTTCAGCTACCACAGAGATGTAGTATAAGGGAGATAACTCAATCCCAATACTATTCTGTCGCCGTTATTTTCTTTCTTCTATTGTACAATTAAAGAAATGTAATCTATACAAGAAGTTAAAATTCGTAATTTCAGTTTCTACGGTATTGCAGTTCCCGTTTTACTACAAGTCAAGTTAATCCAGACAAATTCCTTTCTGGGAAATCAAGAGAGAAAAAAAATATTACCAATACGTTCAGTGAAAATGTTCACGAATTTTAGATAATACCCTTGCATTTTTTCCTCTTTTTTGATAAAAATATACTCGTAAAAGAATAAAACCCACGGGAAATTGTTTCATAATCTGATCTTTGTCATAGAGGTTATCACATAAGACCTATTCTTATTCTATAAGAATTGTATTAATCATAACATTAGTTTTCTACATAATTCTTTTGACAAATGTTGTTTATTAGTAATTTTTCATGGGGCAGGACATTATCGAGTAGTTTGCATTAAAATGACATCAATTTTTATTCCTGTAGTTTAGAATGTGTTTTTTTTTGTGTGTATGTTCTTTTTTATTTAGAATGAGAATTATATTTAATAATCGTGACCCGTTTTTATCTCCCAGAGGTCAACCAGGCCCATTTAAAAAAGGTATATAGGAATTCAGAATGTTTAACTTACATTCGAAAATCCGAAGAATACGAACAATTTTCGATCCTTGTCAGTCTACACAAATCGCCGTCGGCTTTCATTCATTGTCATTGTCCTAATTTCCACAACAGTAAGTTTAAATCGGAAATGGAGTAAAATTTAGGTCTCAGATTTTTGAAAATTTTATAAAAAGGACTAAATCTGAAAAAGAAATCTAGCGTTTCCCGGGATCGAACTCCCTACTGGTAGCCGCTGAAAAAAGGATTGTTGATGGGTGAACGGTCCGTCTGCTTAGCCCTCACAGCTAATCTACGGGTTAATCCTATTGTTGAGAAAATTGTATTTTAGCGCAAACAATTATTACCAAAGTCTATTTATATGAAATTCATTCTATATCGAAAAAAAATTTTTTCAAGGATAACAATTTCTGTGTACTATTTTTTCCTCTTCTGTTGTGATAATAACGATTGAGTATTTTTAATTTAATTCAATTTCCTCTTTTCGTTACAATGATAACAATTGAGTATTAATAAAGTAAGCTTATTGAGAATATTCTTTTTATAATACTAAAATGCATCTAGTTAAATATTCATAATCCAAAACCAGTAAACAAACATATGATGTTTGCATAAAAACCAATCTTTTTTCCGAAAGATCAGTGCTGATAAGCCAATTTAAGTACAATCATAATACATGAATGTACTAACTTTCGAGTGAGTGCCCGATGGGCATTCCTCTATCTATCTCTCTCGCTCTATCCCTCTAAACAATCATATAAATGCCCTGTCACACTAAAAGGGGACTATCAAACACTTTAGCTAACTACTAAGTGGGCTTCACTCACTATGAAATTCAAACATTATCAAAACTACCCTTTTTCTATTTGTGTAGATCGACTACAGCATTAACCCGTCCGTACGACTTTTTGATTCTCTGCTAATGTGAAATATATCTTTGTATATCGCATTGAATTGCACATGTTCTCTTATAGTGTGACACGGTGTGAGTGAGGGAGAGAGACAGAGAGAAAGGGAGGGAGAAATAGAGAGAGAGAGGGGGGAGAGGGATGAGAGAGTGAGGGGAGGTGGAGAGAGAGAGAGAGAGAGAGGGGAGGGAGAGAGAGAGAAAAGGGAGAGAAAGAGGGGATGGAGAGGTTGAGAGACAGTTATGAAAGAGTGAGTGAAGAGAGAGAGAGAGAGAGAGAGAGAGAGAGAGAGAGAGAGAGAGAGAGAGAGAGAGAGAGAGAGAGTTAGGAAGGGAGGGAGGTACATGGAGAGAGAGATACATGGAGCGAGCGAGAGAGAGAGAGAGAGAGAGGGGGGGGAGGGGAGAAGAGAGAGAGAGAGAGGGAGGGGAGGAGAGAGAGAGGGAGGGGAGGAGAGAGAGAGAGAGAGAGGGAGGGAGGGGAGGGAAGTGGAGAGGGGGAGAGAGAGGGAGAGAGGGAGGGAGAGGAGGGGAGAGAGAGAAAGAGAGAGAGAAAGAGAGAGGAGGAGAGAGGGGGAGAGAGAGAGAGGGAGGAGAGAGGGAGTAGAGAGGGGGAGAGAGAGAGGGAAGGGGAGAGAGAGAGAGAGGGGAAGGGGAGAGAGAGAGAGAGAGAGAGAGAGAGAGAGAGAGAGAGAGAGAGAGAGAGAGAGAGAGAGAGAGAGAGAGAGAGAGAGAGAGAGAGAGAGAGAGAGAGATGCTTGTCGTTATGAAAGTATAGGGCCAGCAATCCAATGCATTCAACTTCCTATCACTGCTGGTCTGCAGGCCGGTCGTTTGTAAACGTAAAATCTATTACAAACTGTCGGTGTCGAAACATACCCTTCAGTTACATAATGAAAGTCAATCCTGATTGCAACATAAAACTGTTTTAAAAAGGTATCATGCTTTGCACGCTCACTAACGTGTAAACCGGGTTTACCGTTGGCAAACGTTTGCAAACGTCTTTACATCCTTCACGTTCGGTTTGCCGAGTTCAAGGTAAATATGGACATTAGAAGTCGAAAATATTCGCCAAATGAAAATCATAAAAGGCAATCTAGCTTTTTTCAGAACATAACGTTACTTTGATTTGATCATTTGTTTGGATTTCTTTCACGTTAACAATTTATCTTCATTATTTCAATAAGAGCTATGGCTTTATCGTTTGTCACAAAATTAGATATTTTGTTAGTTCCATGATCATTTTGTGAAAGGAAATGCAAATTTTAGAACTTTATTACTCATTTTTTTGCAAGGAAGAAATTGAAAACCGAATATGATAATACTGAGCAAAAATGAAAACTTAACACTTCAAAAATCTCCAACAAAATTGTTCATTCCGTTCCTACAGAATTATTGTTTTAATTCTTTCTACACTTGATGTTTCAGTAAGATTGTACAGCCATCAAGTAATGTTATTTACTTTAGGCCTAATATCAAACAGAAATTAAAGTTTCTGTATATCTGTCATTTGATTTTCGTCTTATTTATACTATGATGAAATGATAAAATTGTACTTTTATTCGCACTGTTCATAGAGAACTAATGATGTTAAAGATCTTAGATAAACTACATGAAAACACATTCATTATCTTGGTAGTCTTGTCATCGTATAAATAGAGGATATTGAATGAGTGGTCATTGAATACTGAATTTATCAAACGAGTCATCTGAAAACAGATAAAAACGAGGCTGCGCCGAGTTTTTATCTGTTTGAGATGACGAGTTTAATAAATTCTGTATCTTATGAGCACAAATTTTATATTCTGTTTATAATATGACCCGAATTTTAACGAAAAATCGTCAAAATTCTAGAAATTCAACGTTTCAATTTTCCGCGAAACTTATAACGCCGTTCAAAATAGACGTCACAAAACATGAATTATAACGTCATTTTCGCGGTTACAAAATAGCGTTACTATTCGCTCTGAGCTCATATGCATAGTTATTCCATTAGTGTAATAACACCCGTGTAATATCAAAAATATTCAACAGTATTATTTCACTCCGGCGACGTAGGTCATGTTATAATAAGAATTTGTCCATCCCGTAGGCGGTATTATAAAATGTAATGTCGTAAACTAACTTAGACCGAAACCCATTTTCATTCATTTTTTTATTTGCATTTATCTTAGATGACATTAGCCTGAATACTTGCTGTAGAAATTATGTTACAATAGCAGCATTAGCCACAAAGTGCCTACCTCAATCAAGGATGATTTTAACACGGGCGTAGCTCCCATTACGCAATTTACGCAAGTGCGTAAAAGAAATAATCCTCTGTTGAAAAATATTTTTGATGAATTATCATAACATCGAAACTACAGCTATTTCAAGCTGTAGTTACGATGTTTTGATTATTCACCAACGCTCAAATCATAAAAAGGTAGCTGACGGAGGGCATAAATGTTTTCTCACTGTCCACATATCGCCTTTATCCTATATATTCATCGGTGATCGCCTTCTAACCGCGTAATAATTACACAATCCTAGTTACGCCTATGTTTAATACCATTTTAGCGAATCCCTGTGCAGTTTTTTATCCTTTCTTCGATTTCCTTCGTTTCTTTTCAAATAGAGTGTAGACAGGTATATTAAGGCTAGTTGTCAGCTAAGACATCGCATCGACAAATAGGATTTCTTCTTTTTGTTTGAGAGGAAATGATTCGTAAATATTTGGGACAATTTCAGGATATGCAAGATGCATGTATAACTCGAATACGCTATTGTGACTTGTGATTACAACTGTATACAATTGACGTGTCATAATATAGAATTCTACTTATAGTATGGGTTCAAGCAAATGAAAAATATGAAATAATAGTCATCAGAACAAAAAGGAAATAGCAATGTTGTATGTGTCTGGATTTAACATCTTCTATATAAAAGCGGGTGAGCCTGATTGGAGCAATGAAAGAGTTATGAACGCTTCCAAAGTTGGATTTGCTGCGCCCGCCGCAAAAGCTCCACTTCCGGGTTTCTTGCGTAAAAATTCAAGGTTCGGTAGGAAACATGTGCTTAATTCTTCCCATTTGGCAACAAAGAGTCCACAAGAAAGGAAACATGCGTATATTCTATAAAGGTTATTTTTGGTAGAAGAATATTGAGAATGGATTTTTTAACATTTTTGTGTATCAGTTAATGCGAAAATCCTAAGTGTTTTTGCGTACACACTAAGAAGATTCACAGAGTTTTTACGCAGAAATTCCGATGGAAGAGCTTTTGCGCTGGGGCGCAGAAAATCTAAATTTGGAACAGTGCATACCTGAATGAAGGACAACTTAGTGAATATCCTCTTGGACTTGCTGCAAACCGTAGTATTTTTTTTTAAACACTAGCTGGTAAATATCCATCCACAGCGACTTGCTGCATACCCTATTTCCATAAAGAATTATCTTTTGAACAATTTTGGGTTATTTATCTGTCGCAAATGGACAATTGATATATGGGCCTTCGATTGTGATTTCCAACAATGTCAAATAAGCGCAAAGCAAAGACTCTGACTAGCCTGTGCATCCGCACAGTCTGACCAGAGTTTTCACTATGACACTTAGTAGATAGATAAGGTCTCAAAGAATTTGTAGGCAATCGGGTAACTTTTTATCTACAGTTTTAGCTGTCTGGGCCTCTCAATGTTAGCCCCTCACGCGGCACATCTCAAATCGTTGGAAATGTCACGCACATACTCATATAATCTAAGTGAGATGAGTGACTGGTGGCTATGGTGAAATGTTGTGGATTTATTTCATTGAGAAATGACAGGAATTCTTTGGTTGTGCACTAGTCGTTTCGATATAACTGCAATATTGTTGAAGTGGCATTTTACTCAATTCCAGCAAACATACAAAAGCCGATATCTGTCGATTTTTTCGCGATATTTCCGTTCATTCAGGACGGCAATATGTTTAAGAATTTTTTGATAGATGTACTATGCACAATATTGAATTATTTAAGCTTATCCGATGATAATTATAGATCCTGCATGTTCATGTGGGCCAGAACGGTCGGAATTACTATGATTGAATTCACTAACTCAGACGAATATGAATTATCTAATGTCAAATCTCCGTCGTTACTAAATAAACTCTTTAGGGCAACTCTTTTTCCGTTGATTAATTGTTATGATATGCATGTTGGACATGCATCGGGCAAGTAGGTTTGTCTATGGACAAGTAAAATTTCAAAGTTACTCTCCCATAGGGCAAGTGAACCTGAATTCCTCAAGTAAACCCCTGATAATGTCCTTCTAATTGCTGCATAACGCTGAATATACTCAAAAAGGGCACATTCCCTCTACAGAGTAGCGCAGTACGTACGAAAATGGCTCAGATTTTTCACCCAGGTATCCCGTTAGATCTCTAATAGCCATGAGGGTCAATAGGGCATTCTAGACGAGTTCCCCAGCATGAGGGCAATAAAATTATGACCACATCCGATCAAGAATGCTGATAAGAATTTTTTCAATGATAAGAATCAGAATTACCTGATCAGGTCAAGCATTCACTTTCATTCAGTGAAACATAGCTGACCAAAGTTTCTCTTTATATAATTTCTTGTTATGTAATTTTACAAAAATGAATTTAGATTTTAATAGTTTTAGATGCACATATTGGTAAACATTGCCGGAAAGGAGTGGAAAATTGATCAAAATTTTGATAATCTTGAGGTACAAAGGTACATATACTAGTTAACATTGTTGGAAAGGAAAAAAAACTCATGAAGAAATATTCTCCAATTCTTTATAGTTTAGAACGAATACTATTGTGTCCACCTATCGTTCCTTCTGTCTTACTGTCCATCCACTTAATACTTTTCAGAAACTCTTAATTGATTCCCTATTACTAGACAAAATACATTTTCAATTTTTCAAAATTAAAAGAAGGATAAAACCACAATTAAATTTGAGCTCAAAATGGCAGTTATAGGAAAAAAGGAAATGGAGAAACTGATAATTATACGTGCTTGAATTTTTACATCAATTATTTTCTTCATTAAAAATAAATTCAACTTGGTGATAGTAAGTTGCATAAGTTAGAATAACAGAGGCATAAAATAAAAGAGTAAGAAAAAAGACACTACATTGACATTTTTAGCTCAGCTAATTTCGGAGAAAACCAGAGGTATTGCTATAGCCTTGGTGTCGTCGTCGTCTTCGTCGTTGTCATGCAAAAAATTTTGACATTTTGTGATAACTTTTGAATGGTAAGTGAAAGGGCCTTCATATATCACATGTTGGTTGTCTGGGACAAGCACTTTCTGTTGGTATCAATTTTACGGTCATCATTCAAGGTCAAGTTAATTTTTCAAGGTCAAATTTATGTGAAAAAAGTGAAAACTTTGACATTTTGGGATTACTTTTGAATGGCAAGTGATATGGCCTTCTTATTTCACATGATAATTGCCTGTGACCAGGCCTTTCTGTTGGTAACAAGTTCAAGGTCATCAGTCAAGGTCAATGTATTTTCAAGGTCAAAGTTGAGAAAAAAGCATTAACTTTTTTTGGTGATAACTTTTGAATGGCATGTGATAGGGCCTTCATATTTCACATGATGGTTGCCTGTGACTAGGACTTTCTGTTGGTACCGACTTCAAAGTCATCGTTTAAGGTCAAGGTCCTTTTCAACGTAAAGTTTTTGTAGTTTATACTAATATAAGCCAAAACTTTAGATTGGTAAGTCATAGAGCCTTGAAATTTCACATGTGCGTGTCTTTTTACAAGACCATCTCATGCCTTACAATGTCAAGGTCATTGGTCAACGTCAATGTTAGTCAGTAAAAGTCGCTCATTAATGATACTAAAACTTCAAAATTTGCTTCAACTTTTGACTGGTAAAGACACTTACTCAGCATTTTAAGCTCTGCTAATTTGGGGGGAAATGGGAAATATTGCTATAGCCTTGGTGTGGTTGTTGTTGGTGGTGGTAGTATCGCGTTGTTGTTGTCGCCTTGCCGAAACTTCGATATTTTCTACTGAAGAGGCATTCACTTGAAACTTGGCACACATTTTCACCATCAAAGGAGCAACCTTTTCTAACAAGGAGCTAACTCTAGAAGCATTTTGTGTAAATTACTATTTTCTACTTAGCTCTTTCACGATCCAGCATTTAAAGCCGAGAAGGCACCCGTAGGCGGTGCTATTGTTCATATCAGCTATACTGTACTTTACTGCGGTTATTTCCTCACAAATTGGAATATACGAGGGTTGTCCCAGAAATATGTGAACTTTTTAGATTATTCCAAAATCTAGCGTCCGATTAAATTAAAATTCTTGAGTTGACAACATATATGTTAATTCGCAACAGTTTGATAAAGGTTTTACGGTTTTAATAAGCTCATGTTCAGAAATACAGCAATAAAAATCATGCTTGATAGGGGTGGTCGGCGCACTCCAAATTTATTACGTCAGAATCTTATATGGTAGATATTTGATAGTCATTTATTTCAATATTCATGAGGAGCTTGGTAAAAAAACGAACATAGATGAAAGCAGTCAGCTTCTGAGTTCTCGCATGTGTATTTTCATACAAATGACACCCTGTATTGCGCAGTTTTGTCAAGCAAAACGGTGTGAAAATGGCAAAGTCAACAGAACGATCAGCGCACAAATAACTAGTAATTAGGTCTGGATCCCAAAACTTAGACCCATACAGACCATAAGAAAGATGAAATGAGGAATAACCTAGATTTGTGTGGCACGCGCAAAATTATAACGGATAAAAGAAGTATGAAATTGAAACTGACAGTTCGGAAAAAGGTCCAAAGAAGAACCAATGCGAGCAGTTTCGATAAAGGAATAAAAGACGTTTTTGACCGAGTTCAATCATAACGCCTGGTGGGATAAACATAAACTAAGAATAAGTAAATCTGCAGTATATAGTTTAATATAATTTGATCATGAGTCACGCCAGTACAAGATAGGTATGATACTTTAAAGAAATGTGCAGGCATTTTCAGCATCAAGAGAGATTTGGAAGCAGATCCTACGAACTCCCAGATTTCTTAGGTAGGTCTGTCTCGATGAATTAACGTAGCGGTACTGGATCAATTCTTAGAAAAAAACCTTGTGTGCACTCTAGAGGTCATATTTTTGGCTAAAATGGCCTAAAGCTATGTTAGAATATTTGTCGATATAATATTCTTGACAAGTTCAAAATGGGGTCAAGTGGGGTCGAATCTTAGAATTACCTTGTAGACACTCTGGAAGCCTTTTCTGTCCAAAAGTCTTCAAACTTGGAATTAATGTTTGTCTACATGATATCTAGGACAAGCTCTAAATATAGTCAAATAGGGTCAAACACTAGGTCACAAGGTCAAATCATAGAAAAGCCTTGTGTGCACTCTAAAGGCCAAAATTTTGGCCCAAATGTCTTAAACCTTGGTCAGAATGTTTATCTACATGATATCTTGGACGAGATTAAAAATGTGTCATTCTGATCATGGGTTCCAAAATTCAGCTGCAGGTGCTGGATAATGAAAAGAGATCAAAGTTGATAAGGGGCATAACTCTTACAAAATGCTTTGAGAGTTACCCCTCCCATGACAGTCTGGATAGCTCTTGTCATGGTGAACTCACATGCTAAATTTAACACTTGTCAAGCCAACGCCAACACCGGAACAAAAGATGCCTAGGTGATCACAATACGCAGGTTTTCTCCAAATCAGCTGAGCTAAAAACGAAATTTGTAGAATCTCCTTCACATCAGACGAACAATAAAACTTTCTCATTGAGTTCTCTCAAATTACATTCCTGGCTTATCAGTAAACAAACAATAAAGGCATTACTAGCCTCCAGGGGTGATTTTAGGGTCAGTATTATATCATTTACTGACCATGGAAAATTGGTGTACCGTTATGTTCTTGGTTGGTATGAGGGTTGAACTGTCAGTAATTCACTAGACTGTCTACGTTCTGTGTTATCTCGGCGCTGTACAGGCTTACATTGCGACCGACTTCAATCATTGAAATGCCGACGTCTCGACGTCTTCACACATTCAGTCTGGAAACTTTTTGATCGCAACAGGATATCGCCATCCCGTGTAAAGAGGTTTGACACGAAATTTATTTGGTGAAATAATTCTCCAGTTCCTCTTTGAATCACTCGGTCATCTTTGTCCTTGTATTCATATAAAGTTTAGAAAACAGCAGCTATTTATCCTTTAAATACGGTATTTGAGACAAAAAGACCTCGTAGGACACCGAAATCGGTGCCCTACATTTGGGACAAAATCTAGGAATTTCCTAAATCTCTAACATGCGAAGAATATTGCTCCCTTTTAAGAAATGCACCGGAGACCGTAGATAGGTGAAATGAGCACTGGGACTAATGCCATAAATCTGACTTGTTATCCGTTAATAGCCATTACTCCCGGGGTTTGTTTTCTTTAGTCAGCTATGGGTCGGGGCTGATTCTTAGTGTCCTGTTATATCCACTGCACATCAATATCCAGGAATAACTGGTGTTAGTGTCTAGTTTTTCTCAAGATCTTATTTTGGAATTTTAATATGTTTTGTTCCTTTAAGAAACTCTGTTAAACATGAACTTACAACACATCCAGACCGCTTACATTTTGATGAGGATTCGAATGATTTATTTAATTGATAATATGCAATTGGCAACGTTGTATAGTAAAACCCAAACTTGAATGTTTAAGTTAATTCCAGGTGAAAAGTGAATAGAAGCATTTGTGTGTTTTTTTTTTTTTTTTCACCATTACCATTTTTAAACTTTTCATTAATATTTTTTTTTCTTTTCATTGATAACGAAGGCAACTTTGTAAAAAAGACTATTTTCATGTTATTTTCATTTGAAAAATGTCTTAATGTTCTACCTTCATGAAATAAAGATATTATTATTATTATTATTACGTATTTTTTTCTTAACAAAATCCTTTTATAAATTTCGTCTGCCTTGTAACTAAAGTTTGTACTGTAGTTATGATGTTATGATTGCTTTTGTTTTAAATATATATGGTAACCGGTTTATGTGTAAGGGGTTTTGTTCTGCCTTGTCGTACAAGCTAGCTTTTTATAGCAACGCGGTATAGCTCTCGCTTTTAGACAAAGAGGTCCCTGGTTCGAATCCTAACGAAGTTGCATATTTATTTACCGGGGACATTACCTGTAAAAGTATTGACAGGGTATTGTTTTCTAGAACGCTGTGACAGCTAAAGAGCTGTTTAGGGTTATAATTACAGCCTGTGATTTCTTTTATTTAAAAATAATACATGTATGTCTTTAGGTCGAAAATTTATTTTTTTTTAAAGAGAAATAATATTCAACAAATTATAATTATCAACTTTCATAGTTTGAAAAAAAAAACAAAAAAAAAAAAAACACTAAAGGTAGAGTGCTTCCATTCTATATGTACCGGCAAATTTTCTACCAAACATGTATAGACAAGAAACAGGTGATTATTTTACTGACACCTAAAGCAATTATTTATGTTTAAATTTTACGAAACTGGCATTCTTGGATTAGTTGCCATGGTGATCACCATCAAGCATAGGAGGTTGTAATGAGCACACACATTTCAAAGACATAGACACATTACACGAACACCTTAGTTATGAAATTTCTCATGTTTCAAAAATATTTCTTGACAACAAAAACATTAACTTCACATCTATTTCAAACAACAACATTTGAATTGAAATTTGAAATCCGTGTTTTGACTGAAAGAAACCTCTATAATCATACTAGTGACAAATCTGAATTTTGATATTCAAAGGTTAGCAAATTTTCGTGTAATGTGATTGGCTTTCTCTATATGTATCAAGTACAAAGGACATCACTTTTTAAAGCACTAGCATTGAACAAAATTGAGCTAGTGAATACAAAGTACAAGTTTATTGTAAAACGAAACTAAGTCAAACACTAAGGAAAACTGACAAATCGAGATTTCCCCAAAATGTCAAAGTTTAGATTTTTGTCGTTAAATAAACCGACGTAATAATGAAGGACATGTAATAAAATGTCGCTTACTTAAGCCACCGTCGGAGCGCATCAGGCTCTAAATCATGGTGGGGATGGGGTGGGTGGGGTGGGGTGAGGATCATATTTCTTATATCCCATAGCTTCCGATATATGTATTACATCAGAGGGTTTAAAATCGTAAATCTATATGGAATGAGTGGCTGGAGAGTCGGAAAGCATATATCTTCGTAAGAGGAATACCAGAAACTCATGGTCAGTAGCCCCAGCTTCCGAGATATGACTGGAAAATTGTTACAAGGCGATGTAAAGCCTAATTTCAATAAAAAAATCAAATGTAAGTTAAGTTATAATTGCACACCCTGTTTACCTTTTGATTCGAAGCATCATGAAACCATCGAAGGAAGTTCCATTCGGTCTGAGTTAAAATAGTTAGTCCGCACAGCTGGTAAAGCCTGACTTGGATCGTTACTTTTCGCACTTCCAAGATAACCCCTTATTGCCAGACAGGTCACAATTCATGTAAAAAACCAGCTTCATGTACAGGATGTTAAATGCACTCACCGCGAGCAGAATCCAGGCTAGTGATCGTTCAATTTCGGACATACTGAGTTCGCTTTCAAAAATGACAGGCTGGTGGGCAACCCATAATTTGAATACAAAAAAAAAGGTTTAACGTTATAAAGTTGTAGGTTAAAAATCGTTGAGAGTTAAAGAATCCATCGTCGATATTGTTATGCTAGTAAGGAAGCCCGACGATCATCGTGAGTACCCCAAGTAGGCAATGTCTTCAATTTTGGAAAACATACATCAACATCGCTAATTGTGTTCATCCTGAACAAAGTTTGCGATATAGGAATACCTCCCATTAAATTCACTCAAAACTCGATCCACACACTCATTCAATTTCATTCCTAAATCATTCGAAAAATTTTCACCTTGTCAATTTCACGATGTTGTTAACTGCAGAAGCAGATAACCATGGGTATTCTCGTAGCAAGATTGGAGTCCTCGCTAGCGCTCTTAATTTGGATTGCAGAAAAAAGGGGAAAATATACATCAGAATCAAGACTCCATATTTGAATTATATACGGGGTTAAAAGATTCATTTATTTTTTTCTTCTTTCCCGTTAACATATGGACATATTTTTATTCGCTTTCTTTCCAAGACAAACGAGTAAATATTGATAGAGATTGTATATTGACTTTCGACACAATAAAGCTTTGATTGATTGATTGAATAGAGTTTAACGCCGCTTTCAACATTATTTCAGCTATATCGCGGCGGCAGGAGCACCTAACAATGGATTCCTGGTATTTCTCTCACCAGTACAACCATTACATCCTTTCCTAGCCTCCAGCTACTATCTCACATAGGTCTACGATTATCAACCCATTGGTGAGAGACAAATTGTCGGAAAGAATGAGTGCCGCCGTCTGAGATCGAACCCGGGACCTCTAGAATGACCGTCCCTCGCGCTACCAACTGCGCTATGACGGAGGCTATAAAGTTTTGAACAAAGAAAGAAGGGCAAACTGGTGGTAAAGGAGAGCAAAAATGTTTGTTGTGTACTTTTTCTTATAAAGCCCATTTTTTGGTACGACAAGATGAAAGGGCGGATGCATATGTCGTATGTTCCTCGTACGCTGAAAGACAAAAGACAACGCGGATCAATAAATTTTAAACGATAAATACATACACATGTACGCTTACAAATCATCTTTTCGATGCATTGTAGATTTTCATACGCTTTGCATTCTCAATTCATCCGTTAGTGCAGTGGCACCGGGCCCTAGACCTTTGAAGGAGAAAAGTGGTGCATAAGAACCACAACATTTTTGTTGCATAATTTCGGGATTATTGTCCTTTGTGTTATTATAATGACTCAGATTTTTTCCGGAGCATCTCTGTATGTACATTTGCTATCAACTTCAAGCTTCATTGGTGAAAAGATCCTTTAAAATGATATTACAATGCACAGGAACCATAACTATTCCCTGTTTGATTTTTGAAGCTATTGAAATTTCTATTTTGTATTTAAATTGAAAATATTTTATCGAAATTAAGGAACTAGTTGATGAAAGAAGGCGAGATGGAATAAACAATACTTGCAATTTATGTGATAAGTAATGCAAAAATGACCTCCCGGGAACTTCGTAAAATAAATATCTTAGAGATATATTGGTTCCAGTAGAGGTCAGCCGGTGTTCGCATTTCAAAGTTTTTCTTACTGGAAAGAAGAAAGATCATCACAGATTCAGAAAAAAAGCCAAAGGCAAATGTTACGCCTGTGAACAGTCCGCACAGTTTGGCTATGATCGACTCGTCACACAATACCAAGATGATTCCTTTTCGCCTGACGGGTCATATTTCCAACTCACTTCTCTTTTTACAAGATCATTTAGAATGATGTATTTTCTATTTTTGGTGTGAAAACGAAACATTTTCCTCGAATACATGTAATCCAAGATTCTAAAGCTACATGTATATGGATTCAATACCAGCTGCCCTTATTAATGACCATTACATGTAATTAATAGTTCACAAATTTAGTGAGATATGTCAAAATACCTCTGTTGCCATAGCTACAATTCATACTGGAGGTTGTTTTCAGTTTTGCCAAACATCTTAAACTTTCCAATACTTTTATGTATGTCTGACAAAATCAAGAATCTGATATACCATTCGAGTAATCAAAAAATTACACCTCACATGAATTTTGTTTTAAAATCCGATTTTAAAGTGTATGTTGCTAAATGTACTACCAAGAGACATATTTATAAAAGAAATATTATGAAACAGTCGTATGTGATGTAACCTCTAGTAATGATACTAATTTCAAAACGTTTTATTTTTGCGTAATGGCGAGAAATTGAGAGATTGATATTTGAAGACTTTGATCAGAATGTAAGGATGCAGAGACAGATCTGAGTCTAGGTGTTGCGCACATATAGAAATAAAAAAAAAAAACAGGAAGAATTATGCATTTTTCAGACATGTTGACTTGCGAGAAAAATTTACTGATCATATATTTTTCTTGCTTTCCTTTCTTTTTCTTAATATTTCCATAGATTCGTTATTTAACCAATACATTGTGCTTAGAATTGCGTATCTTTTTTAACCAACAGAGCAGAACAGAATTTTGTAAGTCGACTAGTACAAAGCAGACAAGAGTCATAAAAAAGAGGGTGCCTGGCACTTTATCGGATAGTTTTGCGAGTCCTAATTACCATATGGGAGTCTCGGACTCGAAAAAACTGCTCATCTTAAAACCATGGTCATATTTAAGACATATTTCTATTTTGACAATTTCTTATACCGGTATGTGTCCGTAAAGCCTAGTTTACATTTAGATTAAGGAGCCCGTACGGCGCCCGTAACTCGCCACAATTCAAAAATCGTGCGACGCCCGTGCGGCGACATACGGTGTCCATGCGATCATCGCATGGTTTTACGGGTGTCGCAGAACCTTGCGATTTTTTATAAAAAATGGGAATACAAATTTTTAAAATTGCAAGACCGTACGGAGAGCATAGTCCGTTGACACGTCGTCTAGGCATCGCTCGATCGCCGCACGGACATCGAAAGGCTACCGTATGATGTTTTGCCTATAAGTATAGAACGGATCATCCTAGGGTCCCCGCGCAAGTTCCACACGATGGTTGTACGGCGGCTGCACTGTCTACAGTGTATAAAGTTGTCAAATCGCACAATTCTCGAAGCGGGGGTCGCACATTTACCTTGCGATGGCCGCAAGGGTACCTCAACGATTCTTGTGACAGCTTTATGAAACCCGTGCGGACACCGCACGATTTGTGATTCGTGGCAATATCGTAAGGCGATCGTGGCAAATCTAAACTAGGCTTAAAGCAGAGAAGAAGAAATGCTTTAGTGTTACTCAGTTATTAAATGTAGAATATGTATTTGCAAATTCCGCAAACTTGAGAAAAATGGGGTACCAGGTAATGGTTTGATGCCCCCTTATTCGACATCCATGTTCTTGCTGACCTGCATAATATAATTAACGGATCGCCCAACTATTGCAAATGCAGTCTATTTTGGTTATGTTATTTTAAATACTATATGAAAACCTTAGCATGATACTCAACCGGTTATTACTGGGACTCTAAAATCATATCGTCTGTGAGCGACCAAAATCTCATATAGCCCCAGTGTATTGAAGCCGTAAAAACGAGGTTTAAGTCTCTAGCCGACGATATACCAAAATTTATTGTTACAAGATTTTAAATCATGATTTCAGTGCAATAATTTAACTAAGTTTGATCGCTATTCTCTTATATGTTTTTGTAAACACTTTTTGTAATATTGTTTCGGTGGCCTAAATTGTGCAATTTATATAAAAAAAAATCTTATTCGTAAATACCCAAGTACTCACAGAAATTAGCTGACACCCTTGTTTAACCTTTTATAGTACTAGATCTCCTTTTTGTAGAAATATGCTCAAACAATTCGATTTTGTGACATTTCCATTTCGGAAATAGTATACCTATAGTGCGGTTTTATTAACATGAATCTGACCCCTGCTATTTGGATGAATAAAAACATGATTATTCCTACTTGGCTTTGCACGTGCTTTCATAGGAATGAATAACAAACGATATTGAATGTATTATACATTTTGTTTATTGATAAGATATGTCGGTAATTGTTATTTAAGCATTTTTTCCACAGAGGTCAAAGTCGGGTCAAATTAACCAGGCTATACCTCCATAGAAAAAATGGTGAATGAACATTATAAGCACGAAACTGTATTATAGAGTCTCGAAAACAATATTACCAATGTACGACAAAATCCTCGTAACTCACGTTCTTTCAAGCTGTAGATACGAGGTTTAAGCCTTCCGCTTACGATATACCAATTTTACTACTTTGAGAATTGCAACATGGGTGGTTTTGAAATTTCCCAGGCAATGGTTTGATTTTATCTATGACTGTTGCATTGAACTTGACACTATTCAGTGAAATGTGAACGGTAGTCTAAATATGACCGAAACGGCGGCACATATCTTTTCTTACATTAATCTCCCACCAGGAGACCAGGAAAGGAAGTAATTTTTAATGGTAGTGCTGATGGGAGAAATACCAGGAATATAATGTTGGGTGCTCCAACTGTTATGTTATACAAGAAAAAAGTCCAAAAAAAACACAAAAAACCTTCGTTGCACCGTCTATAGAAATCATATTTTCGAAGTAGCTTTTTCGACCTTTGCAGACTAAAATTAGGACGACAGACATTCAATGATCAAAAAGGCTCGTCCCCATGAAACACCATGTGCTCAGGAGAGCTGAAAGTTAGCTGAACATTCAGGAAATAGAAAACGTTAAACATAAACAGTGTTCAGGATAGCGTGCGGCCTATCTTGAACATACCGGACGTTGGCGCTTTAAAACTGATATTTTAAAATAAATAGATAAATGCTTCAATGTTTCATCATAAACCATGACAGAAAAAAAATCTGCCATATTTGTTTGCTATACTCAGCATGTCGCTCGCCGATCATCGTTTGCATTTCAATACATGAATACTGAGTAGATTAAGAACATTTTCCAAAAGTTAAAAGTTTAATCTTGGTCAGTCCGATCATTTTGCACAGACTAGTCTGGATTTGTATACATTGTTTTAAATAAGATACTTCGAACGTTAAAGTAACATTTTTTGCGTAGATGATGAAATGTATAATCTTGTGTATGAAAGGAAGCGAGACATTGACTAATGTTCTGCATTATCATTTATAGAAGTTGAGGCGTGAAAGCATTCAACAACGCATCATCATATCTCTGAACCCCCACCCCACCCCCAACTCATCTTTCCAAAAAGAAAGATCGTAGAGCTTCCACGGGGCGCATTTCCTTCTATTTACTTCAAATTTTGTTTTCTTTCCAAAAGACTCTAAGGCCACATGTTTAATTCGAGCCACAAACATGGTTCCAGATGTGTTATTTATGGGAATGAAATGACCATTGCATGTAATTAATTGTTGGACATGTCAAATTTTGATCGCGTTGCTATGGTTACAATGGAAGATGCTTTTATTTTTCCCAACCAGTGTAACATCTTAGCTTGTTAAATAAAATACCAAACTTTTAAGAGAGTCGAGTCAGGCTAGCTCAACGGTAACGATTTTGGCTGCAAATCCTGGGTTGAGAGTTCGAACCACGACTTGGCAAGATTCATACGGCAAAATTAACAAAAGTCGTTGTGGCACGAGTCATAAATCTCCAACCTAGCACGTTTGATAAGTAGTATTCTTAAGAGGAATAAGCAGTTGATGACTCAGACGAAATATTGTAAATCTTCCGCTGGTGTGAGGAACGAAAGAAAATCATGTGATGGTCACCAGCCGCCGCAAAATAACTGTGATAGCGTTAAAAATGGCATTTAACCTTATAAAAACAAACAAGTCAATTTCGTAGAGGATTCTAAGAGGTTTTTTTTACTCTATTTATATACAATAAATCTTCTGGTTTTTTTTTTTTTTTTGGTTTTTTTTATTTCTTGTTTTATAAAATAAACTCTACTACAAGTATAACTACATAATCGGAAACTTTTGGAACAAAAATGTGAGACAGACAGACAGAGAGGCGGAAAAGCAAGAGAGACAGAAAAAGAAAAGAGATAGGAAAAGATAAATTCAGACAGATAGAGGAGAAGATTGGTTAGGATATTTTTTGTATTTTTTTTTAAACAAAACGATAGAAGATGACAAATTTCAAACTGAACGATCGATCCCGGATTGTTCCAGAAATCAGCATGGGAAAGAATAATGTTTAATCTTCCCTTTTACCATAACCCAATACCATATTACAATATTCCAATGCCTTACTGCTATAACATGATCTCTTTCGCAGAAATAGTGTTATTGAAAAAAATATCTTTGCACGTTGTTAATTGAAAAAAGAAAAAAAAAAGAAGACGGTATTTCCCGACTGCATTCCTAATCAACCTTTGATCGATCCAATCCAATCTTTGGAGCATTTTTTTTATTTTCTCAGATTGTCTTATTTTTAAGGTTTAATATAAAACTTTACAACTAAAGTTCAATACTAGACCTACGTATTGAAACATTTTTGACAAAAGCAAGAATTTATGTTTTTTTTTTTCTTTTTGATTTCTGTGTATTCTTGAAGTAACGTATAATTGTTATTTAAATAAGTTTAAGAAATAGAATCGAATACCATAAAGAAAACAAAGTAACACAACTTTTTCTACTTTAAACTGGCCATTTGTAAGCAATGATAAAGTGAAAGACCAGGCAGACAATGAAAATGTGTCCTACAATCCGACTGAATAAATTTATGGCTTCTCGGTGCCCATCAGGGTAATTAAAACCGAATACATAACAAAGACGAGACGGTCTACTGTTCTCTGACAATTTTAATGGGATATTAACGGACAATCAGAGAGATAGGGTCTTTTTGCTATTATTTCTTAAAAGGGAGTTTTGGTACAGGATATTCTTGGCATGAAATCTCTAAAACCCGATTTATGTCTTAAAAATGTCCTAGGATCTTTTTAAGATAAAATACATCCAAAACAGTTTGATGAAACTGGTATCAGGCACCTTCAAAAACTGTTTTCACAAAATTCCCGAAAGGATGCACTTTATGTTACTCAGTGATGAATAAGCGATTCAAGTTCACAAATGATCTCTCTAATTTTACTAATAGTTTGGTTTAAACTTACTTATTTACATCGATTGGGAAACAAGTTCTTCCAACTTAGATTAATATCCCTCGATTCTGCTTCCTAGAAAATTCACCAGTAAACGCGCTGAATAAGTGGGCCAATGAAAGAACCAACTTCGATAGCCGCTCCCAGGAATCGAACTCAGGACCTTTGTGTCAGGAGGCCAACGCTCTACCTCTAGACCCACGGACACCAATACTATTGTTAAATGTTAATGTGAAAATCTGGCCTTCATTTCACAGAATTAATCTAGTCACATCGATTCTAATTAAAATGACACATTTTGCATTACATATTTATTTGACGGAAGAGAAAAATAGGAATTTCAAAAGTGTCAAGTTTTCATTTTTGCTCAGTATATACTATAAAAAATCGGCATTGGGCCCTACAGCATTTCAATTTTCATTTGTTTTTCCATTTTGATCTGTCTTTATGTGACAGCTGATATGTAGATTTTTTGTTAAAAATGCATATTTAGGGTCCGTGGACTGAATAAGGCATTCAGTAGAGACTGTAGTCACGTCTGAACACAAAAGACACAGAAGTTTCTCCGTATACTGCAGAGCCCTCTGAGAAAAGAGAAGATGAAACAGACTTTGGGAGATAAAAGAGTATTTGATGGTTTCATGGAAGTATGAAATAAAAACCAAACTAATCCGGCACACTATTTTTCATCACGGTCCACGATTGAAGCATTCACAAGCCACATTAACAGCAGGCCTAGACTAGGAGTGATTACGTTTTTTTTCGCTTCATACATCCGTGAAATCAACAAATACCCACTTCATATCTTAAACACTGAGACTTCTTACCGGACTAAGTCTTGTGGAAGGTTACAGAATAAGTCACGGTGAAAGTCAAAATTGGCCGAATAAAACTTTTAACCTTTTTTCAGCTAACCAGAATGCACGTAAATGAGAATAACATTATATTGAATTATTTCCTATTCAAATTGAAAAAAAAAAAAAAAAAAAAAAAAGAAACGCGAAATTTGATATTAATATGATATGTTACACTTTTTACTAATGGCTTCATACATGAGTCGACAGTAGGACCAGTCTAGCTTTATAGACACTATTGGTACTTTGATGATTATAACTCAGCCACGATCACATGATCAAAACGTCAGATTCAAAATGTCTGCTCACTAAACAATTTGAATTAGACAAGACCGTTTACGTAGAAAAACACAAGTTACGGGTAGGACATTTAAAGGACAATGGTGTCTGCTTTACTCTCTCGTCTTGTTATGTAAGTATGTATGGAGTTTTCAGGGAAAATTACGGACTTGAACTATCCTAGATCTCACCTTTTTTGCGTTTTTCTTTAAGAAATAAATACACGAAAGATCCTTTTATGAATCGAAATGTACTGCCGTTGCTATGTTTGGCATTTACTTTTTTGAAACATGCGTCATCTCGTCAATTCTTAAATAGTTTTGATCAGTTGTTTTATGTATGAATGTTTACATAAACGCATAGATCATCATGCTTTGTTATTATTGTTGATGTTGCATTTTATGTATGGATAGGAGGGGGGGGGGGGGGGCATACTTCTCATAACTTAATTTGGGGAGGAAATGCAACATTCTCATTTCTTTTCATTGTGAACATACATGTGATACCTTTGTTCTCAACAAATTCTACCAATATTTTACCCTTCCTTTCCTGGGTTCGAGCCCAGACAGCAGTAGCTGCAATAATGTAGCCCTCTCTCTTGTATTTTGATGACATCAGACTATCAAAAGGGGTGGTGGTACATTATTGTAACTAAGACAGCAGCACTGATCCTTTCTAACTTTTGGTCTTCCACTGACTAATGGTTAATAATCAGAAATCTATATGGGATAGCAGCTGGAGACTAGGAAAGGATGCAATGGTAGAAGTTGTGTGACAAATACCAGGAATCCATTGTTAGGTGCTCCTAGCTGCAATAATGTAGCTTTCTCTCTTATATTTTGATGACGACATCCACCTTTAGACTATAAAAAGGGATTGGGGTATGTTATTGCAACTAGTTGCTACAACCACGATATAATTGAAAGATTGTTGAATCAGTGTAACCCCATAAAAGCAAACAATCAAATTTACCCTTCTGCTTTCCCAAATGGGAAACAGTTTCTTGCAACCTGAAGAAATTTAAACATTAAAAGAATTGTGAGTTGAAAAAATGTAAGATTGCCAGTCTGAAGGGTCAAATTGCAATCGTAAAATTGAAAGTCTAGAAGTGAGATTGTTTAAGGTGGGGAAGAGCAACTAACTTTTGCCACCAAATGGGTGATGCTGTAGCTATCACCCTTTGTACATTATGACCCTCCTTAATCCTCTCGCATGATTGCAAATTATGATAAAAAAGATAACTACCCTTTAATAACTGAATTACATCTTAACCACGTTAAATCATATCGCCTGGGCAGCAGGACCATATTCAATGAACTCTTTTGTAACCTGATATTGCTTTTGGTAAAAAACAACATGAAATGTCATTAATAAAATTAAGATTTTGAAAATTGAAAGCACTCTAAATGCAGAGGATATAGCATTTCCCCATATTTTTATATTATCCTATTACAAAAAGCTACTAAAATGTTCCACTATGTGATTTAAATTTGATTTCATGTCATGAACTTGGAAAAGTCAGACTATGATAAGCCATGTATTACACAACTTTGGTAATATTAAGCGGCAATGTAGATTTACCCGGGTGTGGTAACACATGAACAAGTAAAACAAGAAGCAGTCATGCTTTTTTTATTAGCTCACCTGAGCACGAAGTGCTCAATGTGAGCTATTGGGATCGTAGAATGTCCGTCGTGCGTCGTGCGTCGTGCGTCGTCCGTCGTGCGTCGTCCACAATTTCTTTAAACATCTTCTCCTCCTAAACCAGTTGGCCAATCTTGATGAAACTTGGCAGGGATGTTCCTTGGGTCAAGCTCTACCAAAGTTGTTCAAATTAAATAAATCCACCCTTAACTTTCCCTTTACCCTTAACAAAAAGGGTGAAAATATGAAAATCATTAAAAATCTTCTTCTCTGAAACCAGAAGGCAGACAGCTTTCATATTTTGTATGTAGCATCATCTAGTGGACCTCTACCAAGTTTGTTCATATCAAGACCCTGGGGTCATATTTGGGCTTTGCCCGGGCCCAACCCTTTTTACATAGAATCAAAGATCGAAATTCTTTAAAAATCTTCTTCTCTGAAACCAGATGGCAGACAGCTTTCATATTTGGTATGTAGCTTCACCTAGTGGGCCTCTACCAAGTTTGTTCATATCAAGACCCTAGGGTCATATTTGGGCTTTGCACAGGTGCATCCCTTTATCTCTTAAGAGCACGAAGGGTAAAAAAAAGAAAATCTTCAAAAATCTTCTTCTATGAAACCAGAAGGCAGACAGCTTTCATATTTGGTATGAAGCATCATCTAGTAGACCTCTACCAAGTTTGTTCATATCAAGACCCTAGGATCATATTTGGGCTTTGCCTGGGCCCAACCCTTTTTACAAAGAATCAAAGAGCGAAAATCTTTAAAAATCTTCTACTCTGAAACCAGATGGCAGACGGCTTTCATATTTGGTATGTAGCATCACCTAGTGGGCCTCTACCAAGTTTGTTCATATCAAGACCCTTGGGTCATATTTGGGCTCCACCCGGGCGCATCCCTTTCAGCTCATCTGAGCACGAAGGGTGAAAATAGGAAACCCTTCTAAAATCTTCTTATTTTGAAACCAGTAGGCAGACAGCTTTCATATTTAGTATGTAGCATTATCTTATGGACCTCTTCCAAGTTTGTTCATATCAAGACCCTGGGATCACATTTGGGCTTTGCCCGGGTGCATCCCTTTTTACATAGAATCAAAGAGCAAAAAGGCATATCTGTCTTGCTCTTCGCTGAAAACATTCCATGGTATTGATCTAAGGCAATTATCTTCTTTTTGACATCTGCCTATCTAATTAAGGTGATGTCCCAGGGGTCAAAGAGACTCAGGTGAGCGATCTAGGACCATCTTGGTCCTCTTGTTTCGACACATTTTCAATTTTTAACCAATCCATGTTGTATGACCAAATTATTCAAGTAATAAGACACAAGAACTGTTTTGTGATGCATTTGCAATTGTTCATTGATATTGAATATTTTGATATCCAAACAAAGAAATAGACATTAATCGGACATTCAATTTGTGATGTCATGGCCAGTTCACCAGACGCCGGCTGGGTTGGTTTGCGAGTTGACACATGATTCAAAGTCCTTTAACCAGTATTCTCAATCTTTGAATGGTCTAATTTATGTTACAGATTGGAGAATAAACATTATTGACTGGCTCTGCTAACACAGAGCTTCTCATTAAATTTTTCAAGGTGGATTATTTTGTAGAGAGGAAGCCTTTAAATCTGTTCTTCTTCTTCTTCTGAACCAGAAGTCCTACAGCCTTGAAATTTGGCAGGATCATCAGCTCAAATACCTTTATTGAAAAAGCTAATATCATGAGTGTTGGACTAGCAACAGCAGAGCACCAGGGGGGAGGGGTATGTCTTGCATTGATTTAGAAATCTTTAAATCTCTTCTTCTTCTTCTGAACTAGGAGCTTTACAGCCTTGAAATTTGGCATGGATCATCATCGCATACCCCTTTATCAAAATAGCTAAAATCACGACTGTTCAACAAGCAGGGACAGAGCAACAGGTGGAGAAGAGTTAGGACTCAGATAGATTTAGAAATATTTAAAATCCCCTCTTCTGAACCAGGAGCCATACAGCCTTAAAATTTGTCATGCATTTTCAGCTCATAAACCTTCAATATAATACTTGCAATGACTTGGTGGCCACCAGGGGCAGAGCACCAGGTTTGAGAGGAGCGGTAGGACTCTGATCAAATTATACATCTTCAAAGTTCTTCTCTTTTTAAACTAGGGACTCAATAGCCTTTATATTTTGCATAATTCATCAGTATATTGACCTTTATGCAAATAGCTAAAATCATGACTTTTGGGCCATCAGGTGCTGAGCAACAGGAGGAGGGGGTAGTACTCAGGTGTCAATTTAGAAATCTTTAAAATTTCTTCTTCATTTTGACCAGAACTCCAACAGCCTTTATATTTTGCATTGAATATGAGATGACAGACCTGAAAGAAAAAAGCTAAAATCATCAGTGTTGAATAATCAGGGGCAGAGCATGGGGGGAGTGGATAGGTCCAATTGGCTATCAATTAAAATCTTTAAAATTCTTATTCTACTTCTGAACCAAGTGGCTAACAGCCTTTATTTGATTAAATCATCAGTTCATATACCATTATGAAAATGTATAAAATCATGGCTGTTGGGCTACCAGGGGCAGGGTACCCAAGGGATGGTGTAGGTCTCAAGGCTATGTAAAAGTCTTAAAATTAATTCGTCTTAATCAGAAGGCTGACAGCCTTTATATTTGGCATGGATCATCAGTTCATCTATACCTTTATGAAAATACATCAATAAATTAATGTTGGTCTACCAGCGACAGAGCACTGAGGGAGGGGGTAGATTTTGGATCAATATAGAAATCTGTAAAAGTCGTGAAAATAGTGAAACGGTATTGCCAATTTCAACGGTTGGAGGAGTTCCAATTTACAGACCTAATATGATTGAATTTGTGAAATTTTTTTTCTTGGGTTGCTTAGACAGATTTGGTCTTGCTCTGCGAAGAACTCCTTTTTAGCTCACCTGAGCACAAAGTGCTCAAGGTGAGCTATTGGGATCGTAGAATGTCCGTTGTCCGTCGTCAGTCGTGCGTCGTGCGCCGTCCGTCGTCCACAATTTCTTTAAACATCTTCTCCTCCTAAACCAGTGGGCCAATCTTGATGAAACTTGGCAGGGATGATCCTTGGGTCAAGCTCTACCAAAGTTGTTCAAATAAATGAAATCCACCCTTAACTTTCCCTTTACCCTTAACAAAAAGGGTGAGAATATGAAAATCTTTAAAAATCTTCTTCTCTGAAACCAGAAGGCAGACAGCTTTCATATTTGGTATGTAGCATCATCTAGTGGACCTCTACCAAGTTTGTTCATATCAAGACCCTGGGGTCATATTTGGGCTTTGCCCGGGCCCAACCCTTTTTACATAGAATCAAAGATCGAAAATCTTTAAAAATCTTCTTCTCTGTAACCAGATGGCAGACAGCTTAAATATTTGGTGTGTAGCATCACCTAGTGGGCCTCTACCAAGTTTGTTCATATCAAGACCATTGGGTCATATTTGGGCTTTGCACGGGTGCATCCCTTTATCTCTTATGAGCACAAAGGGTAAAAAAATAAAAATCTTCAAATATTTTCTTCTCTGAAACCATAAGGCAGACAGCTTTCATATTTGGTATGTAGCATCATCTAGTGGACCTCTACCAAGTTTGTTCATATCAAGACCCTTGAGTCATGTTTGGGCTTTGCCCGGGCGCAACCCTTTTTACATAGAATCAAAGAGCGAAAATCTTTTAAAATCTTCTTTAATTGAAACCAGAGGGCACACTGCTTTCATTTTCGGTATATAGCATCATCTTGTGGGCCCCTACCAAGTTTGTTCATATCAAGACCCTTGGGTCATATTTGAGCACCATCCGGGCGCATCCCTTTCAGCTCATTTGAGCATGATGGGTGAAAATGGGAAAACCTTCAAAAATCTTCTTCTCTGAAACCAGAAGGCAGACAGCTTTCATATTTAGAATGTAGCATCATCTTATGGACCTCTTCCAAGTTTGTTCACATCAAGACCCTGGGGTCAGTTTTGGGGTCCACCCGGGTGCATCCCTTTTTACATAGAATCAAAGAGCAAAAAGGCATATCTGTCTCGCTTTTCGCTGAAAATGTTCCATGGTATTGATCTTAGGCAATTATCTTCTTTTTGACATCTGCCTATCTAATTAATGTGATGTCCCAGGGGTCATAGAGACTCAGGTGAGCGATCTAGGACCATCTTGGTCCTCTTGTTTAGCCATAATGAGGGTTATGCTAAAATATCCCTATTTGAGACCTAATCTAGCCCTACAGAACTTCCAAATCTCCATTTGAGTGCCCTCAAGCTATTGCATGTATGTGTGAATATACCTGGATGTGGAAATACAGATTTTCTCTTCTTGTCCTTTGACATTTAAAAGATGATTTTGTACTTGTCTGGTATCAAAATTAACTGATTGGCTAAATAAGTCAATAAATAAATTTTAAGAAACATTGCTTTTTGAGAAGAAAATATTGGAAATCAGCATTTTCTTCATTAAAATCAATGTTTTCTATCCTATGATGTAAATTAGGATAATTTATCATTTAGATCTAATTAATACCTTTCCAAAACTTGCCATGATATTAACTTGTCTATGGACAAAACGTACTTGTCCCTAAGCAGAAAAGCCTGTGTCAGACAAGTCGGGCATAGGAGTTCTGCGCCCCTGAAGTACATTAGTATTATACCCTCTCTTAAAACTGTCTTGAATTGAAGCACATCAATCTTCAATCACAAGATGTCATGGGATAGATCCCTGACGGCAGCTTAAATTTTTTCTGGAATTTGTCTCCAACCATTGGGTGGTCACAAACATAAACCTGGAGTTCGTTCTTGGACAACGTCTTTGCGCATCGAACTCTTCAAAAAGGAGTAAGCGCTCCAATTTTGCACTTATCTCAGACGTAACAAAAACATAACAAACCCGTTCTAAATTTAAATATTTCGCGGAAAATGCTTTATTGAAGACGATTAACAAATCCTATCACTAAAAGTAATTATGTAAATTATCGCAGCCATTTTATTTTATAGAATAAAGGATATAACGTCAGCATCGTTTTTGTAGGTATTTGTGGCATTAATGTTCCTGGGCATATTCAGACATCAAACACATTATCAGTCGTGAATCCGGTAGCTACATGTAACCGTGTCATTTTATTTTGTCGGGGTTAATTTTTGAAAGGTTGATCTTGATAAACGATCCTGTCGCTGTCAAATGATCTTGTCAGATTTTTAATTTCCAATGTTTGGATTAATTTTTTAACAGACCTGGGTGTATTTGAAATTTATTTGGAAATGGGGGTGTGAGCGAGGTAGATGACATTGATCTCATCATATGACTTCGATCAAGGAATTTGATGATGCTTATTGACAAGATTAATTATTATTCAATATGTGAGTATTCTATTTTCAATAGGCTTGAATATTTTAGAAATACGTTGGCCTTGATATATGGCCTTGACCTTTTCATATGATTTGACCTTGGGATTTGTTGACGCAAAACAAAGAGATACCCTAATTGTTGAGGAATCGACCAATTTAAGATGGATTGAATATCATTGATTTTGTTCATGAAATTTGCACGAGAAAAAGAATCAGGAGTGATTTTTTTTCCTTAGCGTCAAAACTGGGTGACCTAGAATTTTGCATTTTTTCTAAAAAATTAGCACAGTGACCATACCTTTTTAATATCAATATCACACGAACATATAATTATCTACAAAATAAAATAGAAAAAAAAATTTTTTCTATCTCAGGGTTTTTGAGAAATTTGATCAAAAGTAATAAAAATATTCTTGTTCATTTTAGATATTCCCGTTTTTAGCTCACCTGAGCACATCATGCTCAAGGTGAGTTTTTGTGATCATTGAATGTCCGTCGTCCGTCATCCGTCGTGCGTCGTTCGTCGTCCGTCGTCCGTCGTCATGCGTCAACAATTTAAGTGTTTACACTCTAGAGGCCACAAATACTATCCAATCTTCATGAAACTTGGTCAGAATGTTGGTCAGGTCACAAGGATGAACCCTATTGAAAATGGAAAGGATCCATGCCATATCATGGGAAAAGGGGCCTAAAAGACAATTTTCTTGTTTACACTCTAGAGGCCACAAATATGGCCCAATCTTCATGAAACTTGGTCAGAATGTTGGTCAGGTCACAAGGATGAACCCTATTGAAATTGGGAAGGATCCATGCCATATCAAGGGAAAAAGGGCCTTAATGACAATTTTCTTGTTTACACTCTAGAGGCCACAAATATGGCCCAATCTCCATGAAACTTGGTCAGAATGTTTGTCAGGTCACAAGGATGAACCCTATTGAAATTGGGAAAGATCCATGCCATATCACGGGAAAAGGGGCCTTAATGACAATTTTCTTGTTTACACTCTAGAGGCCACAAATATGGCCCAATCTTCATGAAACTTGGTCAGAATGTTTGTCAGGTCACAAGGATGAACCCTATTGAAATTAGGAAAGATCCACACCATATCATGGGAAATGGGGCCTTAATGAAAATTTTCATGTTTATGCTCTAGAGGCCACAAATATGGCCCAAACTTCATGAAACTTGGTCAGAATGTTTGTCAGGTCACTAGGATGAACCCTATTGAAATTGGGAAGGATCCATGCCATATCACGGGATAAGGGGCCTTAATGACAATTTTCTTGTTTACGCTCTAGAGGCCACAAATATGGCCCAATCTCCATGAAACTTGGTCAGAATGTTGGCTAGGTCACAAGGATGAACCCTATTGAAATTGGGAAGGATCCATGCCATATCACAGGAAAAGGGGCCTTAATGATAATTTTCTTGTTTACACTGTAGAGGCCACAAATTTGGAAGTCTTCGTGAAACTTGGTCTGAATGATGGCCAGGTCACAAGGATGAACCCTATTGAAAATGGGAAAAGGGGCTATAATGACATTTTTGCTCTTATCACTCTAGAGGCCTCAAATATGGTCCAATCTTCATGAAACCTAGTCAGAATGTTTGTCAGGTTACAAGGATGAACCCTATTGAAAATGGGAAAGATCCATGTCATATCATGGGAAAAGGGACCTTAGTGAAAATTGTCTTATTTACAGCCTTAGAGGCCTCAAATCATAAAAGTACAACTTTGCTTGAAAATTTGATGTATTTAATGAGACAAAGAGAAGAAGGTGAGCGATATAGGACTATCATGGTCCTCTTGTTTTACGAATTGGGGAAAAATACCTAAAAATTCACTATGTTTCCTTTCAATTGATAATTGTGTATTATATTCAGTGCAAATAACTTCTTTTCTATAAGATCAAAATAAATTTGATATGAGTTGTTTGATTAGTTTTGTTTGTGTTATGGTTTTATGGCATTACCAAGAAATGAAAATCGGGGAAAAAATCACACAAAAATTTACTTGATACCCTATGACATTCTATGACGTTTTACGAAAAATCTGATTCAGTGACCCCTTTTTTCTTCTTTCCATTTTTGCAATCGGCATATTCTAATCTACAAAATATGAAAAAATAAGAAAAATCTATCTCAGGAAATAAAACCTAACAATCGTCCTTAAAGATTGAAAAAAGATGAAATAATAGCACTGGTGAAAGACATACTAGGAATAGTCTGTTAGGTGCTCCAGCTGTTGTGATATGACTTAACCATTGTTTAAAGAGGCAATAAACCCCACTCAAACAAGCAAACAAACAAACCTAAATTGAAAGTTCTGCTGGTGATATTGTATAGTGCTGTTCAACTGTGAGCTGAATTTTATAAACACGGAAGGGTTTGAGTGTATCAACACTTTCTATGCATTATGAATATTATCTGTTTTTTCCATCTTCCTGGTGGATTAGTAGATTTTCTCTGCAGATTGCCAGAAATTCAGGGGAGCAAAGCGTCCGCAATCCTTCAGATATGGTACTGTACCTTGATTTTAAAAAAAATAGGTGCAGCTATCTATTATTAAGATTTTGGAGATAAAAATTATCACATATATAATATTAGTTAACCACTATTCTTCTTTACAAAATGTCGGTTTGAAAAATTATTAACACCATTGAAAAAAAATCTTCAACTGCCTTGATTCATGATAGGTCCATCATTTGAGCCGCAACATCGCTGGTATGTATTTATTGGCAAAAACACTTTTACAGCAAGTCCCAGTTTCACTTAACTGTAGAATCATGTAGCAATGGATTTAAACCACTGCCTCAGCTTTCTCTCAGGGACTTGGAAAGGTCTGGATTGAGTATTTATAAGCTTCTATATAAACTTAAGCCTTTGTCTCAATCACACTATCAACTAAAATGACCTAGTATAAACTTAGATTTGAAAGACAAAATGGCCAATAAGACCATTAGACCTGCATAGAGGTGCAGTTTGATCTTAGCCTACACTGCTTAATTTCTATTTAATCAGTGTGTGTGTGTGTGTCTTGGGGGTGGGGGTGGGGTGGGGTGGGAGGATGTTAAATCTTAAGCCAGATAAATTACAATGTCTCTAAAGTGGCAATTTGTTTGAAAAAAAAAAAAAAAACTAATTTCATCCGTGTAAGGGTTAAACAGGGCACAGTGTATACAAACATATACCATATTTCCCCTAAGAATAGAGCCCTCCCTTTAGTTAGCACCCCTACTTTTTTTTACTAAGAAAACCCACTTCAAATGCCTAAATTTTAAGAACACGTTCAGACTGTAAACAATCATTTATATGATTTTTTAGAGAAAATTTACCTCAAATTATAGGGAAAGGGGTATAAAAGACATTTATAGTGATTTTTTTATTCAGAAAATGCATACTAAATAAAAGCTCCCTGACCATGTTATGTATACCCCTGGGGAATGTTTATTTGGAGAAATATGGCAATGGAAGTTTTTCTGGATTATGTCTGGGAAATATTATTGCCCCAAATACCTGATGCTTGATTTGTGAGGAGCAAGTATAGCCAGGTGTGTAAGGGGAGTGAGTGAGCCAGCCTCCAGACATTAACGAGTTTTTATGTGTACACCGTATTTTCTCTGATCTACCTGGGGATGTATATCTAGAAGATCTATCAATACTTGTATTTTCCCTGTGTTTTCTTCGCGGTAATTGATGAGTGTCTTGGGATATGTATTTGTTAGTGTGTGATGGGTTATATTGTCAATAGTACTGATTGTGTATGTTTTGAACATATGTGTATAATGGTCAATAAGTGTGAAAACAGCTGATGCATGAATATTGTGTAATTGGATGAAATTCAAATCTATTTGAAACTAGACTGTATTTATGTTAGATATTTATACTCTTACTCTTTTCATATACTGCCCAATACACCAACTATCTCGAAATAAAGGCTTGGTGTTTTGACTTTAAAGAAGTGCACACAAGGCTAAGTTTGTTGACTGCTTCCATGCAATCTGATCTTTATATTTCCAACGCCTGATAGTTCTACTATGGAACAATTATTCAAATCAGTCTTAAGAATTTTAAATCTTGGGTCAATACTGATTTCACAATACTGATTTCAACAATAAATAAGTGATTTGGGGCATTGAAAATTCAGCCTTTAATTATGAAGCATCATGAGTCTATATACTTCATGCAGTCTTTAGAATTCTTTAAAGAAAAATTGAAATTTACATGTAATGATTTCAATTTGTTTCCATTTTATTTGGGACTGATTTTATAAATACACATGATATATGCTTCAGGGACTAGTTGGCTAAATACATGATAAATACTAAAATGCTTCATTAAGACGCCAATGCAGCACAGTTGGTAGCGGGTCGGACTGTCAATCTAGAGGTCCCAGATTCGATCCACGATGGTGGCACTCATCCTTTCCGACTACTTGTCTCTCACTAATGGGTTGATTAACATAGATCTATGTGAGATTGCAGCTGGAGGCTGTGAAAGGATGTGATAGTAGTACTCATGTGAGAGATACCAGAATTTAATTGTTAGATGCTTTAGCCACCTCAATATAACTGAAAGATTATTGAAAGCTGCATAAAACCCCATTCAATCAAACAAACAAACTAAAATGCTTCATTCTTAACGCACAGTGCATTGGTTATAGACTGAGAGTTTTTAGCTCCACTGGCTGAAAGCCACTGGGGCTATTGTCATAACGTTGTGTCTGTCGTGCGTCCGTCCGTCCGTCCGTGCGGTTGTAAACTTTTTCTTTAAAAATCTTCTCCTCAGAAACTACTGGATGGATTTCAACCAAACTGCACAGGAATGATCCTTGGGTGACCCTCTTTCAAAGTTGTTCAAGAAATTTTGATCCAATGAAAAACATGGATTAAATGGGCGTGGCTAATTTCCAAATATGGTAAACAGTGAGTTTTCTCAGATTCTAATTGATGGATACCAATTAAATTTTACATAAATGATCTTTGGGAGACCCTATATCAGTCTACCAAAAATCATTGTCATCGGATGAAAAATATGGATTTTATGGGCGGAGGTCATTTCTCTATATGTTATATAGTGGAAACTTTGAAAATCATTTTCTCAGAATGTAACTGATGGATATCAACCAAATTTCACTGGAATGATCCTTAAGTGACCCTTTATCAGTCTTCAAAAAATCATTGTGATTGGATGGAAAATATGCATTTTATGGGCGAAGGTCATTTCTCTATATGTAATATAGTGGAAACTTTGAAAATCATTTTCACAGAATGTAACTGATGGATATCAACCAAATTTCACTGGAATGATCCTTGAGTGACCCTTTATCAGTGTACCAAATTGATTAGATGAAAAATATGCACTTCATGGGCAGAGGTCATTTCTCTATATGTTATATAGTGGAAAATTTGAAAATCATTTTCTCAGAATCTGATTTTTGGATATCAACTAAATTTCACTGGAATGATCCTTGAGTGACCCTTCATCAGTGTACCAAAAATTATTTTGATTGGATGAAAAATATACATTTTATGGGTGGAGGTCAATTCTCTATATATTGAATAGTGGAAACTTTGAAAATCATTTTCTCAGAATGTAACTGATGGATATCAATCAAACATTTTTGGTATGATCTTTGGGTGACCCATTATCATGCAGCCAAAAAATATTTTTATTTGATGAAAAATATGTCTTATAATAGCAGAGGTCATTTCTCTATCTGTTATATAGTTGAAACTTTGAAAATCATTTTCATCATTAGTAGAACCCCAAATATCTCAAAATCCAGTCAAAACATTTATTTGCTTTTACAAGAATTTCAAGCCTGTGGAGCGCCTCAAGCCATTCATGGCTTTCTAGTTTTGAAACTGCGCAGTTGTTCAATATTAAGGAAGCTGTACTTAGTGCATGGAGATAGCGTAACTGCACATCAATATTTGGGAATTAATGTACATGTTCCGCTGTTCAATAGGATAGTTATCTGTAACTGATGAAGCTTCAACCCTTTACAATTTTATATTTCAATGATATAATGAATTCTGTCAAAAATGCTTTATGTCCCAATTTTCTTCTATAGATCAACTATAATCCCTTTAACCCTTATTCTGCTGAATTTGAATTTTGTTTCCAACAAATTGCAAGTTTTCAGGGCTTATTGATCACACCTGACCCAATTTATGTGAGAAAACAAATAATTCATTGTTAGGTGCTCCAGCCGCTGAAATATAACAGAAAGATTGTTGAAAGCGGCTTTAATCCTAATTAAAAAAAAAACAAAAAACATTGCAACTGATCTTGTTTTTTTATAAGATAAATGTAACAATGCTGTGCTTAATTTGACTCAAAGAATTTGATTATGAGTGAATTTTTACAGCATGTAGTAAAGACTAAAGAAAATATAACACAATAATGCATTTCTATGATGATGAAGTGAATATTCGCAGAAAATAAATGAACTGAATTGAAAATGAGAAGACTAAGTTTTAGCTGTAACAGTGGGGAAAGAACAATTCAAAAGGATAGACATGTTTGTTATAACATTTGTTAGACACATTTGGACCAGCTTACGGTGCATTTTTGGGACATTCTACTATCTTTCGTTTAAATACAAAGCACTGACAGTCATGATAGCTGCAGCAGTATACATGGAGAACTACGGTTCATCACGCGCCCCATATACGTGGTACCTGTTCTACTACCAGATCAAGGCATTCCTCATCACCGTGTTTAAAGTGCTCATGCCACTCGCTTATCTATATTGCAGATTGGTGTTTGGGACCCTGTATCCAGCATATGCATCATACAAGGCTGTCAAAACGAAAAATGTCAAAGAATATGTAAGTATCACATTGTTACAGTTTCAACAATCATACCCAAGTATCAATAAGATTGCTCTTGTATATTGTTTTATTATACTGCAAAGACAACTCTGGCCTCTTAAGAGGCTGAGAAGATAATTTTATATAGATCTATAGCATGTGCATCAGCTGTATAATCATGGAGATTTTTCCCCAAGTCCGTCAGTAAATATTTAATCAAAATGGCGACATACAGGTTTGGTTCTCGCTTGAACTTTATTTTATCTGAATTCAAACACAATTTGGAGAGAATAATGATTCATTTAGCAATTTCATTGAGGGCTTTTTTCATTCTTTATTAGTGGCCTATAAAAGGCTACTTCCCAATTCAAAAAAATGCTCTTTTTTTTCCCCACTTGTGGCAGAAAAAATTCCCAAAATTACAAGTTATTTTTGAATTTTATTTGTTTATTTTCAACAAAATTTGTTTTCTTCAATATTAATTTTATCTCTGATCAGACCCTCAAATATTTTTTTTTATGAACTCTTGAAAATGATGCATGAATCTTAGTTATATTACTTTCTTTTATTAAACCTGTTTCCCAATTCTTCTGAAAACAATGCTAAAATTTCCCAAAATGAACAGGCTAAGGCCCCTTCCCTAGAAAAAAAGCCCTGTCATTTTATAAGCTCGGCTGTTTTCAGAGAAAACCCAAGGTATTGCTTAAGCCTTGGTGTTGTTGTTGTTGATGTTGATTTTGTCATGATGCGAAAACTTTGACATTTTGTGATATCTCTGGTTCTACTGAAGGCATTCACTTGAAACTTGGCAAACATGTTCAGAAGAGCAACCCAACTATCAAGGGGATAACTCTAGATACATTTTGTGCAAATTATGCCCCTTTTAGATTTTTTCCACCATTCAGCACCCTTAGGCGGTGCTCTTTTTATGCTCCCCAAAGGGAGAGCATATAGCCACCACTTCGTCTGTCCATCCGTCCTTCTGTCCGTCTCCACCTATTTCTCCATAACCCTTGGGCCAAATCAAATGAAACTTACCATGTGAACTTCCTATGATATAGTGTTGATGCATCTGTGACGGTTTTTGGATTTGAGGCCTTGTCACAGGAAAAGGGAACTTAGGGTAAAAAACAGTTTTTCCCAAATTTCTCCTAGTCTAACTGTCAGAATTTAGTGAAATTTCATATTTGAGTAGCAAATCAGATGCCCTTTACTGAAAACAATTTGAAATTAACGTAAAAAAAATATTATGGAAAAAGGGGGCTAAATGTTTGATACCTTTACGTTAGGGTGTAAAATACAGTTATTCTTTCATTTCTCCTAGTCTTATGCTCAGAATTTGATGACATTTCACATTTGAGTAGCAAATCAGATGCCCTTTACCATAAACCATTTGAAATTTGTGTCTAAAAATATGTCATGCAAAAAGGGGGTTTAATGTTTGTTACCTTTATGTTAGCTGTATAAGATAACACCTTATTTGAGTCCTTGCAATCTGACCAAAGAGCATATCTCCCAAAGTATAATAGCTATCAACTTGAAACTTTATGGGTGGATAGATCTTATGGAGGAGAAGTGCAGTGCACAAGAACTACAACTCTTACTTGCATAATTTTGGAGTTTTTGCCCTTTGTTATTTTTGATACGTAGATTTTCTCTGAAGCATATCTCCTAAAGTATAATAGCTAGCAACTTGAATTTTTATGGGTGGATATATCTCATGGAGGACAAGTGCAGTGCACAAGAACTACAACTCTTGCTTGCATAATTTTGGAGTTATTGCCCTTTGTTATTTTTAACACTTAGATTTTAGGTAAATCTCTGACAGTACAAAAGAATCTTTATTCTATTAGGCTTCAGTTTACTATCAAGCTTTCGTGGCAGGGGATGTCAATGTCCAACATGGCTGTTGTTTTTGTGACAATGCCTTTTTCGGTGAGCATAATCCGTCTCTGACAGCTCTTTTTTAAGCCCCCGTATCGAGAGATCGGGGGCATATTGTTTTACTCGTGTCCGTCTGTCTGTCTGTCTATCCGTCTGTCCGTCCGTCCGTCTGTCTGAAAACTTAACCCGAAAACTTAACCTTGCCAATATCTTCAAGCCTATTCAAGATACAAAGCTAATATTTGGCATGATGATAGATCTCAATAATCCGCATCCGCTGGTACCAAAGTCAAGGTCATGTGACAAGGTCAAGGTCATCTGTCAAGGTCAAACTTTGAAAAAAAAAAGCCGTTCTGGGGGCATTCGTGTTTCACAAACACATCTTGTTTTCAAATAAAAAAGACTAGATTTGTGTATTTTTGTGATTCCAAGAGTGCGGTTTTACATGTGTATTAATGCAACTGTAAACTATTTGCAAGCTATTTCACAAAATATTATTTGATATTGAAAGGTGTGTCAATGGGAGATTTTCCAAATATTTACTTGTAGTTGACAAAAACTTTGCTGTATTAAAGATGGTTACATTTTTTTTGCCTTGGTACATGATGATTGATTCCTGGCTGGAGAAATGATGTCTGTTTTTGGGGACACAATTTTCCAAAGAGGAAACAATAATTTTGTACCCTTGCAAATAAGCGTATAATAAACTGTTATTATGTTACATTGTCTTCACAACAAATAAAAATCAAATTACAGGTTAAAATTTTCTATAGAAGGATAAAGAATAAATATCATGTTCAAGTTAATGTCCATCATGGAGCATGGGAAAAATGTGAATTTTGCAGTGAAATGTTTACTGTACAAAGCAACCCAATCCAAACAATGATCTCAAAATATACCATGTTTTGATGTAGCTGGACCAGTTCTGGAATATCGTCAGGTTTAGATATTTTACAGGATATCATTATTCTGTAGGACAGGACCTAAGAATGTGTTGTACAAGTGATTTACCAATGTTGCTGGCACAAAGATGAAGTATTTACTACTGAATTAAATGTTGGCCATTCACTGTCATGACTTTCTTGTTGTTCTGTCTGTCATATATAAACCCTTGTTTTGTTGAACTCAGAATATCTGTTTCGGTAGGAGGTATAAACAAAGATCAGGCTGCACATTTGTGCAGTATGATCTTGGTCCATACCACCTGGTTCACTTTTTTTCAACCAGCAAAGACAAAAAATATATTTTCAAAATGAAAACTTACTTGCAATAAGTGCATCCTGGGTTATCAGCATTTTGCTTGACTGCACACTATTTTGCCTAAGTTTTTATTTGCTCACCTGAGCTATCGATCAATGTCTGGCGTCCGTCTCTCCATCTTTCCGTCTGTCCGACTGTCCATCACGGCGTCAACTTTTTCTTTAAACGACATCTCCTCCTAAACCTATTAGTCAAAATCAACCAAACTTGGCAGAAATATTCCTTGGGTGGTCCCTTGTTAATATTGCTAATATGGAAAGGATCCATGCCATATTATGGGAAAAGGGGCCTTAATGATAAATTTCTTGTTTACACTCTAGAAGCCACAAATATGGTCCAATCTTCATGAAACTTTGTCAGAATGTTTGTTAGGTCATGAGGATGAACTCTATCGAAAATGGGAAGGATCTGTGCCACGGTAAAAGGGACCTTTATGACAATTTTTTTGTTTACACTCTAGAAGCCACAAATATGGTCCAACCATCATGAAACTTGGTCAGAATGTTTGCTAGGTCATGAGGATGAGCTCATTTGAAAATGGGAAGGATCCTTGCCATTTCATGAGAAAAGAGGCCTTAATGACAATTTTCTTGTAAGAGCTCCAGACGCCACAAATATGGTCCAATCTTCATGAAACTTGGTCAAATTGTTTGCCAGGTCACAAGAATGAACTCTATTGAAAATGGGAAAGTTCATGCCATATCACAGGAAAAGGAGTCTTAATGATAATTTTCTTGAAATATCAGGTGAGTGATTTAGGGCCCCAAGGGTCCTCTTGTTTAGCATGTCAAGGGTTAATCCCAAAGTCCTATCAGCTGATCAAACTACAGAGGGATGGACATGTAGTACCCTATTGTTTTTGGGTCACGAAGGTTTATGGTCAAGGTCATAATTGAAATTTGTCTGAGAGCCTTTTCCAGACTCTAACTCAAAAACTAAGTGACCTAGAATCATGAAACTTTGTACAATTGCTGCCTGTGATCCAAGGATGTGTCTTTATGTTTTTTGGGTCATAAATGTCAAAGGTCAAGGTCAAAAATTGATGGCTCAGTGCGAAACAGACGCAACTCCCTATAAACACATAGGGAGTTACAAATGTTTTGCACTGAGCCATCGAAATGAACTTTGTCCAAAAAACCTTTTCACAAACCAAGTAACCTAGAAGCATCTTTTGTTGCAAGTTCATTACATACTATTGGCACTTATATTTGAACAAAGCGTTGGTATTTAAAGTTTGCGACAGCTCTAGTTCACAATTGTTACAAGAATTTGCTAACCAAATAAAACTATGGTAGTAGAAATAATTGACAAATTTACACAGAAAGAAGTTAATTAGTCTGTAATTATGGAAAATAGAAGTGTTTTACTTTGTTTCTTAACAAACTCTTACTTCACTTATCCTTTTGGGTTACAGCATTTTTTCATTAAAAACAGTGTTTTTAGCTCCACTGCCTGAAGGCCACTGGGGCTATTGTCATGGCATTGTGTCTGTCCTGCGTCTGTGCATGTGTGCGTCCGGTCATAAACTTTTTCTTTAAAAATCTTCTCCCACGAACCTACTGGATGAATTTCAACCAAATTTCTCAGGAATGATCCTTGAGTGACCCTCTTACAAATTTGTTCAAGAAATTTTGATTCAAAGAAAAACATGGATTTAATGGGTGTTGCTAATTTCCAAATATGGTAAAAAGTGAGTTTTCTCAGATTCTAATTGATGGATACCAATTAAATTTTACATGAATGATCCTTGGGTAACCCTTGATAAGTCTACTGAAAATTATTGTGATTGGATAATCACAGAGATTGGGCAGAGGTCATTTTTCTATATCTTATATAGCCGTGGCAATAGCGCAGTTGGTAGCGCGCCAGACTTCTAATCCAGGGATCTATATTCGCACGGGTTCGATCCCCGGCCGCGGCACTTATCCTTTCTGATATTTGTCTTCCACCAATGGGTAGATAATCGTAAACCTATGTGGAATAGCAACTGGAGGCTAGGGAAGGGATGTGTTGGTAGTACTGGTGTGAGAAATACCAGGAATCCATTGTTTGGTGCTCCAGTAGTCGCGATATAACTGAAAGATTGTTGAAAGCGATGTTAAGCCCAATTCAAATCAAGTCTATATGTTCTATAGTGGAAACTTTGAAAACTATTTTCTCAGAATGTGATTGATGGATATCAAACAAATTTTACTGGAATGACCCTAGAGAGACCATTTATCAGTCTACCAAAATTATTGTGATTGGATGAAAAATATGTTTTTATGGGCGGAATTCATTTCTCTATATGTTATGTAGTTGAAACTTTGAAAATCATTTACTCAGAATGTAACCAATGGATATCAATCAAACTTCATTGGTTTAATCCTTGGTTGACCCATTATCATGCAGCCAAAAATAATTGTGATTGGATGAAAAATATGTCTTTTATGGATGGAGGTCATTTCTCTATATGTTACATCTATTGGAAACTTTGAAAATCATTTTCAACATCAGTAGAACCCAAAATATCTGAAAATCTAGTCAAACTTTGATTTGCTATTACAAGAATTTCAAGCCTGGGGAGCGACTCAAGCCATTCATGGCCAGGGGTGTGGAATTCCCATGCCCGACTTGTCCGACTCGGGCTTTTGTACTTGCGGACAAGAAATTTTTCTAAGCCACTTGTCCAAGGACAAGTAAACACCAGGGCAAATCTTTGAATGTTACTTAAAAGAATTAAGAGGCAAATCATCCCAATGTTCATATCATAGGGTAGAAAACATTGTTTTTAATGAAGAAAATGCTGGATACACTGCAACTCCATTATAACGAAATCTGTTAGAGCGCTGAATCCATTATAACGCGGGGTCCGCTTGGCTCCCGAAATTGGGGGGGGGGGGTCGACCATTTTGGGATGATGCGGCGATGTTACCCGATCCGCCGTTAAAGCTGTTTTGATCGCGATTTTAGATCGAAGGGTGAAAACACTGAGATAAAAATCGATACTGAGCGAAGCCAGGTAAATCAATACGATTGATTTTCACACCTCCCGCGGAGCAGTGGTGGCGATGAATGCCTCAGGTCAGAGAGAAATGGCTAGTTTGATTGCTGAGAGACGTAGGCCTTTAGTTTTATCACTACCGCTAGAGTACCGAATTCGATCACGAGTAAAACCATCACATCCTTTCCTAACCCCAAACTGCTATCTCACATAGGTCTACGATTAGTAACCCATGGGTGAGTGACTTATAGTCAGAAAGAATGAGTGCCGCCGTCGGAGAAACACGGAATCCCAATATTGACAGTCCGGCGCGCTACCAACTTCGCTTTGTCGACGGCAGGCACACCGAAAAGTCTAGCTCGCATGCGATTAAATCCAAGTTAAATAAATTTTAGATGAAGCCGTGTTTTCGCAAAATAAGCTAATCTCGTTTTATATTCTCAAATCTAGAACATTTACCGCTGTTGACAAACGTTTCAAAAAGCGACTCGCCCCATACCAAATTTATTGGTTTATTACCTCCCTTTGCCAATCCCGTTGAATTTTCTTATAAATATTACGTTTTTTGTAAATATATGATAAAATTTTGTTTCCTTTTTATTAAACTTATTCATATTATAGTCATTTTTTAAAATTCAAAGCCCAAATGAATTATTTTCGTTGATTCCTATCTCTCACTAAGTAGACAACTTCATTCAATTTAAAACAGAAAGCTATATATAAACCTACATTTCCCGCTTACCGGCGTCAAACAAAGAATATGAAAATGGCGCGAAACTGATTGTGACCGCGTCGCTTCGCTCTCGTCTAGACTTTCTTTCCTGACGATCTACTATCTGATAATCGAAGCCGTGAATTAACATCTTGTCAAACCAAAGTTTACGAACGTTTTACTTCCTCAGTTTTCGAGAAGAAGCTTTCGACATCCCTTGACGTGAAGATGATGTATTAAATGGATTAGCTTATCTCCGCAAACCGGCGATCCAAATGTCGTAGCTACAGATACATTTAATTGTATTTACGGCATTTTTTCTCGCTCATCGAAGAATGCGTTCCTGCACTCCGAGAGATTCGACTACTTTGGTATAGTTTCGATCGGACGTAGGATATTGTTTATTTTGATTGCGTAGATAATTATGAAATTCGTTGATCTTATGAAACTTTATGGATTTTACTAACTTTACCCTTTTGAGATCGTCGTTATCGGTGTTTCTCAGCTGCCGGGCGGGTAGGCCCGAGAAATCGGGATTCAGAGAACTAAAGAGGAGTCTGCGATCGTTTAACCCTACAAACTAGATTACTTTATCAAAGATAGTTTTGTTTAGCTTAGGGACAACAAAACAAATACCAAAATAATAAACCGCGTTTGTTCTTCAATTCGTTGCCGAGTTTTGAAAATATAAAATACGATGGCATAAATATGTACATGTATATTTAGATATCCGATATCGTTATCAATATTGACCCTTTGTCTGTTACGTTTCCGCGGTACGTTATTGTTCACCGCGGGGGGGGGGGGGGGGGGGGGGGGCGGCCGGGGGGTACAGCGTTATAGCAGATACATCCACTTATTCCGCTGTTTCATTTCTTGGACCCCGACCACAGCGTTTTAATGGAGTTGCAGTGTACCAGCATTTTCTTCATCAAAAAGCAATGGTTTTTTTTCAAATTTTTCTATCTACTCTGTAGCGGACAAGTTCATTTTGATCCTGGACAAGTAGAAAATCTGCTTTTACTTGTCCAGGGACAAGTGGAGAAAACTCGTATTTCCACAGCCCTGATGGCTTTCTAGTTTTATTGAATATGCATATATGTAATTGCGAAGTTATCAATAATCCTTTTGTTGTTAAATCCCAAAAGCATTGTCACATTGAGACCTTTCTGATGAGTGTTAAAAAACATTGAATTTGTTTTCAATAATTTCTAGACCAACAATACCTACATTTTAAGATATTTTGATTTGAAGAACGAGATTTTGAAAACAGTTGGTTCAAAAATGGTCGCTTAATATATGTAGTCTCTCAAGCAAGATTGACTGTATTCAAAATCTTCATGTTAATACATGTATATTTCAGATGAAATGGATGATGTACTGGATAGTCTTTGCCTTATTTACTGCAGTCGAAACATTTGCTGATGTTCTTCTTTCTTGGTGTGTATTTGGTTGTTTATCATTGTAACTAAATAAGCTTTTACCATTTTACTGGTCAAAATTGAAAGAATTTGTGGACAAGAATAAAGAGTTGGTGTGATTCAAAAATTTAGCCAGTGTGTGACATTTCCAACGATTTCATGTGTGCGTAAATGAGAGACATTGAGCAGCCTAAACCGTCACACAATTCATTTAAAATACACTCTGAACGCCTGAGGAGGAGTTGATATCTTATTTATCTCCAAAGTACATAGCGAAGACTCTGGTCAGCCTGTGTGGATGCACAGGCTGGTCAGAGGTTTTGCTATGTGACATGTAGAATTGTTGAAACACACTGGCTCAATTAATGATTCTTTGTGCTATCATTGCATGAGGAGAAATTCCCTGGTACAAGCCGTTTTTTTTTAGCTCCACTGGCTGAAAGCCACTGGGGCTATTGTCATGGAGTTGTGTCTGTCGTGCGTCCGTGCGTCCGGTCGTAAACTTTTTCTTTAAAAATTTTCTCCTCAGAAACTAGTGAATGAATTTCAACCAAACTTCACAGGAATGATCCTTTTTTTATACGCCGCTGGAGACGGTCGTATATTGGCGTCATATTCTCCGTCTGTCTGTCCATCCGCCTGTCCGTCGGTCCATCCATCGGTCCATCCGTCCGTATGTCCGTCCACTTTTCTTGTCAACGCAACTCCTCCTAAACTTCTGGCTGGATCTTCTTGAAACTTGGTCAATGTTATCACCTCAATTGGTAGATGTGCATGAAGGAAGGATTTTACGGTTCGTTGATTTTTGCCTGAGTTATGCCCCTTGATAAGTTAGTCTCTGGGTCGCATCTGAGAGGCAACAATTAGTAGCCAGGACCCTCAAAACTATGTGATGTGAGTCCCATAGACTCTCTGGAGCTCAATTTCAGAAAAGAATTGAGCACTGCTTTAATTAGTCTTCAATTCTTTCCTGAAGTTGAGCCCAAAATATTAATATACTTCTATCAATTTCTTTACCTCTAACCAGGGAATAGCCCTGAATTTACAAAATACAATATTATTGTCTTAAAGTAAGTTGTTTCCTAAAGCAGGTACTCCAAAAATTTTAAATAAGACCCCGACGATCCAAAAGATCAAGTCCTTTGGACCCTATTTTGTTGATGTCGGACTAAAACCCTACTTTCTCAATTGTAACATCACAGGAACTAAAAATCAATGGACTTGACAGGGAAGGGTAAAGTTTGCTTATCCATTGTCAAAATTAATACCCAACATGGTACAGTAACCATTACTGTCAAACAGGGGGATAAGATAGTTGAGCTTATTAGGGTCTGTCCATTTATCACACATTTTGACACTGACAAAAACAGTGTGCAGCTTGCTGTTCAGGAGGGTAAAAATGTAATTAACCAATCGTCTGTGGGTAACCAAAACACTTGCTACTTCAGGTAGAATGAGGTGGGCAAAGGTGTTTTTGTTATCCACCAACAAAATTATGTACATGCTATACTTTTCCACTTAGATTCTATATCTAATTTAGAAATCTGTGATCATGTACATATGTTTATACAACTTAGTAGGAAAAGAAACTGCTCAACTACCATGACAACTGAGAAGCTTATCATATGATCAAGGTAGTGGATCCATAATAGGTCTGCTGTATTTAAGCAATCATGATCTTTCACAATGTTAACCAAGGTTCCCTAATGAAATAATTAGGAAACCTTGGTTAACAATGTTAAAGTTCATTGATAATTGTAGACCTATGTGGGATAGCAGCTTGAGGCTGGAAAAGGATGTAATGGAAGTATATGTTTGTGAAATACTAGGAATCCATTGTTAGGTGCTTCAGCTGTCACAATATTACTGAAAGATTGTTGAAAGCCGCATAAAACCCCATTCAAACAAACAAACAAACTGTTTAAGTTCATGACTTCCAAAATGTTGTGTAACTATTACGATTCAACTACCTGAAGTTCCAATAATTGTTACCCTTATCCCCCAAACCTACCTAATTTGAACCTGCTATCTTTATTTTCCTATGACTTAAAATGTTTTCAAGAAATAGCGTTTATATTTGTTTTGTAAGGGTAGCACTCATTGATTAAATATATTATACTGAGTTCCATAAGAAAGTGTGTACTTGCACTTTTTGCATTTCTCTTGATTTTAACAAGTTGTAGGAAAGTTATGGAGTAAATTTGAAACAATACTTTAGTCAAGACCTTTTGAAATTGGAAGTCAAATCAGATTTGGATAAAGTATCGCATGCTGCATGCGCGCAGGCAGAACTTAAATTGTACAGATCTGACCTCCTTACAACTTTTTCTTTGGTGAGAGCTTTGTGTTGATAATGCCATACAGAGAATTAGAAGCCATTCAAAGTCATTTCCAAACAAAAGTTTTAGTTTTTATGCAGACATTACGTGTATGTCAATGTTAGACATTGCTACATAGTTAGGCCATTAACTTGTTGTTGAATGGTGCTATGACATTCTATGACAGCTCCATTTGCTTATTAAAGGCCTTACAAAATGATGACCTTTATTTCTATTGGAACATGAGTGCTGAATAAACTTTATTGATATTCTAAATCTGACAAGGTTTGATTTTGTTCAAAGACGTTTATTGGTAGTCAAACCACGCTGCAGCCTCATGTAAAATTGTATTGAAGATGTGATTTTATGCTTAGGAAAGCTGAAAGATTCACCTGAATGCATTTTCAGACCAATTATTCGTCTAACCCGCGATGCACATGCAAAACATGCAAAATCAAATGTCTAAATTTAGTAGAGAATTTTTGCTCATCTTCACATTCATTTTCACATTCTCTTGAGGATAGTCAAACGACGTTTCATGACAATAGATTGTGTAATTTCAGAGGTATTAAAAATTCAAAAGTGCACTCTTTCTTTTGGGACTAAGTATAAATGTCAAGATCAAGGATGAAAGTGAAAAGTTTTCCATTTTAGGTTGCCTTTTTACTATGAGATTAAGATGGTGTTTGTGTTCTGGCTGTTGTCTCCAGTAACTAAAGGATCCAGTATGATCTACAGAAAATTTGTACATCCACAACTAAATAAACGTGAAAAAGTAAGTCAAGGAGTTAAAGAAATTATTTAAGGAAATGGGTAAGTAAAAGGCATACAGTCCATATAAACCTTATTTCTGGTAATTTTTACTTTCAACCTGAACAAGGGTTGATAATTTCAAGGCAGGTATAGCATCTGTCTATTTTATGATTCGCCTATGAGCTCTATCTAGGTCAAGGTCATAGTTGACTATCAAATAATTTCTTAACCTTTGTCATGCTGAATAAAAAACCTTGGCTAAATTATATATAAATCAAAGTGCTGGAAGCTCTGTATTTCCTAATTGTGAGTCAGCATTTGATTTTGAAAAAATAATTCTAGAACTTTTCTGGTTTAAAAAGGAAAATCAGGAAAGTTCTAGAATTATTTTTATTCCGGTCGTAAACTTTTTCTTTAAAAATTTTCTCCTCAGAAACTAGTGAATGAATTTCAACCAAACTTCACAGGAATGATCCTTTTTTTATACGCCGCTGGAGACGGTCGTATATTGGCGTCATATTCTCCGTCTGTCTGTCCATCCGCCTGTCCGTCGGTCCATCCATCGGTCCATCCGTCCGTATGTCCGTCCACTTTTCTTGTCAACGCAACTCCTCCTAAGTTTCTGGCTGGATCTTCTTCAAACTTGGTCAATGTTATCACCTCAATTGGTAAATTTGTATGCAGGAATAGTTTATGGTTCCTTGATTTTTGCCTGAGTTATGCCCCTTAAAAACTTAGTCTCTGGGAGCTTATTGCCTCAGTTATGCCCCCTTAAAATTTAGTCTCTGGGGCTTATTGAAATTGCAGCCTTGTGAATGCAACTCTTCCATAGTTTCTGGCTGAATCTAAATGAAACTTGGTGGATGTTATAACCGAAATTGGTAGATGAGCATGAAGTAAGGATTTTATGGTTCATTAATTTTACCCTAAATTATGCTCCCTTAAAACTTAGTAGCTAGGGCTTATTGAAATTGCAGCCTTTTGAACACAACTCCTCCTTACTTTTTGTCTTTATTTAAATGAAACTTGGTCAATGTCATCACCATAATTTGTAGATGTACATGGATCAAGAATTTTATGGCTCATTTATTTCCCTGAATTATTCCCCCGTAAAACTTAGTGCCTGGGGCTTATTGAAATAGCAGCCTTGTGAGGGCAACTCCTCCAAACTTTTTGTCTTGATTTAAATGAAACTTGGTCATTTTCAATTTGGTTCTGTCAAAATAAGTAGTGTCTACAATTATTTTCGTGAAACAGCAGCAAAGTGGCGGCTTATTTTGTGACGATGGCACTCTTGTTAGCGCTTGACATGATTTATCGTAGGGCAATTATTTTAGTATTAAAGAAAGCTTTCATATTTTAGATATTATTTCTCCTCTAATGTTTTCTAGTGGATCATCAAGAATTCTCAGTAAATTGGTAATTTCACTTCAAACATGGTGAAATTGCCAAAACATTAAATCCTACCTTTGAGGCTTTCACCGTATTTTACAACATGAAGGGGGGGGGGCATAACGTAAGTCTTGTTTTTTTTGCTTGATGGTTAATCTTTCATTTGGTGAACAAAATACGCTAAAATATCATGTGGTGAAGCCACCTGTAAGGAGATAGCTTTTGTTGTTCACTTAATAAAAGATACATCAATCTTGCACTGGAAAAAACTATTATCCTCTATTTACTAAAATATCTGATCTATTGCAGGAGATAGATGAAGCAATAGCTCAAGCCCGCACCAAGGGTTACAGTACACTGGTCACTCTAGGACACAAAGGTCTCACATATGCTACAAATGTGGTGGTCAACACTGCAATAAAGGTACTCTATATCTGACCTCTATACTGGTCATTCTTGGACACAAAGGTCTCATATGCTACAAATGTGGTGGTCAACACTGCAATAAAGGTACTCTATATCTGACCTCTATACTGGTCATTCTTGGACACAAAGGTCTCATATGCTACAAATGTGGTGGTCAACACTGCAATAAAGGTACTCTATATCTGACCTCTATACTGGTCATTCTAGGACACAAAGGTCTCATATATGCTACAAATGTGGTGGTCAACACTGCAATAAAGGTACTCTACATCTAACCTCTATACTGGTCATTCTTGGACACAAAGGTCTCATATGCTACAAATGTGGTGGTCAACACTGCAATAAAGGTACTCTATATCTGACCTCTATACTGGTCATTCTTGGACACAAAGGTCTCATATATGCTACAAATGTGGTGGTCAACACTGCAATAAAGGTACTCTATATCTGACCTCTATACTGGTCATTCTTGGACACAAAGGTCTCATATATGCTACAAATGTGGCGGTCAACACAGCAATAAAGGTACTCTATATCTGACCTCTACACTGGTCACTTTAGGACACAAAGGTCTCACATATGCTACAAATGTGGTGGTTAACACTGCAATCAAGGTACTCTATATCTGACCTTCTCTAAATGAGTCTTCAAAATACAGGTATTTTTATATGATTTCATTTCAGCTCTACAGGCTAAAAGGCAGGCAAGCTATTGTAATGGCAATGTGTACGTCATCTGTCAGCTAGTCTGTCTGCTTGTCTATTTGTCTGTCCATATACTATTTCTTTACAGATCTTCTTTTCAGAAACTACTTGATGGATTTCAACCAAATTGCACAGGAATATTCCTTTGGTTACCCTCAATCAGATTCCTTCAAGGAATTTTTAATAGGTTGAAAATTAGGGCTTTAAGGAGCATGGCTTATTTGACGTGATTGATATCAAGCAAATTTTACGTGAGAGATCCTTGGATGACCATTTATTAGACTGCACAAAATTATAGTGATTGGAGGATTATGGTCTTTATTGGAGATGGTCATTTCTATACATGTATATGTTTTATAGTAGAAACTAATCGATGGATAACTACCAAATGATTTCAATTAAATTTCTCATAAATGCTCTGAGGTTGCATATAAATAATGGCAAAAAGTATTCTGTATGTAAGTTACAAGTTTTACTTTCTGTGTTGATCATTAGCAGGAGATGATGGCATGTCAAGCAAATCAGGTGTTCGAGCACCTCTTCAAAGTTCAAAGTTTCAGATTCATTAATTAGAAAATAACCAAAAAAAAAAAAAACCCAAAAAACCACAACTACAATCATTTAAAATTTGATTTTTTTTAAATGAATAAGTTAAAAGAAGACTAGCGTATTACATTTTTTTTGGAACAGTACAAAAGGACTACTGTAGGAAACATTTCAAATGAAGTGTCAATTATATCCCATCATTAGAAACAAACTTGACTATTAATTTATTTAAGGGGCAGAGCACTCTAGTAGAACAGATTAAGAAGAGTTACAGTACGAATGATCTCCGAGTGAGGGATGGTGGAGGGCAGGATGAAATAGACGCACCCTATATAGATGACAGTGACGAGGATTTTGGTAAATAGACACATTTAGATTCAAACATTGACTAAAGAAGAGCCTGGAAAAATTATCAAATTATTAGATGTACTACAGCAATGAAACTAGAAATTATTGTTAAATGAGTATTCCCCTTTTTCAAAATATTTTCTGTCTTTTATGATACAAAGCTTTTTGATTGTCCAAGATAATGAATTTCTTAATTTGCATTAAGTTAAAATCAGTCTAGAATTTGTTGTATCATGTATGTCAGTAAGAATTTTAATTTCAATGAAATTTTTCATAGACATTTTTGCAAAACATGTTAAAGCCTTGGTCATATCCTTGATTAGGCCATATTTCATCTAAATGAAGCATGGTAGGAAACCCATAATAAACATGTAGCTTTATTTGTGATGTACAATAATATTCAATTATTGTGAAGCATTAAGCATCCCATACATGATAATTAATTTCATTGACAATGATATGGATAGTTGTGTTAAACCTTTTTTCAATACTGCCCACAAACAATTCTTATATTGTAAATATATAAGTTTCACAACATTATTGATCCTGTATGAGTTATGTTAAAGATTTATCAATTATGATATGAGTCTGTGCGAAACATTTCCAACAATTTCATATGTTGATGGCTCAGCATGAAGCAGTTGTAACTGCCTATAAATATATCGGCAGTTACCACTGTTTGGTGCTGAGCCATCGATGTGTGTAAAACAAAGCCACTGTCAAGCCTGTGCATCCCTCACAGCCTGACCAGAGTTTTTGCTATGCACTTTGCAGATAGAAAAGGTCTCAAAGTATATGTAGAGAGTTATGTTATCTTCTTATTGCTCTTTGTTGTTGTCTTGGCAGTAAAATTTTGAAACTAGCTCACATGTAAAATCTGTAAAAGTCACACACAGACTAACATATTGATTCATTATCATTGTCAGTAATATTGATATTGTATGGTTTGCTTTATATTATGCATGTGAGCTTATTTAATATCGAAATCATATGTAGGTTAGATAAATTTTATCCGAGTATAAAAAGACTTTGCTACTTTTAGTCATACTTTATAAAGACAATTAATGTTATTGATAACTGATTTTATTCTCACCATCTATTAATCCATTCCTGTCAATAGAAATGGGAAAACAAAGTACTATGATGGTCATGTAATTTTAAAAAAAAATCTGGTTATAACTCATGATATGCAGATGCAAATGTGAAGGTGGTGATAAAAGGTACTTTAGGAATGTCTCCGGACTGTGTTTGCTTTGTTCTCGTAAATTTAGAAAAGACAAAATCTTTTTGACGCAATAATGTGAAAACCAATTATGTACATGAAAATATATACTGTAAGCGGGTTTCTTTTAACAATGCTGACTTGAAATGGCTTTAAAAGGAATACCTAAAGTTTTAAGGAGCACTTTGAAACTACATGTATTTATGATGGTCAAACCCGAAAGTAACCTCAACATGGACGGAATCAAGTTGCATTTTTCTGTCACTCCTCCTTAAGGTAATGTGATACCATTCCAGGCACTTGAATCCTCTAAAATCCTCAGAAAGTGCGTGTTGTCAAAGGGCGTTGGCCAAGTCTCTCATTACCACCTTACCATCGACATGAAACCCCTACTTTTGACTGATTACATTAATATTGGCTAGAAATGAATTTGTCATATGTACAGTGTCAATTGCAAGCCAATCTATTTTTGGAAATTTTAACCACTAGTCAGTCTCATTAAAACCTCCTGGTCAACCCTCGTTTCCTTCAGCCTTTCTTTGCTAAAATTATCAGTCAGATGCTTGATTGCATCTTGAAATGTCTATATCAATCGTTCACAAGAGTCCTAGACACTCTCTGAAGACTTTGTTCTTGGTATAAACATACACAAATCCGTAGGCGTCATCATAGCTTTGACACAAAGCAAACATACAATGCATGTTGCTCCGTATGTTCTTTTGACGTCAGCAATATACCCATTGAAGATGATTTCATTTCTTACTAAAAAGTATCTTAAAGTCAGGATTCTAGGGCATCTAAGTTGAAAGTTTGAATACATTACAAAGTAAGATCGAAGTAAGGCTTTGTAATACATTGCGACATATTAATCCCATTTAATGAATCAAAAGGATGTTTTTCTTGGTGCATAAAAAAGTCAAACAATTTTCAAAGTGCTCCATACCACTATACTCACCACTAACAAAGTGAAATTGTTTCAACAGTTACTGAGTACTTTTTGAAATATCAATTTTATTGTTAGGTTTAAACCTATTTATCTTTCATCGATTTGGAAACAAGTTCTAACAACTTAAATAAATCCCTCTCGCTTCTGCTTCCTGAAAAATTCACCAGTACTCGCACCGAACATGTTGGCCAATGAAAGAACCAAGATTGATAGCCCTTCCTTGGAATCAAACTCAGGACCTTTAGTTCAAGAGGCTGACGCTCTACCTCTAATTCATGGACACCACAATATAATTGTCAGTGATGTATTAAAGGTTTGATAAGTCATCATGACAAGAATTTAAAAAATTCAACTTTCAAATATGTTCATAGTCTTGGAACTTTCCAAATGCACCTCATATAAGATCTGGATATAACTTACAAATCAAACCTCCAAAACACAATGACATCTTAAATCAGAGACATCATATGATTACTGATTTAATTCGTTTTAAGGTAGTGAACCTGTATTAGTTCCGCAACATTTCCGAACTCATGATTGTTCAAAATGTCAACCGAGGTTTCCTATTATTAGGAAACCTCGGTTTACACAGTTGAAGTTCATTACTCTCGAACTGTTGCTGAACTATTATGGATCCTTAACTAATTTATTCATATGACAGATCATACAAGTCATCATTTATCATCTACCATTTTTAGCAATCATACCGACTGAGAAGGAAAAACCTAAACCAAAGGCTACGACTAACACTGGTATGATTTAAAAATGAAAGGAGTTCAACCTCATTACTCCCTTCTGTGCCTTAAGTTTAATCCTTGTATGCTTTTATCCTATATCTGCCATTTGTTGATGTAACATAGTTACAGATAGAGGGGGTATTTTTGATTTCAAATTTAAAGTTTTCACTAGTCCTTGCTCAAATCTTATGTTGTGGGTACTCATTGGAATTGTCTCAATGAGACAATTCAAATGAGTACCCACAACATAGGTTTTCATTGAGAAATTAAGATTTTAGCCTGGCATTACCCCTTCTCTTCTGTACCTCTGATATAAATTAGCTTGCACCGAGAAACTAATATAGTTTGTGATGTATTGTTGAAACTGGTTACATAGCATGTCAGAACTGTTTATGATTTACCCTGATTTAATTCAAAGTTTTTCTTTGCCCAGAATTTGTTTTTGCTTTGAAATAAGAATTTTTATAAATTTAGATTTGGTGTGTGCCCAAGTGGAAGAGTCTTTTGTAACAAAATATTATAGTAAAATTGTCTGAAAAATGGCAAATCTTGTATATCAACAGAGCTTTGTTGACTTGTAGTAGTTGCACTAGTAGCACTGAGATTAGTCAAAATAAAACAATACAATACAGATTATTAGCTTGGCTGTTTTTGGAGAAAACTCCAGGTGTTGCTGTAGCCTTGACATCGTCGTTAACCCTTGTCATACTGAGCTAAAGTATGACTGAAAAAAAAGTAAAGAGTGGCATTAAAATCCATTCAAATTAACAAATATCATAAGTCAATAAACAGGTTAAAGACATCTTGCAAAGTCAAAGTCATTTATCAATATCAAATCACAGAAATTGCCATTTTGGTGACTTTAGGTTACTAAACATCTTATTTTTGCCTTTTCCAGTCCAATCCCTGGTTTTTACGTCCCTAAGATTTTGTAATTGAGAAAACATTGTAGAAAAAGAAGAAATTGCTTCTGACAAGCAATTTCTTCTTTTACCACACTATTTTCTACCTACAGAAAGGTTATTTTTCAAATTAAATCCACTTTGAATTTTCGTCTGCAAAACCTTTGAATTTGGACTGGTCCAAAATTTTGTAAAACAGGAAAGGGTTAACTTGACAAAATGATGATCAGTAGAGTAATTTTTCATTACATTTAAATAGACATAAGTTTTCTGATAAAGAAAAATCTTAACAAGGATAAAAAAGAATTGGAAATTAATAAATGTTTACAAATGTGAAGCCAACCGAAGATTTAAGGTATTGCAATAAATCAGGTGAGCCAAGCTGTCTCAATTGTAAGCTTGTTTTGCTGTTAGTCATCAGGTTGTGAGCTTAAACCCTGGTTCAACCAACTGTCATTTTATGACATTTGACTTATGATATTGTGACGTGAGTTATTTATCTCCCACCAAGGGGATACGCGTAAATGGGATGAGCAGCTAGTGGATTGAATGAAATGTTGCAGATGTACTAGTGCATGATACGACAGGAAAGTTTTAGTAGATTCACAAGGGGTCACATTATAACTGAAACAATGTTGAAAGTGGTATAAAACTCCATCTAAACAAACAAACGAGTTAATCAGATATTGAAGAAAATTGTCGGCTTTTATAAAGGTACCTTGTATCAATTTTTGCTTTGTAATTATTTTTACCAAGTAGTTACCTGTAGCATAGTAGGGTTCAGATGAGAATTTCTTGATTTCTGTTTACAGAAAGCCGTCTTATTGCTGACAATAAAGAGTTAGATCGTAGAGAGAAACTTCGACAAGAAAAACATGAGAAGCTGCAGCGTCGCACGTTACAGAGAAGTAAGAGTGATGCTGGTCAACCAGCTCGAACTAGTACTAGACGATCAAGGACATCAACAGGTATCATATATATGATATACATTGTTTGCACAACACTTAAAAAACATTGAAAATACCATATAGGGCCTCAGATATGCCCTAGAGTCTTATAAAAGCTTTAAAGACAATTTAACTCTTATCCTGCTTGAAATTGTGTTTAAAACAATTTAATTTATTTTTGGTTAAATCAATCTTCATTCATGCAATCTGATTGGTTGAAATTTTGTTTTATGTTCCAATGAAAATAGTTTTGAGCTTGCAGCTATTTTGTAAGCTTGCACACAAAACAGACCCATAATAAATCTTTATCTATTAAGAAATATTATTAACATTTTCGCTCAAGAATATTAAAAAGAGAATATTTATTAATTTCATGAAAGAATAAACAGATAACCTAATCACATTGTATGAATCCACTTTGCATATTTATACAGTGTAATTATACGCCGCCGGAGGCGAATGTATATTGGCGTCATCTTCTCCGTCTGTCCATCCGTCCGTCCATCCGTCTGTACACTTTTCTTGTCAACGCAACTCCTCCTAAGTTTCTGGCTGGATCTTCTTGAAACTTGGTCAATGTTATCACCTCAATTCGTAGATGTCCATGAAGGAAGGATTTTATGGTTCGTTGATTTTTGCCTGAGTTATGCCCCTTAAAAACTTAGTCTCTGGGGCTTATTGCCTCAGTTATGCCACCTTAAAATTTAGTCTCTGGAGCTTATTGCTTGTGAATGCAACTCTTCCTAAGTTTCTGGCTGGATCTAAATGAAACTTGGTGGATGTTACAACCGAAATTGGTAGATGAGCAGGAAGTAAGGATTTTATGGTTCATTAATTTTACCCTAAATTATTCCCCCTTAAAACTTAGTATCTGGGGCTTATTGAAATTGCAGCCTTTTGAACGCAACTCCTCCTTACTTTTTGTCTTTATTTAAATGAAACTTGGTCAATGTCATCACCATAATTTGTAGATGTATATGGATCAAGGATTTTATGGCTCATTTATTTCCCTGAATTATGCCCCCTTAAAACTTAGTGTCTGGGGCTTATTGAAATTGCAACCTTGTGAAGGCAACTCCTCCTAACTTTTTGTCTTGATTTAAATGAAACTTGGTCATTTTGAATTTGGTCCTGTCAAAATAAGTAGTGTCTACAATTATTTTCGTGAAACAGCAGCAAAGTGGCGGCGTATTTTGTGACTATGGCACTCTTGGTAGGTTTTTGGTTTCACTCCTCCATGAAATTACTGGTAATAAATACTCATTTCATCTCTTAATTGCTAGTTTAGAACTAATTCAGCCAGTTTAATTCCATAAGATGTATTTCAAGCCGGTCTTTTGCAATGGCGTGTTGTCCATCTGTCTATCTTAACTTTAAACATCTTCTCTGAAAATTTTGGTCAGAACTTGCCAAAACTTTAAAGGAAAAATCCTTGGGACATGCCCAATCAGAACTTTTGCTAAATTCTGATTGGGATGATGACATGGGCGCTACAGACTGTCGTGTCACTGAATAATTCATATGATGAAACATAAAAAAATCTTCTTCTCTGAAAGTACTACTCAAAATATATCCAAACTTCACAGTAATTATCTTGAGGAGATGCTGTTTCATAATTCTGATCAGGCTGATGTCATGGGCTTAACAGCAAGAAAACAGCAAGTCGACGAAGACCTTCAAACAACCCTCTCAACTAAGACCGACTACACCATTTTCGTTTAAAAATACAGACAAACTTGGCAGAAACAAGCTTTGTTGTCATAAGTACCTCTACGAATTTTAATGTTGTCGTTTATTTGTGTATCATTTGTTTTACTTTATGACATTTCACTTCGATTGCGAGATAAACAATACACAATCTAAAAAAGATTGTGTAATTTTTTACGCGCAGAAAGTAGACTTGAAGCTTTTATGTTTGGCCGAGTATTTTAATAGTTTCTTCGATCTATAGAATTGCAATTATAAGGGACCAGTGTCTTTTTCACTGCATTTAATGGTGTATAAAGTGCAATTGCCTTAGCACATGGCTTAAACATAACGCCCTAAGGGCGTTATTTGCCATGTGCTAAGGCAATTGCACTTTATACCCCAATAAACGCAGTGAAAAAGACACTCATCCCTATAATATACCAACATGATGACTCAGCACAAAACAGTTGTAACTGACTATATGTTTATAGGCAGTTTAAACAGTTTTACACTAGCCATCAAACTGGTCTAGATGTAGAAGTTTTATTATTTTATAGGTCTTAGTAAAGTAGACGAGGTAGAACACGAGTCTTCCATGACCCATGATAAAAATCACTCCGATGATGAGCCGTTTGAGTCATACTCGGAAGAAATTATAGAAGTTTATCATTCCCCTGGACGGTCAGGTCACTATACTTCTAAACAGGTTGGTTTATCTGTTAAAATATTAAATGGTTAGGGCTAAAGCCTTTACCTTTAACCAGATATCAATAGTGCCCTATTGTTATCTGGTCACAAAGGTCAAGATCACAGTTGAACTATTTAACAATTTATGTTACTGGGACAAAGCACAGGTAGGGGGATTAGTCTGCTATGCGCCAGATCTAGTTTTGATTGGTCTAAATCCATTGATTTTGCCAATGACAATTTCTTGTTGATGAAATGTTTTAAGAAAATATTGTGGAAATAAAGGAATTGCTTGTGACAAGCAATTTCTTCCTTTTCCATAGTGTTTTTGCAAGCTTTATCTTGAGAGGTTTAAAGAAAATGTCAAGTGGAACTGGGTAAAAGGTCGAAGTTTGAAATTATTGACCAGTTTTGATTATGAGTTGAATAATACTTTGAAATAGTTTTATAACAAAGGGACTGATTCGACAACTGGCATGCCTTTGCCAATCACAGGCAATGTTATTTTATTTAAAGACAGACCACTGATTGAGACTGGTTGTTGGATTTGGTATTTCATGCCTTGGATTGTAATACTTTGACGTATAAAAATGCTTTGGCTTTGTTATAAATTTAAGGCTTCATGGTCCTTAAACAAGTTAAATGTACGCACTATGGATAAGCTTTTGCTTTTCAGCTGAATGTATATACAGGAATCAATCCTAGGGCTATTTGTATGCCTATAAGACTTTTTGTATGGCTTATATTAACAGCATTTAAAGTGACTGATTTATTAGCTCACCTGAGCACGAAGTGCTCAAGGTGAGCTTTTTTGGTTAGGTGGATGTCCGTCGTCCGTCGTCAGTCGTCCGTCGTGCGACGTGCGTCGTGCGTCGTCCGTCGTCAACATTTGCCTTGTATGCACTCTAGAGGCCACATTTTTTGCCCGATCAACTTAAAATTTGGTCAGAATGATTGTCTTGATAAAATCTCGGACGAGTTCGAAATTGGGTCAACTGGGGTCAAAAACTAGGTCACAGGGTCAAATCATAAAAAAACCTTGTATGCACTCTAGAGGCCACATTTTTTGCCCAATCAAGCTGAATTTTGGTCAGAATGATTGTCTTGATAAAATCGCTGACGAGATCGAAATTGGGTCAACTGGGGTCTAAAACTAGGTCACAGGGTCAAATCGTAGAAAAACCTTGTATGCATTCTATAAGCCACATTTTTTGCCCAATCAACCTGAATTTTGGTCAGAATGATTGTCTTGATGAAATCTCGGACAAGTTTCAAATTGGGTCAACTCGGGTCAAAAACTAGGTCACGGGGTCAAATCTTAGAAATACCATGTATGCACTCTAGAGGCCACAATTTTTGCCCAATCAACCTGAATTTTGGTCAGAATGAATGTCTTGATGAAATCTCAGACGAGTTCAAAATTGGGTCAACTGAGGTCAAAAACTAGGTCAAAGGGTCAAATCATAGAAAAACCTTGTATGTACTCTAGAGGCCACATTTTTTGCCCAATCAACCTGAATTTTGGTCAGAATGATGGTCTTAGTAAAATCATGAATGAGTTCGAAATTGGGTCGACTGGGGTCAAAAACTAGGTCACAGGGTCAAATAATGGAAAAACCTTGTATGCACTCTAGAGGCCACATATTTTGCCCAAAAAACATGAATTTTGCCCGGAATGATTGTCATGATGAAATCTCTGACAAGTTCAAAATTTGGTCAACTGGGTTCAAAAACTAGGTCATGGGGTCAAATCTTAGAAAAATCTTGTATGCACTCTAGAGGCCACATTTTTTGCCCAAATTAACCTGATTTTTGGTCAGAATGATTGTCTTGATGTAATCTGGGACAGTTTTGAAATTGGGTCAACTGGGGTCAAAAACTAGGCCACATGGTCATATCATAGAAAAACCTTGTATGCACTCTAGAGGCCACATTTTTTGCCCAATCAACTTTAATTTTGGTCAGAATGGTGATCTTGATACAATTCTTCATGAGTATTTAATTGGGTCAACAGGGGTCAAAAATGAGGTCACACGGGTCAAATATTAGAAAAACCTTGTATGCACTCTAGAGGCCACATTTTTTGCTGGATCAACCTGAAATTCGATCAGAATGATTGTCTTGGTGAAATCTTTGAAGTGTTCAAAATTGGGTCAACTGGGGTCAAAAATTAGGTCACGGGGTCAAATCTTATAAAAACCTTGTATGCACTCTAGAGGCCACATTTTTTGCGCAATCAACTTGAAATTTGGTCAGAATGAATGTCTCGATGAAATCTAGGACAGTTTCGAAATTTGGTCAACTAGGGTCAAAAACTAGGTCACATAGTCAAATCTAAGAAAAACCTTGTATGCACTCTAGAGGCCACAATTTTTGCTGGATCAATCTGAAATTTGATCAGAATGATTGAATTGATGCAATTTTTGATGAGTATGAGATTGGGTCAACTGGGGTCAAAAACTAGGTCACGGAGTCAAATAATGGAAAATCCTTGTAAGTCAGTTGTATGTCAACCTGAATATTTTAAAAAAGGTATTATCAAGTTGTACAGAGGCTGAAGAATATTGAAAAAAATTAGACAGTTCATTCAGGTGAGCGATTAAGGGCCACTATGGCCCTCTTGTTATTAATAATACTCACATTAAAAACAGATAAATGTTTTTAAAAATCTTCAATATTAATCACACAATGACTTAGTGTTATCTATGCTATGAGGAATAGCAGCTGGAGGCTACAAAAGGATGTAATGGTGGTACTGATGTGAGAAATAGCAGGAACCCATTCTTAAGTGCACCAGCTGATATGACTGAAAGATTGTTGAAAGTGGCATAAAATGCCATTCAAACATAAAGTAATGGATAATATTAGGATCCATGTTGATAATCAAAGTGACCTTCCTTTATTTTACATTGGTAGATTTCTAAATAAAGAGCAAGGAAGAGCATAGGTTGGTGATATATAATGTAGTATCTTTGTAAGCAAATGGTTTTGGCTTCTCTTTGTTCCTTACAAATGTAAAGAACAAATAGGAGTTAGAGCCTTGGCTTAAAAAAAAGAAAGGATTCAGATTGAAATAATACCTAAATTTTATAGATAAAGAAGGATCCTGACAGAACGCCTTGCTTTGAATTAAAGGGATCCCTCCTAATATTTTGGGATTCTATAGATCCTGGGACACTGTTAGTGTTGAAGCTTCGTATTATTTCACACACTGTTTTGATATAAATTCTAAATAAAGTAAATATCAAGCACACTGTATTTTAAAGGGTCATAGGACTGGTAAGTGCTTTATTTGTTACCAAAAAATATCATCATTTATAATGTCTAACCACTAAAGACTGACACTAATTGAGGTCCTCCCTCCCGATAAGAAAATCTTTAAAAATCTTCATTATCTTTAAAAGCAATATTTTACTCAAAAACCTTGAAAGCCTTTAATTTTATGAGAAACCTTTAAATTATCTTCAGTAAGCATTTATTACAACACCTTTTAGTCTTGTATTTGTCCAGACTGAAAGTTAGAACTTAGAGAAATAGGCAATTTCATTTTGATTTAAAACTCAGCCAAACCAAGGAAATTAAGAATCAATTTGAGTTTTTTTGCATAAATTAGTTAGTAATCTTTATTTTTGTATAACCGTCATAAAATGAGTATTTTTTTGGCCTGAAATAACCTTTTTACATCTACCTGCTTTTCTGTAGACGCTTTGTTCTCTGTGAGGCCTTTTTATAAGCCGGTCAAATACAGGACATATTTAAGTGATAACCTGTAGCGTCCATCCCCCAGGTGTCAGGTTGGATTCCACTTCTTTGTCCACAGCATGAGGTAACAATTGTAATTTTGCTTGATGAAATTAGGCCTGATGAAATTAGGCCTTTAATTGTGATTTAATTCTCATACAAGGCAATTTAATTTGCTAAAGCAGGAGTCAAGGAGACGGAATTATGTTTAGTTCAATTGGAATTCTTTCACAGATGATTAAAAAATCCCCCCCCCTCTTTTCCCCCTTCCCCTTATAGTAAATTGATAGCACATGATGTACCTTTTACAACAAGTTATCTTTAACTAGGATAAATCAGATATGGCTTTCTTGTAATTTTCAATAGTCATATCATCTCAATAGATAGTTTGCTAAAATTTAAATTATGTGATGTTAAGATATTCCTGATTATCAGTCTAAAGTGGCCAGACTATTTCTGTGCTATAAGAACATATGTTTAACAGAAAAGGCGAATATTGCTTTTTTCAATGGCTCAGTGCAAACAACTGTCTTGCCTATAAACATATAGACAGTTCCAACTGTTTCCAACAGAGCCATCAATTTGTTCATTTTGCGCTCTCAATTCATTGGTTCATAGGTATGAATATTTCCTTACTAACATCTGAGCCCTGTGTCATATTAAGGTCTGACTCAAAATATAACCTACCATAACTGCATATGTTGCCGTATAGAAGTTTGTGGTTGATTGGTATTTGTTGCAAAGTGAAAACACTATTACAATCATTTTTCTCTCAAAGCATAATGGCTGATAGTCTTATTTTAGAAATGCCATAATCATCTTAACTATCTCATCTGATTCAACTTTTTAATACGCCGCCGGAGGCGGACGTATATTGGCATCATCTTCTCCGTCTGTCCGCCCATCCGTCCGTCCGTACGTCCGTCCGTCCACTTTTCTTGTCAACGCAACTCCTCCTAAACTACTAGCTGGATCTTCTTGAAACTTGGTCAATGTTATCACCTCAATTGGTAGATGTGCATGAAGGAAATATTTTACGGTTCGTTGATTTTTGCCTGAGTTATGCCCCTTGATAACTTAGTCTCTGGGTCCACTTTTCTTGTCAACGCAACTCCTCCTAAGTTTTTGGCTGGATCTTCTTGAAACTTGGTCAATGTAATCACCTCAATTGGTAGATGTGCATGAAGGAAGGATTTTACGATTCATTGATTTTTGCCTGAGTTATGCCCCTTGATAACTTAGTCTCTGGGTCCACTTTTCTTGTCAACGCAACTCCTCCTAAGTTTCTGGCTGGATCTTTTTGAAACTTGGTCAATGTTATCACCTCAATTGGTAGATGTGCATGAAGGAAGGATTTTATGGTTCGTTAATTTTTGCCTGAGTTATGCCCCTTGATAACTTAGTCTCTGGGTCCACTTTTCTTGTCAACGCAACTCCTCCTAAGTTTCTGGCTGGATCTTCTTGAAACTTGGTCAATGTAATCACCTCAATTGGTAGATGTGCATGAAGGAAGGATTTTACGGTTCATTGATTTTTGCCTGAGTTATGCCCCTTAAAAACTTAGTATCTAGGGCTTATTGAAATTGCAGCCTTTTGAACACAAATCCTCCTTACTTTTTGTCTTTATTGAAATGAAACTTTGTCAATGTCATCACCATAATTTGAAGATGTACATGGATCAAGGATTTTATGGCTCATTTATTTCCCTGAATTATGCCCCCTTAAAACTTAGTGCCTGGGGCTTATTGAAATTGCAGCCTTGTGAAGGCAACTCCTCCTAACTTTTTGTCTTGATTTAAATGAAACTTGGTCATTTTCAATTTGGTTCTGTCAAATTAGTAGTGTCTACAATTATTTCTGTGAAACAGCAGCAATGTGGCGGCGTATTTTGTGACAATGGCACTCTTGTTTCTTCTTCTAGGAAAGCATATCAAGATTTATTTGAGTTTCAAAATTATGTTAATGATATTATTTTGTAAATGATAACAATACTTAAGTGATCTAGAGAGAAATATGTCTAACATACATATTTTTGTACTCAGTTTATAATCACAAAAATTATTTACTTTAAATTATCCTCTTCCATTAATTGTTACAAAATATGCCCAGTCTTACCCTCAAGTTTAGTAACTCAAATTATTGCCAGAGTTTCAAAGGATAGATGTAGTCTCAAATACTTGTTGGTGAATTCCTAAGTACAGTCAAACCTGTAATAAGCGGTAACTTTAGGAATGTAAAAAAAAAAAGAAAAAAAAAAGAATGGCTGTTTAGTACAGGTAGTTACCTGGAAAAAACAGTTGAAATAATCAGTAAAATCTTTGTAGAGGAAATTGAACGGACCACTTAAGAAAGGTGACTTCTCAATACACATGACTATAAGAGCAGGTTTGACTGTAATTAGATAACTCAAATTCTTGTCATTAGATCTTATTCAATTGACAAAATTGGCCTGGATGTTTGAATTTACATTTAAGGTACTAATGGTAGTCATTAAACTCTTTTAGACTTGGATAATACCAGATTTTTTGTTAGATGTACCAAGTTTTTCCATCCTCCTTTGCCATCATCACTATGAATGTGCTTTACTTTTAAATTCTAGTATTATATTGTTTGGGGTTAATCATGAGTATATCGTGCTGCCAAAGATAAAGCTTCTTCCCTTAGGCATGTTCTTTTGAGTGTTAGATGAAAATGAGAAAAAATTAGTATGGACTAACAAAAAACAGCCTCCATAATTGATTGCCGGTCATTATCCCCCCGCCGTTTTTGGCGAGGGGATATAGTAATAGTCTCCACTTGTCATTCCTAGGTTCCGTCACTAAACTTGCCCGTAGCATATCTCCTAAAGTATTATAGCTATCAACTTGAAACTTTATGGGTGGAGAGATCTCATGAAAGAGAAGTGAAGTGCACAAGAACTACAACTCTAGCTTGCATAATTTTGGAGTTATTGCTCTTTGTTATTTCAAATACTTAGATTTTGTCGGGGGCATATCTCTTGAAGTATAATAGCTATCAACTTGAAACTCCATAGGTTGATAGTTTTTATGGAAGAGAAGTGCAGTGCACAATAATTATAACTCTTGCTTTCATTGTTTTCCAGTTTTTGCCCTTTGTTATTTTAATGACTCAGATTCTGTAGGGGGTAAATCTTTTAAAGTAAAAAAGAATCCTTAATTTATTAGGCTTCAGTTTACTATCAAGCTTTCGCGACGGTGGATAGCCATGTCTGACATGGCTCCTGTTTATGTTGCATATATTTCATCATCATTTAGTCTGTCCCTTAACTAGAGGCTCTCAATGCTAATAGGACTCTCAGTTCATCAATTTATTAACATTATCCACGATTTCATTAAAAAAACTTGACTTGCAAAGTAGAACTTCAAAGGAATTTGTTTGATTTGCTATTCTGAAATTAGGAATGAAGTTACACCTAAGCAATGAGCAATTAACTACGCATATATCATGAAGGCCAAGGTCAATTTTTAACACAAACGTATAGCATGACTTGAAACCTAAAAACCTGTAAATTTAACAATTTCCTGAAACTTAAAAAGTATTTGTGATATAATTGTCATATTTGATATGAACTGTTGCTTGTTTTAATTTTCTGTATTGTTTTGATGGCTTAAATTCTTGATAGAGAAAATAAAAAGAATTTAAGCTCCAACCATTCATAATGTTTGTTCCTCGTTACGGAGGGATAATAATATATCATCGTTTTTCTTCTAAATCCTTGTAACTACAGCTTTGAACAAGCTGTAGTTACAAGGCTTGCAAAGAAAATTGACAATCTACCTGTTTCAATTCTTGTTTGTCAAACTTTCTTTACTTTTCAACTTTCAGGTAAAAGCTGATCCCTATGCAACTCTACCTCGAACTCGCTCAAGACAACGGCCCAGACTCAATCAGAACATTTGATGTGAAACACAAGGCATTCTGTGATAAAAGAATTGTTAAAAAAAATTAGGAGTTTGATATGTGTTTGTGTGTGTTCATTATACCTTTCTCCATAGAAGCTATTTACCCCTTGTAATGCTGAATAGGAAAATTGGAAAAATATATATGAAATTAAAAGTGCTGAAAGCATTGGATGCTCTCAATGTGAGAGTATTTATTTTAAAAAAAAGATTGATTTTTTTTTGCGGTTTAAAAATGAAGATCAGGTGGTAAGATCTTAGATTGCATTGCGCATATTGATGGTTCAGCGTGAAACAGTTGTAACTGCCAAACTGTTTTGCGCTGAGCCATTGATATGTGCAACCTCGTCTATACCTTCTGCAAAACCAGGAAAATTCCAGGTTCAGCATGAAGAGGGTTAATTGAAAATTGAAGTAGGGCTTTTCTAATTCAAAATCAATTGATGAGTGCAAAACTATTGTAAGTGCCCGTGAAAATGTAGTAACTTACAATAGATATGCATGAACATTAAAATAATGCTTCCACATTTTCAGGATGTTGAACCTGCAGTTTGAGGGTTAATGCTAAACTAAGGACGTACGATGATAAAGGTACTAAGGTTATTTAACTGTTATCAATTGTATTTCCAGGGCTAGCCTGGGATTCAGGCCTTAAGTTTTTGTAACAAGGTAGATAACCAAACTGAACCCTTCTGAACTTAAAATTGGTTAACTTCTCTTCAAAGATCAGTCTTTGAGAATCTAGACATGACTTTATTGAATATAATATATTGAAAATAACATACCTCTATGTAAGAGTCGGCTACCAGTCTATTCTAGGGCTTGAAACTTACTATTTTCTAATGGGGGCCTGTAGGAATCCTACTTAATACCACAAGGATCCCTTCAAATAAACAGGCTCCCTTCATTTACATATAGATGGCTCGGCTTAAAACAGTTGTAACTGCCTATATGTTTATAGGCAGTTACAACTGTTTTGCACTAAGCCATTGATATGTAGAATTTTATGGAAAGAGCAAGAAAAAGTATAGGTAATTAAGATATTTTAATATCTTTGCAAGAGTCACCGTCATAGCGCTGTTGGTAGTGGTCGGACTGTCAATCTAGAATTCCCGGGTTGACTCATTACATATTTTTTGCCTCTTGTAAAAAAAGTGAAAAGATTCTATATAAAATCAGTAAATACATGCCTTTGCAGTGATTCAAGCACATCAGAACCTCTTGTTATATGGTTGTGGTCATGTTTGCCAGATCTTGTTTCAGATGTCTTCCTTATACAATGTTCAACAATTATATTGAAGTTAATTGTGTGAGAGTGATAAACTGATGTTTTAATTTGAATGAGATTTGATTAAAGATAGATTATATAGAAAATTATTACACATATTGTCAAATCTCAATTATCGCGCATACCTCTATTATCGTGCATGACCCCAAATGAGCCTCACAGAGCTTGGTTGGCTTTAGTTTTTTCATAGGATGATTTGCTATGGTACCCTGAATATGTTGAAGTGAGAAAAACTGAAACCATATAGCAAACTATATATAAAATCAAACAAAATGCAACATTTTGGATATGAAACTTTTTTTTCCAAGTTTCTATGCATAGGCTAGTTAAAGCCTTGTATAAGAAAATTCAGAACTAGAAATTAGACATTCAAATAATCAGATTTAAGCAGAGGTTAAATAAAATGCAACATTTTGCAGAGGTTTAACAAAATGCAACATTTTGGATATGAAACGTTTTTTTCAAAGTTTCTATGCATAGGCTAGTTTAAGCCTTGTATAAGAAAATTCAGAACTAGAAATTAGACATTCAAATAAATATCTGGAATAATCAGATTTAAGCAGAGGTTGGTGACCCCAAAAGATAAAGTTGTAATTTTGCTTCTTTTATGTTGCCAAGGAGTTTTCTTTCAGATGCATGATAACTGAGGAGGTAATCCAAATTTTTCAAAAGGTCAACTAGCAGTTAATTTATGTGATTTTCATGATGATATTACTAACAGAATTGAACCAAATTTTTTAGACAGGTTAATAAAATATCAATTGATAGAAATTTGATTTTAAATGGGATGAACACCTAACTTTCTGAGTACAGGGATGGTTTAAGGGCTTACATGCACGATAATTGAGGTGAAGAGGATAATTTGAAAGGTTTGTGCAAAACTATTTTTAAGTGCCTATATTTATAGGCACTTACAATAATACAGTCTATATTGCTCGAGCGACCACGTCTATTAAGCGACCAATTTTATTATGCGACCACCATAAAATGTCCATTCGCCGTAAACAAAATCTCTGCAAAGAGGATATTCATAACGAAAAAAATGGTTGTTAATGAATCTTATGTTGTTGAAGCCCATTAGAATCGTCTCAACCAGACGATTCTAATGGGCTCTAACAACATAAGATCCAGTATGACTTGACCGACTATCAATAAATGATATCAAACTGACCTGTCACATTTATCATGATATTTTGTATTAAGCGACCATTCCAGTAAACGACCACTTTTAAGTGGTCGCTTAACACAAGTTTTACTGTAATTTTGCACTAACCCCTCAATATGGTATCAGTTCTTCTTGTCTATCACTTTTGAGGAAAATAGTAAGTTAGTGAAAAAATTGAGCTATTATAGATAGAACAACAACTTACATAGGAAGTAAAGATAGGAAAAATTTGAAGAATAATGATAGACATTCTTTGAGCCTGTGTGTGACATTTCCAACAATTTTACATATGTGCAAAGGAAAGCTTCTGACCAGCCTGCTGGCTTGCTTTGTCAATAGATAATGTCTATAAGATAAACCTCTCTTTTATACGGTCAGTCAATATTCTAATTGCATTGTGTGGTTGTCGGAGATGTACAATGTATGTTGATCATGTTCACTTGAAATTATTGGAAATGTCTCACACAGGCTCAATTCTATAACTAATTGCAAACATTCAAACCTAGAACTTTGTTGACTTCATGGAAGTCCTGAAATATTAATTTCAGTTTCATAATAATTGTAAATTTTATCTCCTTAATAAATGAGCAATACAATAGGGCCTGACTATGAAGTTTTCGTGTGTATTAATTATATGAAATCTGAAGTCTTTCATTTCATGTTGTAAGAAAATTCATTTTGTCTTATTTGTTGTAATGAATTTATTTTTTTCACTTTCCATTATTTTACTTTTCATTAAATTGTAATTCAAATGCATTTATTTTATCTTAGCCAGGGGTGTGGAATTCACATGCCCGACTTGTCAGACACAGGCTTTTTCACTTGCGGGCAAATACATTTTTGTAGGCCTCTTGTCAGTGGACTAGTAAATACCTGAGCAAATGTTGATGCAGAACTAATAAGATCTAGAAGAAAAGTCATCCTATTGTTTGTATTAAAGGGGAGAAAACATCGTCTTTAATGAGGAAAATGCTGGGTTACAGCATTTTCTTCGTTAAAAACTATATTTTTTCAATATCTACCAATTTATCTTTTTCGGGCAAGTTGCTTTTGATCTTGGACAAGTATGAAATCGACCATTTGTCCATGAACAAGTGGAAAAAAGTTGTATTTCCACATTCCTGTCTAAGCCCATTACCACAAAACTCAGCGGTTTGATGCACAAAATAAGATTAAGAAACACATTGCTGAGAAAAAGGAAAATTTCTCCTTGACGCACAGGCCCATTCCTTCTCTGAATTTCTTTTACTTCTTCTATGAACAAAATTTCAATCGTTGACTGTAAAGTGTTTGAATTTAGACCAATTTAATGTTTTTAGCTCACCTGAGCACGAAGTGCTCAAGGTGAGCTATTGGGATCGTAGAATGTCTGTCGTCCGTCGTGCGTCGTCCACAATTTCTTTAAACATCTTCTCCTCCTAAACCAGTGGGCCAATCTTGATGAAACTTGGCAGGGATGTTCCTTGGGTCAAGCTCTACCAAAGTTGTTCAAATAAATGAAATCCACCCTTAACTTTCCCTTTACCCTTAACAAAAAGGGTGAAAATATGAAAATCTTTAAAAATCTTCTTCTCTGAAACCAGAAGGCAGACAGCTTTCATATTTGGTATGTAGCATCATCTAGTGGACCTCTACCAAGTTTGTTCATATCAAGACCCTGGGATCATATTTGGGCTTTGCCCGGGCCCAACCCTTTTTACATAGAATCAAAGAGCGAAAATCTTTAAAAATCTTCTTCTCTGTAACCAGATGGCAGACAGCTTAAATATTTGGTGTGTAGCATCATCTAGTCTTCCTCTACCAAGTTTGTTCATAAGAAGACCCTTTGGTCATATTTGGGCTTTGCACGGGTGCATCCCTTTATCTCTTATGAGCATGAGGGTAAAAAAATGAAAATCTTCAAAAATCTTCTTCTCTGAAACCAGAAGGCAGACAGCTTTCATATTTGGTATGTAGCATCATCTAGTGGGCCTCTACCAAGTTTGTTCATATCAAGACCCTGGGGTCATGTTTGGGCTTTGCCTGGGCCCAACCCTTTTTACATAGAATCAAAGAGCGAAAATCTTTTAAAATCTTCTTTAATCAAAACCAGAGGGCACACTGCTTTTATTTTTGGTATGTAGCATCATCTTGTGGGCCCCTACCAAGTTTGTTCATATCAAGACCCTTAGGTCATATTTGGGCTCCACCGGGGTGCATCCCTTTCAGCACATCTGAGCACGATGGGTGAAAATGGGAAAACCTTCAAAAATCTTCTTCTCTGAAACCAGAAGGCAGACTGCTTTCATATTTAGAATGTAGCATCATCTTATGGACCTCTTCCAAGTTTGTTCATATCAAGACCCTGGGGTCACTTTTGGGGTCCACCCGGGTGCATCCCTTTTTACATAGAATCAAAGAGAAAAAAGGCATATCTGTCTTGCTCTTGGCTGAATACGTTCCATGGTATTGATCTTAGGCAATTATCTTCTTTTTGACATCTGCTTACCTAATTAATGTGATGTCCCAGGGGTCATAGAGACTCAGGTGAGCGATCTAGGACCATCTTGGTCCTCTTGTTTTGGTTTGGGTCAATATTTTCTTGCATTATTTTATGACTTTTCAATATTTCCATTTTGGCTGTTTGCAGAGAAAACTCATATCGCTATAGCCTTTGTGTCATTTTTGTTGTCATTAGCATATGTAATCTGTTATGTTTTGTATGTCTTGTTCAACTGAAGTCATGTTTTCATGTATAGGTGTATTTTCAAAACTGAGCTCTGACGTAGGCGTTGAGTATATACCATAGGTATATCTGGTAAATTTAAAAAAAGCATATGATAGGAATTGAAAGTTAGTTGAAAGTAGATGTCACGGCTCACCACGCAAAATCTACCTGTATGTTTACTATCAAAGCAATACATTATACTATCAAGGGGTATAACTGAATGCATGTTTGTAAGAATGATCCCCCTTTATGAGACTTGGATCTTTTATTCAGTATCCATCACCCAACACTGGGTAATAAAAGAAGAGAATTGTATGGGAGTGGGTTTAGACATTTCTAGTCTTGCATGATTTTTTATTTATTAGATCAGCTGTTTTTAGAGAAAACCAGATGTATTTCCATTGCCATGGCATCACTAACATTGGCGTTACTCACATTAGAGTGGTGTGACAAACCTAAACCATGACCATAACACTGTTGTTATTGAAGATATTTTAATGAAACTTGGTATTTGCATTCACGATCACAAGAGTCATCCAGACTTTCAAGGGGGACAACTCTGAAGTAATTTTTGTATGAATTATACCCTTTATTGACTTGGATCTTTTGCATTATCTGGCAACCGAGAGATGGCACCAGTAGGCGGTGCTCTTGTCTAGTTCTTGCTTCATTAACTATTGACTTTAGCTATTGTTTGAATTGTTTGATTTGTGACAGTTGTATTTGTGTAAGATTAATCCAGATTATTACATGCATTTAATTAAAAGATGTTAATGCTGACTAGGAAATTTTGGTGGAACATACAGACCCAATAATCCTGTGTGAGTAACTGTCTTATCAAAACAAATGATTCAATTATTTTGTTTTTGTCCATGTCATGATGTAGGTATAGTCCGTAAGGTGAGCTTATTAAACATAATTGCATTACAAAAAGATAATTTAACCCCGTGTTTAGCATAAAAACAGCCCTGCGTTCAAGATGCAAACCAATTTTTGAATATTTAGAGATTTTATTCCTCTTTGAAGATTATTGCACTTGCAAAGCAGGAAAGCATATCCTATACAATAGCAAATGATTTGAATTTTGAACCAAAGGCTGATGCTAGGGGTTACCCTTACCATGCTGAACCTAGAATATTCCTATTCTGGCAGGAGATATAGACAAAATCAGCCTGCCTATTTGTGCAGTCGGATCTTGGTCTATACCATCTGTTTTTACTTTTGAACCAGGAAAGTTTAAAATTTGTATTTTCAATTCAAACATTGACTTACAGTTGATGCATTTTGTGCCTTCAACACTTAGATTTTAATGCAATTTTGTAAAGATTTTTATTCAGCATGACAATGGTTAAAACAGGGTTACATTATCTTGTTATTTTGGAATCAAGCCAAGCATTGTTACATGTGTCATTTATTTCCCACTGTTATACTGTTGAAAGTTACGTTCAAACATTCGTAAGCATCTTTGCTACGTTAATGGGCAGATTTGAAATAAATACTTCATAATAATTCTCTATCACAAGTGATGTTCATATGAAACAAATCTTTAGTCAGTTAATTTCAACTTTAGCGGGCTGGATTTTTAGAGTTGCCAAGAACAACATTTTGATGGCTCAGCAAAAACAGTTGTAGCTGCCTATTAAACATACAGGCAGGTACAACTGATTCACATTGAGGCATTGATTTCTTTTGGCTCGGCAAAAACAGTTGTAGTTGCCTATTCAACATACAGGCAGTTACAATTAATTCACATTGAGGCATTGATTTCTAGTTACATTAGTTCTTTTATTCAAAATTGGCAAATGATCTGATAGTTGTAAGATAGGGCATATCAATGCAATCAAGTTGAATTAGAGACATATTTTCTACTATGTAGAAACTTTTAATAAGTACATAATTGCATTTCATAAGTTCAATAAAGTTTATTTTGGCTGTAGGGTAACTGATGATTGAATGTCAAAACTATAGTTCCTAGTTAGTGCACATGTTCAGCCCTTAAACAGTATCTTACAGTATGGAAGGATGTGAAATGTGCGAGATTTTTATGTATCGACGGTTCAGTGCAATACTATTGTAAGTGCCTATATATTTATAGGCACTTACAATAGTTTTGCGCTGACCCCTCGGTATGTACATGAATTCACTTGTTTATCATCTCTTTACAATGAATGTGTATATATTTTTTGTATGCACAATATTGCACTGATTTATGTATATATTATTTGCAAAATTTATTTATTGGGTAGATATTCTCTTCTCATTTTGCTTTGTTTAAAATTCTGTGCTCAATATTCTTACTATCTTTCCCTTGCATGTATATTTCTTTATTTTTGTTTACCAAAATGTATGAAAGCAGAGTTCTGGATTTAAAGGGGGCATTAAATAGAGGTTTATTGTGTGTTCCAGAGTTACCAAAATAAATAGTCTAAGTCCACCCCTAATGAACAATTCTAAAATCAACATCACAGGCTCATGTTTATGGGGATGATGTCTTTTTTTATTTGCCTGTTGAAAGACAGGATATATGTGATCATATATAGTGTCTCAGGCAACAGGGGAGCATCCACTTCTTTGTCTATAGCTTAGCTCTGTTACCTTTAGTCCAATTGACTTGAAACTTGGTAGAAATATTCTTCTCATGATTAGAGAGTGCACTGCACAAGAACCATAACTCTACCCAGCTTATTTTTTTAGTTATTGTCCTTTGTTGATATTTAGACTTCAATTTCAACCTCCTCCCCTAGTTGACATCCAGCAGAGAGATAGGTGTACCTTGTGACAACTAGCCATCTTGTATCTTTTTGATTACTAGCAGAAGATAATGAAGTAGTTTTTTAGCTCCACTGGCTGAAAGCCACTGGGGCTATTGTCATGGCGTTGTGTCCGTCGTGCGTCCGTCCGTGCGTCAGTGCGTCCGTTCGTAAACTTTTACTTTAAAAATCTTCTCCTCAGAAACTACTGGATGAATTTCAACCAAACTTCACAGGAATGATCCTTGGGTGACCCTCTTTCAAAGTTGTTCAAGAAATTTTGATCCAATGAAAAACATGGATTTAATGGGCGCGGCTAATTTCCAAATATGGTAAAAAGTGAGTTTTCTCAGATTCTAATAGATGGATACCAATGAAATTTTACATGAATGATCCTTGTGTGACCCTTTATCAGTCTACAAAAGATTATTGAAATCGGATGAAAAATATGCATTTTATGAGCGGAGGTCATTTCTCTATATGTTATATAGTGGAAACTTTCAAAATAATTTTCTGAGAATGTAAGTGATGGATATCAACCAAATTTCACTGGAATGATCCTTGAGTGACCCTTTATCAGTCTACCAAAAATTATAGTGATCAGATGAAAAATATGTATTTTATGGGCGGAGGTCATTTCTCTATATGTTATATAGTGGAAACTTTGAAAATCATTTTCTCCAAAACTAAATGATGGATATCAACCAAATGTCAGTGGAATCTTTCTTGAGTGACCCTCTATCAGTCTACCAAAAATTATTGTGATTGAATGGAAAATTTGTATTTTATGAGCGGAGGTCATTTCTCTATATGTTATATAGTGGAAACTTTGGAAATCATTTTCTCAGAATCTAAATGATGGATATCAACCAAATGTCACTGGAATAATCCTTGAGTGACCCTCTATCAGTCAACCAAAAATTATTGTGATTGGATGAAAAATATACATTTTATGAGCGGGGGTCATTTCTTTATGTGTTATATAGGGGAAACTTTGAAAATCATTTCAACATCAATAGAATCCAAAATATTTAAAAATCTAGTCAAAACTATTACTACTTTACAAGAATTTCAAGCCTGTGGAGCGACTCAAGCCATTCATGGCTTTCTAGTTTGTCATTGATGACATCATTGCATTGCTTAAATTTCATATGTATGCCATATACATTGTACAGGCATTGACGACATCTAAGAACTGCTATGCTGATATTATCAAAAGTAAAACGAAAATGTTCGGTTAAACCAAACATTAAACAATGTCTTTCCAAAACTTTCCAACATCAAGCCGATTTCAAAACATTCATATGAGGGGTTTACTACCTTAAATGAAGAGCACAAGGTATTATTCCATGGGTAGTAGGGCTGACTAGAAATCAGGTAGAGTAGGCTAGGATCAAATTGCATGTCTGTGCAGTCTGATCTTAGTCTTTACTGTCTGCCAAAGCATTTTAGAAGGGTAAAATGGATGTTTATATTTTTGCAGATAATATCGTCCCCAAATCGAGAACTCAATAAAAATGTTAAATTAAGGTGAGAGTATCTGTACATACATACTTATATCTCATGACTGCTATTGATTAATAAATATGTTCCTTTTATATTCTGTGTTAAATTTTCATTCTATTACTCCTAGAAAACGAGGCTACTCGAAAAGTAGATTAAATTTAACTCCTGGCTTTCAAAAACCTAGACTGAAAAAAAAGTTAGCCAGGACACTCTGGTTTAAAATCATTTTGGCTAATACCATCATTCAACACCCAAACCCTGTAACTGTTAGATCTATGAGGTTTTTGTTACCCAATGAAATATCTGCCTTATCATGCAAGAAAGGACCATTTGAGAAAAGATATCTGTAAATTAAATATTTATACATGAGCACATTGACAAGTCCCTTATTACTCATCTGAGGCTTCTTAGTTCTAGCTTATCAATTAATAAGAATGACATAGGTCTAATGGATATGCTTTGTACCTTATATCAATAAACAAGAGGACTGTGATGGTCCTAGATTATCACGGTCCTAGATTGCTCACCTGAGTCTCTTTGATCCCTGGGACATCACATCAATTTAATAGGCAGATGTCATAAAGGAGATGATTTTTGCACAAAACCAAATTTCATCAAGTTTGGGCCAAATTTGTGGCCTCTAGAGTTAAAATAAGAAAGTTATCATTTAGACCCCTTTTCCTGTGATATGGCATAGATCCTTCCCATTTTCAATAAGCTTCATCCTTGTAACCTAACCAACATTCTGACCAAGTTGCATGAAGATTGAGCCATATCTGTGGCCTCTAGAGTGAAAACAAGAAAATTGTCATTGAGTCCCCTTTTCCTGTGATATGGCATGGATCCTTCCCATTTATAATAGGGTTCATCCCGCATGTTCAAAGGATTTAATCTTATTCAAAATGGGAAAGATCCATGCCATATCATGGGAAAAGGGACCTTAATCACTGTTTGTTTACACACTAGATGCCACAAATCATAAATATGCTTTTATGACTTTTGCTGGAAAATTTGATAATTATTAATTGAGACAAAGAAACAAAGGTGAGCGATATAGGACCTTCATGGTCCTCTTGTCATAAAATTGTAGGAGTAATTCTGTGTGGTCCCTAGTTATTGGCATGGCAGAGTGGTGCCTTTTTTATGCTCCTACATTGATAAGATCATTGGCATATTGTTTTACAGGTGTCTCTATCTGCCTATCAATCTGTTCCTGTAACTTTAACCCGAAAAGTTGCTGTTTTTGAGGCATTAGTTTTTCACAAACTCATCTTTTCCATCATGAAACTGTGTTCACTATGAAATCTTAAAATGACAACTTGTCCTAACCACTGGGCCAATTACAAGAAAATTTGCCAGAATATTCCTATGATGACCTTTTTCAAAATTGTTCATGGAATTCTGATTGGCCTATTATTATGGGCCTTGCGGGGGACAGCCTTTTTCCTGATGAATTCTTTGAACAACATCTCCTAAGCCCATTTCAATAGACTTTGCTGGAAATTCTGATTAGCCCATAAATATGGGCACTGAAAGTTTGGCCATTTTTAGCTCAACTATTAGTAGAATAGGGGGGCTATTCCGGTCACCCGAGCGTTGGCGTAATGCTTTGGTTAAGTTTCTAGGTGCAAGTGTTTAAAATCTCTTTCTACTACAGCTATTGCTTTGACTTCGAACATATTTCTGTGACTATATCAGCTTCTAGACAAAGATTCATTACTCTGATATTGAACTTAGTGGAATTTTATCATATATACATGTATGTATATATATATATAACATATAGGCAGTTACAACTGTTTCATGCTGAGCAATCGATTAGACATTTCAATGTAGGATCTTACTTTGGGTGAAACAGCAAGTTAAGATATATTTACAATTTTTCCATGATGCAAATATTGCCACTTTTACAATAAACATTCACTGCGCCATCAGTTGGAGCAAAACAAGGGCAGATATCAACACAAAAAACATAAAATGTTTTTTAGTTTTATAAATAAAAAATGATATTTTATGCTACAAATATTCAACAACATAATTATAAAATAGGAGCCTGTGAGTGACATTACTAACTCAGCGATGTCATTAGTTTAGAGCAAAGGTATTGTATTGATGACTCTGCATGAATCAGTTGTAACTGCCTATATGTCAATAGGCAGTTACAACTGTTTCACGCTGTGCCATCAGTATGTGGCTATTGTTTCATAAGCACTTATATACGTTTTACACTAACCTACAGAATAACATTCTTTGCTGAAGTAATAAATTAATTTTGATTCAAAAGCTTACCTATGGTGTGTAAGGTGACGACTGATCAGACTGTGTGGATGCACAGATTGATCTGAATATCTACACGACCCACATGTGAAAGGGGGGGATTGACTGATTGAATAGGGTCTTACTTCATCTGTAAGAGTAGTTGAGTCCATCATTGTCCAGAGCATAAATTCTACATACAAATGTAGAATTTATGCTCAACATGGACTCAACAAACAAACACATGCACTATCTGCCTGACACACACAAGTGCACCCATGCAACAAGCACTTACATACCAACGAAGGTAACTCTGTATGCCAATAGCCATTTCCTGGTGGTATTTTTAAATTGTTTACTGCAAACCAATGGACCCTATGATTGAAAGTCTGATGCCCTACCAACTGCTATTTGAATATTTATATCAAGGGGTCAATTAAACACTATTGTAAGTGTCTATTGATTAACAGGCACTTACAATATTGATGCACTGACCTCTCAATATGACTTGCATTTAGAATTATAAACAACACTCATAGGCTCATATAACAAAACAGACATGAATAAATCTTTTAACCCTAATGCAATGACATTAAATGTTTTAAAATACAGTGTTCTTGCCATTTCTAAAAGGGGAAGAAACGAACAATTTCAATGGGGTCCCAAAGGAACCCCTTCTTTTTACCTTGAGGATCCCCCCAGGTAATCAGAGATGCCTCTCTACATTTATACAGATACCATATTTTGTCTAATAGTAGCACCCCTACATTTTATACTAAGAAAATCCACTTCAAATGCCTACTCTTTGAGATTTCTTCTGAGATTTGAGATGAATTCCCTCTAAATAATCATTCATATGAATGTTTAGAGAAAAGTTACCTTAACTGAAAGGGAAAAGAGCTTAAAAGACATTATTGATTTTTTAATCAGAAAATGCACACGAAATAAAAGCTCCATGGCTATGAAATTTATAGCAGTTGGGAGCTTTTATTAGGAGAAATACAGTAAAATTTGTAAAGCAAAGATAAGTAATATATGTTAAGGCAATGTTCTAACTTCAATTTGTTCCTTACAAAGTTTCAACATTGCAGTTATATTGGGTAGCTAATGCACCTATCCATGGCTTCCTGTTGAATCTCAAGCAAGTACAATCACAATATTTCATCCGAACCACCAGCTGTCATTCCTATTACAGGTAGTGGAACCCTAAAAGTTTCATAACATTTTGTTGGTAATGAAATTTAACAGTGTTAACCGAGGTTTCCTATTGATTTTCATTAGGAAACCTCGATCAACATTGTGAAAGTTCATGAGTTCCGAAATGTTGCAGAACTTTAGGGTTCCACTACCTTAAGTATATCACTTGCCAAATGATGGGAGACAAATCATGATAAGCTGGGATTCAACTTCACAATTCACAGGATTAACAGCCCAATGCATTACAAATTGATCTAGCTGGCATAATAAGCCATAAAGAACAAAGTTAAGGTACATTTAGAACCTTGACTTGACTTGAAAAAATTGCATTCTGATACAAAGAACATCTAAAAGTTATAACCTTATAGGGATCCTGATGGAATTCCCAAGCTTGAACTAATGGGATCCCTTCCAATATATTGGGATTCTCGGGATCCCGAGACACTGTTAGTGTTGAATCTCGTTAAGCTCACTATTCAAATACCTGACAACAAAATTTCATACAACTCTATTTTAACTCTTATTCTGAGGAATATTAAAACCTTTGCAAAATTACAGTTAAATCAAAATACTTAGAGCACTAAATGTGAGTTAGTTATCATTTTTGAAAATACAACCTGCAAAAGCAGGAATATTCCAGGTTTAGTTGATAAGAGAAAAAAAATTAGTGCAGACAACAATTTCAAGTTGTTGGTATTTTGGATTTTTTTGTCTTTCTACTGTATTATTACATTGTGGAAAATAATAGTGTATTTTATAAGAACTTTTTCCATTTGTAACAAAATCTGAATTAAAAATTGATTTCATAAAAATAATTGAAATTTCTTCTTTTTTCCAAGACTTTCTAAAACTGTTGTCTTGCAGTTTGTCAAAAAATAGGATTGTTTTGAAATGAATTTCATATGGTCATTGATGGTCAATGAAGTTTCGCATGTTTTCAATTTATGAATATGTAAGTGTCATGCTTTTCATCATTTAGTTCATTTGTTTGAATAGGGTTTAACACCACGTTAAACAATGGATCAGTCATATCTTGGAGGCTGGAAGACCTAATGATTGATTCCTGGTATCTTTTGCACCAGTTCTACAATTTCATCCTTTCTTAGCCATCAGCTGCTATCCCACATAGGTTAACTATTATCCCTGGACCCATAATAATATTTTCTTGTGATTGTCAGCCCCATGATGTTCAAAACAATTATGTGAATGAATAATTTATTCCAATAAGATAAGGGTTAAGCAATATCTTATTAATGTAAATACAGACTGCCCCTTACAGCCAGACGGGTCCTGGATCTATACAAGCCCTACAGTTTTATTGCTATCACAGCCTTCATATCGATGGCTCAGCCCAAAACAGTTGTAACTGCCTATAATCATACAGGCAGTTATAACTGTTTTGCAATGAGCCATAGATATACACACAGACAAGACTAGCTTCTTAACGCTTCTAATCGTCCCATTAAATCTTCTTCTTCATCATCATCAACAGCAGCAGTGGCACCTAGAGTCTCTTTGGCTTTAGGTTCGCTTGTGGCAGGTAATGTATCATCCACAGCTGTTGGAGCTTTACCAAGTTCTCCTATTAAATAGACATATAAACTTTTTGCTTATACAGTGTTTTCACAATCCCAATAAAGAAATAATTGTTGGGAAAAACAAATATTCAGTTAAAGGGATACTTAATATAAGTATTTTCTCTCTTTATGTACTTTAACATACATTCAGTGGGCTTTACTATTATTTCTCATGGTATAGTTGGCTGGTAATATGTCAGTGCAGCTTATGTGGTGATTTTTAATTCCAGAATGGTAAAATCAGAAAATTTTGGCCTATACACCAGTGCAGCATATTGTCTCAAAAATACAGTTTTGTTTTGCTATATAAATTAGAATATGAACTTTAATTCATATTTATTACTTATTTATGTATTTTCTCCCTTTATGTACTATAACAAACATTCAGTGGGCGTTTCTATTATTTCTCATGGTATAGTTGGTGGTTAATATGTCAATGTAGCTAATGAGGTGATTTTTATTTCCAGAATGGTACAATCAGAAAATTTTGGCCTATACACCAGTGCAGCCTATTGTCTCAAAAATATAGCATTGTTTTGCTAAATAATCTAGAATATGAACCTAAATTTATAACTCATATATGTATTTAGGTGAAATATCAAGATTTCTCAGTAGTTTTACAATTGACAATTTCAGCTATAGACCTATGAAATTACCAAAAACTTTATCAAACTATTTCTTTTTTCCACAAGTTTCTCCCCCCCAAAGAAGATGGTTTCCTTTCAAAATACCATTAGATGCAAGCAAATGTTATCTCCAACAACTTTTGTAGTTGAAAGATCTAGTTTTGATAAGTATTGAAAAGGAAACTGCCCTGTGCATTTGCTCAAAATATTCACATAAGATCCTGAAGGGCCATTGGACTCCTACTTGCAAAATGAAGGAGTCCCAACTGGTAAACAAGGAGTCTTGGACTCCTGCACTTCCCTTGGTGTCCAACCCTGCTAAATTTGGTCACCTGTTTGGTTTGTAACATTTATTTGACTTGACAGCAGTGATATCAAACAATACAGCTAAACTTCAGTGGCTCAAACACCTTGGGGACTTGATAATTTGTTCGAGAGATCGGTTGTTCGACCAATCAAAAAAACTATAAAGGTACCAGAGATGGGAATGCGCCACATCCGGTAATAAATCGTATCCAACTATACATATACTTATTTGGTTCTTCAATTTCACTTTTTAATTCACTGGTTTTTAGGTTTCTAATGATTGATCCAGGGGATTTGTGTTTGAAAATGAATAAAGAAAAAAAAATATGATGAAATAACTTTCGACTAAAGAGTCTTATTGTTGCATTCCCTTTGTTTACAAAAAAGGCTATCATATTATCATTCTAGTTATGTAAGCGACCTCAATTGCAAGTGAAAAACTAATTAAAAACAAATGTAAACACAGTTCAAATGTTGAACTTTAAACGTTTGTCTAGTATATAAATTTACTTCAGTCTTTGAGAAAATATAGGTCCATCTAAATTTAAAACCACAATTTCTACACGAGTCACTCGTTCGGACCCTTCTTGTCATACTTTCAAGCAGATGTTTCGTATCTGTATGTTTTTTGACATCACTAAGTTGACTTTTCACCCAAATATCAATAAGAGACAATATATTGTAATGAATGTAAACAGCAGATGGCCAAACAACAACTTAATTCAATTAAATAAAACAGTGTATTTTTCACGGAATGGGTAATTATAACATACAGTGCGTAATTGACAATAAGGTGTCAAAAAAGGATTATCTAAATATGACATCTTGTTATTAGCGATAGACCCTTTGTTCGAATCTTTCCAGGTGAAATATAAAATATTTTCAACTTCCGGACTGAAGAATGTGTTAGACAGTTCGACTGTCCTGGTGTACGAGTTTTCCGAGGTCGAACACTATGAATTATGAGCGAAATCTGCCGGGACTGAGACCCTTTGTTTGAATTTTTCCAGGTGAAATATAAAATATTTTCAACTTCCGGACTGAAGAATGTGTTTGACAGTTCGACTGTCCTGGTGTACGAGTTTTCCGAGGTCGAACACTATGAATTATGAGCGAAATCTGCCGGGACTGAGACCCTTTGTTTGAATTTTTCCAGGTGAAATATAAAATATTTTCAACTTCCGGACTGAAGAATGTGTTTGACAGTTCGACTGTCCTGGTGTACGAGTTTTCCCGAGGTCGAACACTATGAATTATGAGCGAAATCTGCCGGGACTGAGATCCTTGTTCGAATTTTCCCTTGTGTTTGAGACTACCCCTGTTCGAGAGACCAAAGTTTGACTGTACTTTATCAATCTCTTCTTGAGATACTCCTATATTTTCACACTTTATAACTAGTGTATAAATATAGGCAAGAGGATCAATATGGCTCACCGTTTTTGGTTTATATCATATATTTGTATGAGTTGACAGAGGTATAGTTAACAGTGGGTAAATCTAGTCTACTTTCTTTATTTGTCATTGAATCCCTATGTTGTGGGTGCTCATTTGAATTGTCTTGACAAGACGATTCCAATGAGCACCCACAATATAGGATTTGTCCAAGTTTTATTAAAATGATATAATATGAAGTCCAAAATACCCCCTCTACATAAGCAAAACTAGGATTTGTCATTGAATCCCTATGTTGTGGATACTCATTTGAATTGTCTTGACAAGAATATTCCAATGAACACCCACAATATAGGATTTGTCCAAGTTTTATCAAAATGATTTAATTTGAAATCCAAAATACCCCCTCCATGGTTGACTTACCAGCAGTGAGATCAAACAATACTTTATCAATTTCTTCTTGAGCAGCCTCTTCCATATCTTCACCATCATCTAGAGCACTCTCCATCGTATCTTCTAACATCTCTTCTATTATACCAGCCTAAACAGTTGAATTTAAGAGTATTTTAGCCCTTCACATGCTGTATAAAAACCTTAATAAAATTGTATCAAAATCAAAATTACCAAAGCACTGGATGCACTGATTGTAAATCAGTATTTATTTAGAAAAAAAAATGAGAATATCAGGTGGTATGGACTAAGATCAGAATGCATATGTGTGTGCATGCCAAGCTTTGTCTTTGCCTCCAGCCAATGTATGAATATTCCAGTTTCAGCATGAGAAAGGTCCAGGATAACAACTTAAAATTGAGAAAAACAAATTAACCCCTTTCAAGGGTAGTGCAAGGACTTAACCATTTTAGTTAGTGGCTAACAATGCTATTAATATACTAGATTATTAAATTTTGTTCATAAACATTATATCTACCATCAATCAAACAGCATCTAGATTTTGAAAACCTAACTGTTGTCAGATAACTAACAGATGCATGTGTCATACCACCAATATTTGTTGCATGGTAACCTTGGGAGGACTGTCTTGATGTAAAAAAAGAGAAGGAATGTGCTTTTCTGTAGGCATTAATGTCTTGTCAATCAAATCAATCATGATACTTTTGGAGCGTTTTACACTACTTACAAAAAATAACTTTACAGCCATAAACCCTGAGTTGTTGATACCCACCAGGGTTGTCTCATTTTGACAATTCTGTAAAGCATCATCAAAATTGTATTTTGTTGAGAAATTACCATGTCAACCCTTACTAGCCTCGAGCTGCTTTTCCCATGTAGGTTTACCATCATCCACCAATTGGTGAGAGACAAAGTCAGAAAGAATGAGAGTCATTGTCAGGGATAAACCTTGGACATTAAGATTGACAGTCTGACATGCTACCAACTGCTCTTTGATGGTGGCTCTGTACAGCATGAGAGTGGTCAACATGTTTACCCTTACCTTCATCATTTCTTTAGACATTTCCATCATAGTTTTCTGTATTTCTGGAAGTTTGATCAATGCCTGCATTGATTTCATCACATCTGTGCTCTTTTCTAGGGCACCGGCTATTCTTAATGTGGCTGTTAATTAGAAAATGTACATAATCAGTAATGAAATGGAAAAGCTCAGCTGGAAGCAAATCGAGGGGTCAGTGCAATACTATTGCAAGCGCTTATAAATATGAATAGGCACTGACAATAGTATTGCGCTGACCCCTTGAAATAAAAAAGTTAGACTTCAGCATAGCTGAACCAGAGTTGCTATTCTACAAATATATACAAAGTGAGGTAGAATGCCATTTCAGCATTTGAAAATTAAGTTCGAAAATATGATTACAGGCAGTTACAACTTTTTCAAAAGATGTATAGCTATGACCGTACCTAGTTGATTTTTCATACTCATGGAGACAGAGTTCATCTGAGCCTTGGCAGCGTATAATCTATTTACAGCCTTTCTTGTTCTGACTATCTCTTTAGCCAATATACTGGCTGCTCCCTTCTCTCCTTTCTTAGCTGCATCTTTTAATTGTCTCTTAGTTTTCTCTTCCTCTCTTTGGATTGCTGAAAATTACATTAAGGTCTTTGTGTTTGAATATAGTTTGTGTATACTTGAACATTATTAGTTATATGGTCTCAAGCCAGGATATATGACTATTTATTACGGCTTGAAAAAATGATGTCACCAAAGCCCCAGGCAAGGGTTGACAGAATTTTTTCAAGCCAGGATTAAATCGTCATATACTGTGGGAAGAAACCGTATTACAAGTTAATCAAACGGCTAAGTTTTCTACTAAACATCTATCTTTTGTCTATTTTAGACCTTTGTATATACCGAATTCTTTGAAACTACAAATATCCCCAATGCGCCAAAATAAAAAGGAAAATTGTAATGAGGTCATATAAACATGTAATGTCATAGGTAGTTGTGACCTCATGCTACTACATTCAGTGATGTGATGAAAAAGCAATTCTTGGCTTAATCTGCAGGAAAGTTAGCACTTAAATTCAGGGTCCAAAGAATCCACTTGTCCGCTCGTATTTACGAGTAAAAAATCCCGGAGGACGAGTGGAAATTTTACGGCAGTCGTCCTCCCGGACGAGTGCAGAAAGAATGGCATTTAATCATTATGTCTAGTGTCAGGATAAAAATAGATATATTACAGAAATGATGATTCGAAAAAGATCACGGTGATAGAAGTTCGCAACAACTTGAACTGTAAACAGTCATGTACTTTGATTTCTAAAAATAAAACATCTGGTTTTCGCATGATATAACCCGGTACTCGAACATCATGAATACTAATCGATCTAACAATCAATGAAATTAATTTTATCGATGATGAAAAATAAATTTCACATGTTTTGTTCATATCTACTAATTCTTTTATCACATATGGATGTCGTTAAATTATGCACTTTCGTTTCGTCTGCACTTCAAAACGACATTTCCAGTTGCAAAACATGTTTTTAAAGAACACTATGCCTATTGTAGGGCCAGTGACAGTCAAACCAGGACGAGATACTTTTCAAGTCACTTGCCCTGCAGGACGAGTGCCTTTTTCTGAATTCTTTGGACCCTGAAATTGGATAGATAAACAAAATCAAAAGGTATTTATCAGCTTTTATATTAATGTGAATTTGTATGTTATTACCTTACACAGACATTTAACTGTAGCATACAGAGTATACTCAGGGGGTATTATCAATGAACAGAGAGAATCACTGTTTGAATCATTTCTGTTTTGAATTTGAGGTGCCTTAACGAAATATTAGAAATTATACCGGAGCGGTTGTAGATATCAATGTTTGTAAGGTCAGCGTTAACAGATGAAAATGCTAAAATTCTTTTTGCAGAATAATGAAATCATATAAATGAGTATGTATAGCTGATTTTTTCTATTATAAAGATTTAGTCTGTATTCCCCACTTTTGTTTGCTTAAGAGACATTTTGCCTTAATACCGAAATTCACCCCCTTAATGAAGAAATATCTTTGAATTGAGAATGTTTCTTATTTGGTAAAATATTGCATTCATGTAATTTGTCATCAGAAATAGATGTCTTCTAAGGACCCATCATTGTCAAGAATTTAGAAGTAGTAATTTGAGCATATGTCTGACATTTCCAACAATCTTAAGTGTGCGTGATGGATATTGCAGTCTGGACAGTAGCATTTTTGGCCATTTTCCACATCTTAACAACTATAAACTCTAATAAACTCCACCCACTTCTAATAGAAACATGATGATTCTAATAACCCCCGAGGATTTTATGTGAAGGTTGTTTTTTTTCTATTCCTTTTTTTCTCATTAGGGTAATGGGTATAATAATATTATGTAAAGCTGGGATGAAAAAATACATATTTTGTCTACTTGTCCTTGGACAAGAGAAGATGATTTTTACTTGTGTAGGATCGAAAAAGAACTTTTCTCCCAAAAGAGTGGAGAGCTTAGTTTTGAAACAAGAGGACCAAGATGGTCCTAGATCGCTCCCCTGAGTCTCTTTGACCGACATCTCATCAATTAAATAGGCAGATGTCATAAAGGAGATAATTTCTACAACTAGAAAGCCATGAATGGCTTGAGTCGCTCCACAGGCTTGAAATTCTTGTAAAAGCAAATAAATGCTTTGACTAGATTTTTAGATATTTGGGGTTCTACTGATGTTGAAAATCATTTTCAAAGTTTCAACTATATAACAGATAGAGAAATGACCTCTGCTATCAAAAGACATGTTTTTCAGCAAATCAAAATAATTTTTGGCTGCATGATAATGGGTCACCCAGTGATCATACCAAAAATGTTCGATTGATATTCATCAGTTACATTCTGAGAAAATGTTTTTCATAGTTTCCACTATTTAACATATTGAGAATTGACCTCCACCAATAAAATGTATATTTTTCATCCAATCAAAATAATTTTTGGTACACTGATAAAGGGTCACTCAAGGATCATTCCAGTGAAATTTAGATGTTATCCAAAAATCACATTCTGAGAAAATGATTTTCAAAGTTTCCACTATATAACATATAGAGAAATGACCTCTGCCCATAAAGTGCATATTTTTCATCCAATCAAAATAATTTTTGGTACACTGATAAAGGGTCACTCAAGGATCATTCTAGTGAAATTTGGTTGATATCCATCTGTTACATTCTGAGAAAATGATTTTCAAAATATTCCACTATATAACATATAGAGAAACGACCTCCGCCCATAAAATGCATATTTTCCATCCAATCACAATGATTTTTTGTAGACTGATAAAGGGTCACTAAAGGATCATTCCAACGAAATTTGGTTGATATCCATCTGTTCCATTCTGAGAAAATGATTTTCAAAGTTCCACTATATAACATATAGAGAAATGACCTCCGCCTATAAAATGCATATTTTCCATCCGATTACAATGATTTTTTGTAGACTGATAAAGGGTCACCCAAGGATCATTCATGTAAAATTTAATTGGTATCCATTGATTAGAATCTGAGAAAACTCACTTTTTACCATATTTGGAAATAAACCACGCCCATTAAATCCATGTTTTTCATTGGATCAAAATTTCTTGAACAACTTTGAAAGAGGGTCACCCAAGGATCATTCCTGTGAAGTTTGGTTGAAATCCATCCAGTCGTTTCTGAGGAGAAGATTTTTAAAGAAAAGTTTACGACCGGACGCACGCACGGACGGACGGACGCACGACGGACACAACGCCATGACAATAGCCCCAGTGGCTTTCAGCCAGTGGAGCTACAAACCAAGTTTCATGAAGTTTAGACCAAATTTGTAGCCTCTAGAGTTCCAACAAGAAAATTATCATAAAGACCCCATTTCCTGTGATATAACATGGATCTTTCCCATTTTCATTAGGGTTCATCCTTATGACCTGACCAATATTCTGACCAAGTTTAATGTAGATTGGGCCATATTTGTGGCCTCTAGCAAGTAAACAATAAAATTGTCATTAAGGCCCCTTTTCCCGTGATATTGCATGGATCCTTCCCATTTTCAATACTTTTTATCCTTGTGTTCTGGCCAAAATTATGACCATGTTTAATGATGATTGGGCCATATTTGTGGCTTCTAGAGCATTTAAAAGAAATTATCATTAAGGCCCCTTTTCTCTTGATATAGTAGGGATCCTTTCCATTTTCGATAGGATTCATCCTTGTGACTTGCCAATCATTCTGACCAAGTTTCATAAAGATTGGGCCATATTTACCACCTCTAGAGTGTTAACAAGAAAAATATCATTAAGGCCCCTTTTCCTGTGATATGGCATGGAACCTTCGGATTTTCAAAAGGGATCATACTTGTGACTTGGCCAACATTCAGACCAAGTTTCGTGAAGGTTGGGCCATTTTTGTGGCCTCTAGTGTGTAAACAAGAAAATTGTCAATAAGGCTCCTTTTCTCCTGATATGGCATGGATCCTTCACATTTTCGATGTGGTTCATCCTTGTGACCAGGCCAACATTAAGACCAAGTTTCATGAAGATAGGGCCATATCTGTGGTCTCTAGAGTGTAAACAAGGAAATTGGTCATAAGGCCCCTTTTCCAGTGATTTGGCATGGATCCTTCCCATTTTCATCCTTGTGACCCGACCAACATTCTGACCAAGTTTCATGAAGATTGGATCATATTTGTGGTCTCTAGAGTGTAAACAAGAAAATTGGTCATAAGGCCCCTTTTCCCGTGATTTGGCATGGATCCTTCCCATTTTCAATAGGGTTCATCCTTGCGACCTGACCAACATTCTGACCAAGTTTCATGAAGATTGGATCATATTTGTAGCCTCTAGAGTGTAAAAACTTAAATTGTTGACGCATGACGACGCACAACGGATGACGCACGACGCACACTGCACGATGGACGACAGACATTCAATGATCACAAAAGCTCACCTTGAGCACGATGTGCTCAGGTGAGCTAAAAAACATTGTTTTTGATGCTGGGAACAAGCATTTTTGTCAATAATGAACTATTTGCAAGTACTATGGCATTCCCAGATTTGCCCTGACATTTTTTTCTCTACAGACAAGTGGCCTTGATGAATTTACTTGAGTGCAAGTTGAAAAGTTCCTAATGTCAAACACACGAGTTTCACATCCCTTTGTAAAGTAGTATGGTTCAAACCTTTGATCTGTCTCTCTATACCATATCCTTCTTTACGGAGCTTGTGAGTCCATTCATTTACCTGAAAATATAGGTTAATTTTTATTTATATTCAATTCTGTGACCCTATTACCATGATTTTATTGCTACTAGCCTTTATTAAAGACTTACTTGATAATTTTGACTAGCGATCAAAGTCAGAAGTTTATTTCTAGTAAAATTCATTTTGATAAAATTCAGTTGTTTGATATGAAACATCCATAACAAGAGGGTCCAAGAGGACCCTCAATCAATCACCTGAGTTAACAATCTGAAATTTGTTTAAAGTAAGCTTTGAATGAAGATGATGGAAATAATGACAAGATAAAGCAATGCTGTTAACAATAAAGTTTTTCTGACTTATTTAAAGGCTGGATGGGTTTAACCCATTACCAAACAACTAAATTTTAGACTGTTCTAAATTCAAAGATGATGCAGACGACAATTTCAAATGAATGGAATTTTAAGATTTAGGGTCTTTTAGGGAAGAAAACATTGTGGGAAATGAAGACATTGCTTGTCACAAGCAATCTCTTCATTTCCTACAATGCTTTCCAAAGCCGTTATATTGTGAGGAGTCAAAAAGAGTCATTGTGCGGCAATGGGTTAAAGCAAATATCCAACACAATGTTATGAAATCTCTAATACTATGGTAGGAAATCTCCAATTCTATGGAATGAAATGACTGGTATGAAATGGTAATGGTACGAAATCTCCATAATTCATAATAAACATGATGAATAGGATAGGAAAAAATTGTTGAATGGGACTATCCATCTTGCCAATTTTGCAAAAATTAACTCCAAGCCATAAATCTTATCATAAATGGAGTGATCCAACTGGAATTTACTTCCAGAAGTTTTCGTTTTAAAAAAAAACTGCTGACGAAATGGATCATTGGCAACTACTTTGACTTGAGTAATAAATGGTATTATTATCTTTTTGAATAACTAAACAAGAGCACCGCCTATGGATGCCAACGCTTGGCTTTCGAGTGCTGGATGGTGGGAAAAAATCTAAGTAAAAAAGGGGCATAATTTGCACAAAATGCATCTAGAGTTATCCCCCTTGATATTATAGGTTGCTCTTTTGGTGGTGAACATGTGTGCCAAGTTTCAAGTGAATGCCTTTAGTAGAACTAGAGCTATAACAAAATGTCAAAGTTTTTGCACGACGACAACGATGACGACAACAATAGGAGGCTATAGCAATACCTCGGGTTTTCTCCGAAAACAGCCGAGCTAAAAAAGAAAGAAAAAAAAATCCCTGCTATATTAAAGCAATTATTATCTAAATTGAAGGATAAAATCTTTAAGTTGATATCATGGAATAGTGCCTAGCCCATAACATGAACTCCATTTCGACATTCCCTGGCTCAAAATGTCAATTCTGTACTCCATGTTGGTCTTAATGGAGGGATCTTAGAAGTCAATTGCTATCTCGTATACATTTATAAAAACACCATAATGATACCAAATGAAGTCATTTCAGGTAGATAAATTAATCTAAGTAATTTTATTGCAAATAAAAAAGTCTGTTTCATGGTCGACGACACGTCCATTTCGTCGCGTAATTCAAAATAGAATGGTGAAAAAAGACAAAAAAATTCCCTTCAATTACCATTTCACCTGGTAAAATTATATTAAAATATTGAATAGATTCCTATATGCTGGTATTTTAACTTCATAATATATCAAAGTATAGGAGACTTCGGCACAGGTATCGATGACGTCATCAAAATATGAGTGGTTGGCGTTGCCAACCATTTTTACATACACAAAGAGCAAAATATCCAATATTCAAGTTATAAGATTATTCATTTTTAATGATATTTTCCAAGTGACAAAGGTGTCAAAGTGTAGATGAATCACCGTTCCATTTGGTTATGCAGTTGTCATCATGTGACAATGTCTTTGAAATTAATACTTTGCGTCGAAAGATAACAACCCGGAGAGGCTTATGAATCCAAATAAATCGTAGTTGAGCAACCGAATTATCGACTGTTGGACACTAGTTAAGCTGTATTTACGTCATTTTGGCCACACAGCAGTAAAATATGATATATCTTACCTATTCCTAGTTGATTTGAATTTCAATGCTGTTTTTTTTAAATTTTTTTCTTTATCCCAGAAACAACACTCATCCCATCTCAGATCATCCAAACATAGATAAAAGATTTAAAATCCTTAATTATCTTAACAATGATTAATCAATGATTGATCATTTTCCCCTGTAAATATTGAGAATCACCATAAAACTATTTAAATATTATTTTAAACCAAACTGAACTGATGATGATGAAAACACACACACATTTATAAATAAAGGTCTTATAAGATAATAAGCGAATGTCGCCAGTCCATTAAATTCGGATGAAACCGATTTTCGAACACGTATTGTAAGGTATAAAAATCTTAACAGAGAATTTTCAATACGTGACATGAACTAGAAAGCCATGAATGGCTTGAGTCGCTCCACAGGCTTGAAATTCTTGTAAAGCAACAAAAGTTTTGACTAGATTTTTAGATATTTTGGATTCTACTGATGTTGAGAATGATTTTGCCCGTGAAATGCATATTTTCATCTGATCACAATAATTTTTGGTAGACTGATAAAGAGTCACTCAAGGATCATTCATATAAAATTTCATTGGTATCCATGATTTAGATTCTGATAAAATGATTTTTATAGTTTCCTCTATATAACACATAGAGAAATGACCTACGCCCATAAAATACATATTTTTCATCCAATCATAATAATTTTTAATAGACTAATAGAGTGTCACTAAAGGATTATTCCAGTGAAATTTGGTTGATATCCATCTTTTAGATTCTGAGAAAATGATTTCCAAAGTTTCCACTATATAACATATGGAGAAATGACCTCCGCCCATAAAACACACATTTTTCATCTGATCAATATAATTTTTTGTAGACTGATAGAGGGTCACTCAAGAATTATTTAAGTGAAATTTGGTTGATATCCATCATTTTGAGTTTGAGAAAAATGATTTCCAAAGTTTCCTGTATATAACATATAGAGAAATGACCTCCGCCCATAAAATACATATTTTTCATCTGATCACAATAATTTTTGGTGGACTGATAAAGGGTCACTCAAGGATCATTCTAGTGAAATATGGTTGATATCCATCTATTACATTCTGAGAAAATGATTTTGAAAGTTTCCACTATATAACATTTAGAGAAATGACCTCCGCCCATAAAATACACATTTTTCATCTGATCACAATAATTTTTGGTAGACTGATAAAGGGTCACACAAGGATCATTCATGTAAAATTTCATTGGTATCCATCAATTAGATTCTGAGAAAATTCACTTTTTACCATATTTGGAAATTAGCCACTCCCATTAAATCCATGTTTTTCATTGGATCAAAATTTCTTGAACAACTTTGAAAGAGGGTCACCCAAGGATAATTCCTGTGAAGTTTGGTTGAAATTCATCCAGTAGTTTCTGAGGAGAAGATTTTTAAAGAAAAAGTTTACGACCGGACGCACGGACGCACGGACGGACGGAAGCACGACGGACACAACGCCATGACAATAGCCCCAGTGGCTTTCAGCCAGTGGAGCTAAAAATTATCAGCTGCGCTAATCACACTAACTTCATGTGTCATATATCCATTTGTTACGCAATGATCTATACAAAAGGGCGAATCTCCTTGATCTGACCACAACCGGATGCCCTAATCAGTATCGCCAATATCATAATACGGTAGCCGGTTATCACACATGTGCACATGTCATAAAGATCGCCCATTTCTTATGCAACCGTTTATACCACATTTCGAATATTCTTTGATCTGGCCGTGACGATGTATCAATCAATTACCCATGTCATGCGCCACTGATTGGTGGCTTTCTTTTGGACCCAATGATGTGTGAAATCTCGGTTTACACATCATATACTAAGCTTAATCAAATGTGCTGTCATAAAAAAAGTTCCACATGCTTCAAAACATTGTAACTAAAAAATAGTATCAAAGCTCCGAAAGTTATCTCGATGAAATTATAGATGCAAGTGAGTCACCCTCATATACACATTTTTGTAATCTTTGTAAGAAATAGCAAAAATGTAGACTTATTTTAAATCAATCTAATTATTGACAAATCCAAAGAGGGTTTGCAGGGGATGGGGTGGGGTGTCAATTAATGATTAAAGTAGAATTCAATCTAAACTTGGTATTAAAAGGAAAAGGCACCCCCTTTATGTTAAGTTCGAAACCATCTTACAGTAATCCTGGATCCACCGCAGCAATTGATATAAATATTTTCGATATGATAAAAATCATTTGAGCCTGTGCATGACATTTCCTACAATTTGAAATGTTCGTGAGGTGCAAACTCTGAGTAGCGTAGACAGCCACGTACCATAAATATAATGTTTTCGGTGGTCTGAAGATACTTAAAACCCTATCTAGCAACTAAACGCACAGTGTAGACTCTGGTCAGGCTGTGCGGATGCATAGGCTGGTCAGAGTCTTTGCTTTCCGCATATTTGAAATTGTTGGAAATCTCACGCACAGGCTCATTTATAACTTGCTAAAGATAAATGCTATTCATTCATTCATTCATTCATTCATTCGTTTGTTCGTTCATTCGTTCGTTCGCTCGTTCGTTCCTTCTTTCCTTCATTCATTCATTCATTTATTCCCCTTTACATGCATCATGTTCCATCATACGTCTGAAGTTCTAACTTTCTTACGTTATTCATTAATTTGCGTGCTTTTCATTGATTAATCCGTCCACCCATCCACCCATCCGTCCATCAATCCGGCTACGCATCTGTTAGTCCTCCCATCAATCCGGCTACGCGTCGTCCGCCCGTTTTAAATCTTTCAAATCATACGCCCGTCGGTCATGGAATATCCTTAGCATATGAAAAATCTTCAGTTTTGACTCCTTTTTATTTGAACAAAGTTTATTAGCTCAATTCAAATACCATTTCACTGTTTTTCATCAAGATGAAAGGGTTGGTAAAAAAAATCGATAATAACACAACTGGTCATCAAGCAATCAACATACCCTAATTAGGGAATGTCATTAGGCATCTAAGGAGAATTTGTAACATGCCAAATTATTTAAAGTCTTACAGATTTTGCTTGGATGTATTTATAATGGTTAATTTTTGAACGAGTGGGAAAGACGACCAATGCCGATTTACCAAATGATTTTGTTTGCAAAAACAAAACATAAATCTATTTTTATAATTGTAAGATAATAAAAGAAGACATTAAATCAGGATTTTATCAAATCAAGATAAATCAGCGGTAAACAAATGATTAATGTGTACAGAAAATCAACCAAATTGATGGTATTCCTTATTGATTGGGGTGATTTCAAAGCAGCGATATTAATTCTAAAATTGTATAATCTTCTTTAAAAACATGTTTTTTTGAAAAGTTGGAATGATTAACTTTTCAAAAATATATAGTTTTGACATCTTTTTTTTCTCAAATTCAGCGAAATTAGTGATCTAGATTAGGCGATATTTACATTTATTAAATAGAGCGAGGCGATTCAATGCCAAACATTTTTAATCGCTAGTGGGCTGTGACGTCATACCGAAGACCCCTATTGACCTACAAGGAATGATATAAGTCCGTTTTGCCGACAGAAGGTCCATTTCGCCCCATTTTGTGCTTGGTGGTCTATTTCGTATTTTAGGCCAACCCCAGTCAGAGTCGACTGTTCACCTTGTGGAACCTACCACAGCACCAGAAAATAGAACAATTTTTAGAGAACAAAGAAGGCAAAAAATCCAGTAGGGTCTGACCCATTTTTTGTTTTGTTTGAATGGGTTTAACGCCGCTTTCAACAATCTTGCAGTTATATTGCGGAGCACCTAACAATGGATTTCTGTTATTTCTTTCACCTGTACTACCATTACACCCTTTCCTAACCCCCGACTGCTATCTCACATAGGTTTACGATTATCTACCCAATTGGATTAGAGACAAACGTCGCAAAGGATATTTGCCGCCACCGGGGATCAAACCCACGACTTCCGGATTGGAAGTCTAATGCCTAACCAACTACGCTACGGTGGCGGCAGGGTCTGACCAAATAAAGGAAAAACATGACAGAACTATTTACCCCACCCACATAATTAACATTGACGTCAAATAGATTTCGTCTATCCGCGGTGAAAGATCACAGAATATTTAAAAATAATTGTCTTATAAGGGACAGTCAAAATTAATTTTACCATATCTTTTGGAGACTTCTGTGGCTCCTTTCCAAATAACCCCATTTTAGGGTTATTTTTTTAAAAACAACAAAAAATAAATATTATCAAAGGGAAATAACTCTGGTTATTTTGTCGTATGAATAGCCTTCACGTGATAATTTCTAGTCCGTCACGCAAAAAGGAGCCATTTGGATAGCATGCAATTACAAGCTAGATTATCCAATGATTCGAACCAATCGACTCGAAAATAGTATTTCTCAGTTTGAAGGAATGAAAATAAGCCTTTTATTTGATAAAAAGTGTATATTTCAACCGTGTCCCTATGCTTAGCACTGCCATTATTCAGGTTCCGTCACTGCGCTTTAGCCAGGTATTCTATATCAAAGTTTAGGGTCCGTGGTTAAGCCTACCCGTCGCCAAAGGCTCAATCAAATACAGTATAATTGATTGTTTCACGGTGCAAGATCGATTTATCTATCATTAAGTGAAAAAAAGCTAGATCTATAGGCCTATCGTTTTCATGAGTTCCAGAGCCACGAGTAAAAATATAAAAGAAAAAAAAACTAAATAAAAGATTGATCAATATTACAAGATAAACAAACGCTTATTCTATTTCTTTGATGTTAAAATGAAACGAAACGTTAAAATTCTGGGACAAATTTGCTAAACGTGCGCAAGTTGCACGTGTTTACTACGAGTATGTAACGTAATCATGACGTCTTTAAGATTTCGTTATTATGCTCCGCTCAGATAGAGTCAGATTGAGGGAAATGAACGAAAACAGGGCATTACTCTTTTTTATATATAATTTCGCGGGTTTGCTGTGAGATTATCAAGTGATCATATATCTTAATTTCTCGATAAACCACCAACAAACATTAAAGAAAATGCATTATTATTGCGGGTGATTTTAACGCTTTCCTGCTTTTAGAATGCATGCGAAATAAACAACCTATAAATAGTTCTGCACTGAGACTATCTCACTGCCTTTAAAAGATGAAGATATTATATCGGTTGATTTCATTGAGAAATGAAACTAAAAAACCTTATCACACTGAATGTTTTCGAGAATCAAAAATATATTATTTCCAGTCTCACAGTCTGATACATTCGGGACATCGCTGGGACTTCCTCGTAAACTGGAAACTACCTAGGACGGAGGTGTAGTTTTTTAGTTTATGATTTAGGTAATTCGGTATAAATGTTTTAGCTACCAAAAACATTTGCGACAGAAGCCACGGCTAAGATAGACGGGGAGCAACAGTTTTACTCAACAACTTACGACCCTATTAGACTTTGACTTACAGAAACCTTAATGATGGACCATGCGAAAACTGAACGCGACCTGACAGAACTTGAATGTCGAGGCAAAACTGACCAATCTACATGCAATATTACGTTTTATGTTCAGTATTTGGACTGCCGTGGTCTCCGGGGAAATAGTGTTATGGAAGGGTTAACGTCACTCACAACTTCAAATTAGTAACATCGCGGAGGGATCGCACAAGGACAAAAACACAGCTTATCGAAACCTCTCGTCTTGACTCCGTCGTCACTGAATTCAGCTGTCTTTACTGTTAAACCAATGTAACTATTCAAGGACCCTTTTCTATGAATGAATGTAATTCTAGATTTTTAAGCCGTTATATCTTTTATACAAAAAGTATTAATAAAGCGAATAAAGAGGGTGTACGCAAAACTGTTTCCTATGCTTATCTAATGACAGTTGCGCTCTAACCCACAAACGTCTCGTTTCGTTGGTGACCAAAAAAAACCGTATGTTACGCTTTGATTTGGCTACAGATATGATACTTATGCCACCGAACGACGATCGCGATGGTACAACGCGAAACACTTGTAACTGCCTATAAACATGTAGGCAGTTACAACTGTTTCTCGTTGAACCATCGATGTGTAAGATTTTCTGATCGATTAGCCATAAACAATATACTTGAAATCTATTCCATTCATTAAATCACGTCTGGTTATTTTATCTCCAGTTCAAATCACATGTTAGTCTATTATCTTGATCCTGCTTTTTATGACTCTTACACGTGTATATCTGTCTGCATGTCTGTCTGTCTTCATTATACACCTTCATTCTTTTTTCTTTTAACAATGTCATCTTTGGAAAAGAAAAAAAAAATTAAGTTGGTTGGTTTACCGTTTAAAACTTTTATTTTCCTTCGATTTTAAAAACATTCCAAAAAAACACACAATCAATCAAGCAAGCAAGCAAACAAACAAACAACAACAACAACAACAACAGCAACAACAACAACAACAACAACAAATTAAAAAGAAAATGAACGTGATGATCTTTAAACCAATTATTTTGCGCGTTTTTTTTTTTTTTTTTTTGTTTAAAAGAGCTTCAATGATCGATATAAAACGACGGAGATAAAATCTGCCTTTTCAGTTTAGACTAAAAAAATCAAACGAAATTTGAGTTTTTTTGAGTACGGTCTCTTCATTTCAATTCCCCTCGCTATTGAAGGATATTGGAATTCAACTTGAGATGGGACTTAGTGGGTTGAGGCAGTTATTTAGATACATAAAGAGCTATCCATTTGATAATTCATCGATGTTTGAGTGTAAATTGGATTTTTATTTTATACCGGATTTACAAATACTGTGTACTTCAGCTAGTTTTAGTTAAAAGTGAGTATCGTGTCTATAGAAGGTAGTTAAGCATGTGCATGACATTTGCAACATTTGATTGTATGCGCGATGGATATACATTGAAACCTTGTAATCCACACCCTGCGTTAAAAAATATATATCCTGGGAAATTGAACATCGAATGAAGGACCATTACGATCCATTGAACGTGCAGTGAAGACTCAGATCAGCCTGTGTGGATGCACAGGCTGATTTGAGTCTTAATGTCGCGCTCACAGGAAGCAGAATCGAGATTTTTGATTCTTAGTTGTAAAAACTTGTGTCCAAATCAATATAAGATAAATGGGTTTAAACCAACATTTGAAATTGTTGGAAATGTTCCGCACAGGCTATGTTAGTGCTATGAGATGGAGTCCAAATATTGTAAGCATTTGTGTAGCGAGCCGTATGCAAAACCGTTGTTGCATACACATCGTGGCGTCAAAAAAGGAGGGGAGGAGCTTTGTTATAGACGTATAAAGTTAAGAATAATGAATTTCAATACGAAATAAATGACGTTTTCCTATGGAGAACCCCAGGGCCTGCATGTAGTAGAACGGTTAAGCCCTTTCTTCGATTTTTAAGTTCACGTGTCCATCGCACTGGGTAATAAGAAAGACAGAGTCTCCATTGACAAGCTACAACCCTGGTAATAACGTGTTTAAATTAAAATAACTAAGAGTTGTAAAAACAGGGGCAGGGGACGGGTAACCTAGCGCCCTCTTTCTACGGGATTCAGGAGTAAGTATGCCTAGTAGTGATGAGTGCAAAATAATTGTAAGTGCCTTTCATAGGCACAAAAATAGTTTTGCGCTGACACAACGTTATTCCTCTTAAGAATCTGGTAAAAGATTAAATTCATTTATAAAAGCTGCAGTAACAACATCTTATTTGCACATTAAAGATATTTTTGCAGCGGTATATGTAAGGTTTGTCCAATACTCCCACTCCTCCTCCCAATCAAAATATTTATCCTCTTCGCTTCGGCAATATTATCATTGAACTGTTTTCTTCGGTTGACCTTTGTTGGATACCCCTCTCTCGCGCCCTTGCTTTCTCTCTTCCGTGCGCTCTCGCACTCTCTCATTTCAACATAAAGTCCATTTTCATATGTCCTTTGTCAAAGTGTCTCTTTTTGACAAGTCTAGCCGTTGCCTTTGCGACTGCAAATTTTACTCAAGCTGTACACACATCCATGGCGAAGACATGAATAATGCTGTAAAATTCTACAATATTTTGTCAAAATATTTATGCACACAACCTGAAAGAAATTGATTGTTGACGCGATTTGAAAAGTTACTTTTATGCTAGGCGGTCTTCATTTCAACGTAAAAGGGAAAGGGGTATAAGCTTATCCCATTTTCAATTTTATTATCCAATTACGGGTTTATATATAAGCACGGCTAGAGATTTTAGAGCACTTACTTCAATAAACTTTACCCTTGATGTCCATAAGTATCTTTTTTGACAGGCATATGTGACCCGTCACGCGAAAAGGGACTACCTCGGTGCTCCGTTAACCCTTTCCTGATTTACAAAATTTTGGAACTGTCCAAATTCAAAGGTTTTGCAGACGAAAATTTAAAGTGGATTTAATTTGAAAAAATAACCATTCAGTAGGATAGAAAATAGTGTGGAAAAAGAAGAAATTGCTTGTCGGAAGCAATTTGTTCTTTTTTCGCAATGTTTTCTCAATCATAAAATCACAGGCATGTAAAAAGCAGGAATTAAACAGCAAAGGGTTAAATGAAATCGCGAAAGAGATTTGTTCTAGTAGAGGTCAATCGGTGGTCGTATTTCGAGAATTCTTGTATAGGAATGAAGACTGAAAATTCTATACTTAGTTCCAAAAGAAAGTGTGCACTTTTGAATTTTGAATATCTCTGAAACTACACAATCTATCGTCATGAAACGTCGTATGACTTTCCACAAGAGTAAGTGCAAACGATATTTGAAAACAAAAATCGCGGAATGAGCAAACACTTTCTTCTAAATGGAGACATTTGATTTTGCACGTTTTGCATGTCCATCACGCGTAAGACTTATAATTGGTCTGAAAATGCATTCAGTTGAGTCTTTGCGGCTTTCTTAAACATAAAATCACATCTTCAATACAATTGAGTATGATGCTACAGAGTAGTTTTACTACCAATAAACGTCGTTGAACAAAATCGAACCCTTAGATTTAGAAAGTCATTAAAGTTGATTAAGCACTTATGTTCCAATAGAAATCGAGGTCATCATTATTTAAGGCCTTTGATAAGCAAATCGAGATATCATACAACGCTATAGCACCATTCAACGACAAGTTACTGCCCTAACAACGTAGCAATGTCTAACGTTGACGTACACGTAACGTCTGTGTAATAATTAAAAATTTTGTTTGGAAAGGGACTGGAATGGCTTCTAAAACTCTATCATGCAACATCAACACATAGCTGTCACCAAAGAAATTTTAAGTTTTGCCATCGTGTAGGCAGCATGCGATATTTTATTTTAATCTGATTTGACTTTAATAAAGTATGGTATCAAATTTCCTCCAACAATGTAAAAACCGAGGGAAATGCAAAAGAGGAAAGTGCACACTTTCTTATGGTACTAAGTATATTTTCAGAAAATCAGAAAAGTGCGAAAAGTTTCGATCCTAGCCTCGAGCAGTCTGACTAAGGTCGACACTTTACTCACTACTGTGATGGTCCCTTTTCGCTTGACGGGTCACATATATAAAACTAATCTATATCGTAATTGTCAGAACAAAGCATCGTAAGTAAAACATATTCGCTCTTGAGAAGTAAAAAGAATTCGATCTCGCTCACAGGATCTTGTTTTTATTCGCCTTTAGTTTTGAATTTGTGAGCTTACAATATCGAACAAATCCAGTAGTAAAGTAACTGGAGATCGCAGTTAATTTTGTGGGTGCATTCCAAAAAATGATGGTGCGCGCGTAAAATTTACGGGTACAACCCTATTTTTTTACAAGCACGTACAAAAAGGAGATGCACGTGTAAATTTTCATGGAAATGAGATTGACCAAGAGAAAGAGGTACACTTAAATATTTTCGACGTTTGCACCCGTAAGTATAACGGTGCACGACGTTTACCCTAACATTTACGTGCACCGCCCATGATATATACGGGCGCACGCCATTGTTTACGTAAATATCATAAAATGAATATGTAGTAACGACGTTATGATTGCCGGTTTTGCGATGCGTGCACGACTATTAGTCGATTTTTTGATGCGAAATCGGTAAAAAGCTTTTGACTTTCTCTCTAATGCATATGGAATGATCTACGTATCAAACTAGAGTGTCTCTTTAAAAGGAGTTAGATCAAAGAGACATCTTTTTATCAGCTAATGACTGTATAAACGCACCATATTTGGTATAGTGTACGGTTTTAAAGCGTGGGAAAGTGGTTAAGAATTTTCATGCAAAGAAAAAAAATGAATGAATGAATGAATGAAATGACTTTGAATATCAAAACTCTGTGTTTATCATCGATGATAAAGAGAAAAGAAATCGCGAGCATAGATATAATATTCTTTGAGCCATCGCATTGAAAAAGGAACCGTCTTTGAATTCGGATAGAGCAAATATTCGAAAATGAGATGCTATTTTACAGAGGTCAATTAGAAAAAAACATAAAACAATTCGATGGCTCAGCGCGAAACTGTTGTATCTGCCTATATTTTTATAGGCAGTTACAACTGTTCCGCATTGAGCCATCAAACTCTGAATTCAGAAGATCTTAGAAGAATGAAAATGCCGCTCCTTGTCAGCCAGCGTTGCACCTGCAGTACCACCTCGAAGATGGATTATTTTTCGTGTCTCATAAAATTTAAGGAACCGTTTTGCAGAACACGGCTTGTAACTGATTAAAAATGCTGTTCCAGGTCGGAGTGTTCTATCTTTGAGATCGTCCATTGGTCAATAGTTTTTGATTAGCTACCCATGCTTGGTCTTTCGCCATGGCGTTGTGTCCATCCTTCGACCACAAACTTTTTTTCTTTAAATCTATTCACAGAATTTACTTGGAAGAACTCAACCAAGCTTATCAGGAATCATCCCTGGGACACGCTCTTTCTGTTTCCTTCCAGGAAACATGGGTGCTATGGACCTTCTAGATAGCAAAATGGCCTCAGTAGAAAATGATATCTTCTTCTTTAAAATCACTGCGCAGAATTCAAACAATTTCCACAGAAATGATCCTTGGCACATGCATTTTCTGATTTCTTTCTGAAAGCCTGGTCATGTGAAAATCACGGAGAGACTATGGGAAGTTGAGTCAGCGAAAGAAGACCCCATATATATAGAATAGATACATATTATCAGAAATGAATGATAATTTTGAATGAGTTTTGACTGTAAAGTTCTTTGTACAGACCTCATTGTTAGGCGATATACCGTGAACAAGAGACGGTGTAGAATTTTCTCGTCTACAAACTCCTCCTACATATATGGAATATTTCTGATCAAGTGACCACGCACGCGAATTTTTTTGTGTTTAGAGATATACTATTTCGCGCCTGGAAAAATGGGGCTTGTGTGTAAAGTTCCCATGTAAAGCAAACTTCCCTTTTTTGGGGGGGGGGGGGGGAGTTAGGGGGAGATAGGGAGCAAGGGTCGTACACAGGGGCGGTTATCTTTTCTGTTATATTTTTTATCTACATGAAAACTGAAATATCATATTATTCATATCTTACACTTTTTTGAAACCGAAAAAAAAGATAAATTTCTTTTAACTTTGTGAACGTCTTATGGAACTATACATCTTTTATGCACAAGCATACATATGTTATTTGAGATGTCGAAATTTTCATTAGCGGTCACTTTCTTGTGACGCTGAGTATATACGAAATTGGTCATTTGTTGATATCTCTTAAAATAGTCTCATTCGTAAGTATTCTGTCAATTTAGACAACTAAAACCAGTCCTCCGTTTGAGATGAAAACATCAGCGAAGCGTTTGGAAAATGGCACCGCGTTGTGCGTGTTCTCACGTGCAAAGCGGGGAACAATTTTCAAACGTTCGCAAACGTTTTTGCATCCCGAACGCAGGACAGGCGAGTCACCACAATATACAGTGTGAGAGTGCTTCGGATATCTTTTACACTTCTGAGATGCCAATTTATTAAGGGATAAAAAAATTATTCGATTGAACTTAGTAACATTTTATTCCAATTCTATTGAGAAAAGGATAAAAGTTGAAAATAGGGTATCGATCACCGATCACCAATTGATAGGTGATCTGATTATTGAGCGAGTGCGCTCCGCCCTGATGAAATTTGTTTCATAACCCTTCTTTCGAGTATTGCTGGTATTATTGCATTACTTCTATATAAATCACTTTTCATAAGGTTTGTTTGTTAGTCCATTCGTTTGGGGTTTCAATATTAATGCTATTATATCGCGACGGCTGATGCGCCTATCCATGGTTAACAGCCGATGTTAGAACTCACGACCCCAAGATTGGCGGCCTAATTCAGGTTGCCAAGTGTCCATAAAATTCCCAAAACTCCTTATTTGTTCAGTTTTGCTAAAATTCCTATAAGAACAAGGAAATAAAGAAAAAAATTCTAAAATAGCCTTTTTTCCTTGCAATTCCCAATTTTCCTTGTCAGTCGTCCACGGTTAACCGTCTGTGTCTGAAAGAACATATGAAAGTTTCTCAACAAGCCTTTCTAAATACTTTGTTACTATGTTAAATATCTAAAATCTTTTTTAATTTAATAAATTAAACAGGGAATCCATGCTACTCAAATTCATTTCCATAAACACTCTTTTTCAAATTTTCGGTCACCTGACCTTCACCAAGAAAATCACCATATAATCAACTGTGTTTTTCTTGATGAATGTCAGGTGACCGAAAATTTGAAAAATAGTGTTTATGGAAATAAAATAAAATCTTTTCAACTCTGTTAAACTCAGCAGATTTCAGATGAATATTGTCAATGAGGTCAGTCATGGCACTTTACAAAAAACAATGAACTGAAACCATTAGCAAGGTCACAGTCACCCTAATTGAATCTAGTGCTACATCAAATCAAATAGTCTAATTGATAATTATTTTGCTATACAAATCTATTTCAATCTTTTTAAAACTTGAAAACGTTAATATTATGAAGGCTTGGAGAACAGTCACTATTGACGCTAATATTTTGATAATTTATTCAAATGAAATTAAGTCAATTTTTTTCACATGAAATAAAGATATGAATGGACATATCCTTGTAACCCCTCAATAGGTCACTATGATAGCTCAATGTATTCCTAAAAACAACGCTATGCATAGAACAATTGTCAGTTAACTTAGTGACATTTGGTGTCTTCTCAAGTATACGAGGGTTGTTGAAAAATTAACCGGATTTTGCCTCGCAAAATTTTATTTTTGAAGCAATCAAACTTAATATGGTATCATTCGCTGTCGGAATTCAATCCACATATGGTTATTTAAGATTGATATAGTAATCACAGATAAAATAGTTCATTTATTTGGTCTTCGTTTGTAAATATTCTTTCTCTTGTAACTGTTGAAATATTTGAAATTTAATTGAGTTGACAGATTAAGTATTACGAATGCATTGTCTTAATTTGAAGTAATTTGGCCGTAGAATTTTTCGATAGGGTTCGTTTAAAATGTGGCGGGATAAGTGTTTCGGAACGTTCTAGATGACGTCAACTGAATGCTGGGAATTTTGATCTATAATCATTCCAATCTAAATCCACACACACACACACAAAAAAAAAAACAAAACAAAAAAACCCCCAAAAAACTGAAAGACGTAAATCAAACACTTGTCACGCTGAAAGGGAATGGTTCATTCAACCAAATACTTTATTTCCTTGGTGAAGACACTTCCGTGCTCCTTGAAATAAGAGGAAGAACGGACAGAGAGAAACTTAACCAAAGAGCTGTAGGGACGCCGATTGCCGAGTGACTGGAAGATATCGGCAAGTTACTAATGGGTACCTTTCTGAGGATGTTGATTTTGCACCAATCCATTTTTCATACAAACCATACAAACACAGGTTAATTACAGGAACACTGAATTTATCCCTTTTCAATGAATAACGAGCCGTAACAAGCTAAATTACACGACATCAAAATTTCGCGAACATATTTTACAAAGGACCACGAAAGAAACATTCTGGTAAAGTTTCATTGAAATCGGCCCAGTGGTTCAGGAGGAGATGTCGTTCACAGATTTTGGGCTCAAAGTAAGCCCCGCCCTGCCCCGCCCATACTTATGGGCCAATCGAAATTTCTTGGACATTTTTAAAAAAGGGTTACCTAAGGAACATTCTGGTAAAGTTTCACTGAAATCGGCCCAGTGGTTAAGGATGAGATGTCGTTCAAAGGTTTCGGGCTCAAAATAAGCCCCGCCCTGCCACGCCCATATTTATGGGCCAATCAAAATTTCGCGAACAATTTTTTAAAAAGGGTCACCTACGAAACACTCTGGTAAAGTTTCATTGTAATTGGCCTAGTGGTTCAGGACGAAATGACGTTTAAAGATTTCAATGTGAAAAAATGCCACGCCCATATCTATGAGCCAATCAGAATTTAGCGAACAATTTTTAAAGAGGGTCACCCAAGGAACAATCTGGCAAAGTTTCATTGAAACCGGCTATGTAGTTCAGGAGAAGAAGAAGTTTTTCTAAATTGTTGACGACAGACGCTGCACGACAGACGATCACTACTATTCTTTGTTTTTAAAATTATCATAAGACATTAATTTTTGGTTAGAATTTTGAGAAGTTGACCACATATATTCCAAATAAATTGACTTTTATCAAGACAACCTCTCATTTTATCTGTGATTCTAAAAAAAATGTTTTTGAGAACAAAAGCTTCGCAGAGCGGCGCATATATGCCGGATGGGGCTTGTCAGTAACCTTGGCTTGTCAGTAAACTGAGCTTAAATGAAAGCTAAAAATATTGCAAACAGACGACTGGTGCCATAACATAGTATGACCTTTTGCGTGTAAATTGAAAATGATTTTATGCCAAACAGTCATTTTGCAAGTTTCAGTTCATTCCAATTTAAAGTGTTACGAGTTACTCACAAAAGAAATATAGTGAATTTCAATCAATTCAAGGGCAGATAATACAAGAAAGATCCAAGCTTTTTGAATTTATGAAGTCTTATGCTTAACAAAATATCAGGGTTGCATTATGGCAATATTCATTTCAATCCAATTAAATTTGCAGGAGCTTTGCACACACATGCACACACACAAAAAATCTGTAAATTAAAACTATTTTGTGAAGTAAAGGGCAGATAAATCAGGAACTACTTTACATATGAATATATATTTAGTCCTAGACACAAAGAGACAACCTACAGAGTCATTATGGCAAGTTTCCTTTCATTCCTTTCATTCCCATCCAAAATGTAGGAGAAAATGAGGCAACGAAAATATATTTTCTGTCTTAGATTTTCATTATTCTAGACTTTTGATCAAAATAGAATGAAATCATTTCTCAAATGACAATAAGTAACCCAAATTAGTGATTCGTGGAAATATTGTCACTCACAGATATATAAGAGACAACGGGATAATATCCAACCTACCTTCCATCCGAATACCGTTTCCTTCGGAGCGGCCCCAAGAACATCTCGTCGTTTCGCAGTCTGGGCTAAAGCAGGCATTTCCATTCGGGTAAATTAAGTACAATTACTGTATTCTTTTGAATGGCTTTTGGTTTACTCGTCGAAAAACACTTGTTTTGTCTCGATCAGCACTCGCTATGTCAACGTAAAATCGCCAAAATTAAGACAATGGGGTTTTTTCCAAAAATGACGTCATGCGGGATTTTCCCGTTTTTGATTCAAATATATTTTTCAATCGTTGTCCTTTTTAAAAAAAATACCACATATACGAGCCAATATCTTTTAATTACTTATTTTCATACCATATTTATGTAAAACTAATTTGCAGTAGAAAAAAAATATATTCAAGCCGAGATACTGTGATTATATTACGGAGTTGATATAATGACCGGAATTCACCGACATCGCCCGATGTTGATAACCTTCATTACGCACTTTCTACCTTAAAACACGTGTCGAATAATTCTTTAAACCCGTCTCGAGACTGACTGTCAGGTGTTGAAAAGTTGTGTAAAACCCGATTGCATAAACCACAGATGTAAATAGACTGAAGAATACCGTTACTAATAACACAAGGTCTTCATGTGTCATTCGTCTCAACTCGGCCGATTCCGTAACCTACATTTAAATCGGAGACGTCGGAGATCGCCCGAGTAATGGCGAATGCAGACGTGTACTGTAAACAAGTTCAAGAGGTCACTACAAAAATAAACACACATTTCCGGCAAATTACTACAATTTGAACCAGCGAAGGCTTGGGTCAAAAACATAGTATCTGTCTCTACGGTGTTTTGACACAAACTTTGTTTTACTCTTAACTCTCGACAAGCTAACGCGGGTCATCAATTCCCTTGGTTAATCATTCCAATGTCAACAGTGTTTTTTAAGGAGATTTTTTATTATCTTAACTTGATGAAGAATGCTAGAATCACGCCATTAACGAAATAAACAGTGGTTATTCGGAGAGAAGTCTTGAAAGATACTAAATTGAATCTTAAGAGGCGCTACTTTATTTCAAATGTATTAAGATCCGACAGGATTTTCCTTACATGGTATATAACACGGGTGAACGAAGTTCGTTCACCAAAAACCGTCTACTTTGAGTACGAAATCGGCTGGAGCCCCGTCGATGATCGGCCGCAAATCGCCGGCAATTAGATATCGATACAACATTAACGTCGCAAATTAATCTAAGAGAGACACAAGTCAGTAGATTTTAACTAGCATCCGATGCGTCGCCGATCTTTGAAAAAATCTGAACCGGTCAATGCAATTGGCTGTTACCCATAAATCGGACCCTAGACGCCAAATTTATCACTTATTCAATAAAAAAATCGGAGCGTTTATTTGACGGTAGGTAGTTGTAAATCTTTAGAATTCTTGGTCGTATCGTCCCAGTTTATTGACCATTTAATAATATTTTCACTACGAGCCCTCTTTGATTACAGATACTTTGATCTTTGATATTAAAGAACTTGTTAAAGTAAACAGATATAGACAAGTTTTACCACAGACCACTCAATCAGTTACATGGCCGTCAAAATATTAACATCATGGATTACAAACACAAGACAACTAAACATCTTAACTTATCCTTGGAAAATTGACGATTTTTTATTGCGTCTTTAAATTTTCAATTGCCATACAAAGTTGGTTCCGGGCTCGATCCCTGACGGTGATACCCATTCTTTCCGACTATTTGTCTCTCAACAATGGGTTATGACCTTAGACCTATGTGAGATTGCAGCTTGAGGCTAGGAAAGGATGTGGTGGTTGTAATGGTGAGAGAAATACCCGGAAACCATATTAGGTGCTCAAGCCGCCGCGATATAATTGTAAAAAAGTGGAAAGCGGTACCCTCGTGCTTCATCAACAACAAACACGAGGTCAAGAAAGCAAGTCAAAAAGAATCAACATATAAAGACATTGTCTATAATACACTACTCAATTTTTTGGGGGCATCATAATGAAGGGCTTTGTACCTTACAAGAAAAATTTTATTATAACAAAATCCAGTTAAATCTATTCTTTTATTTTGTAATGAAAATTATCATATATTCAAGAAGAGCACCGCCTGTGCGTGCCAATGATCGGTTAAGGGTGTCGCCATGATGATAATACAAAATAATCTAAGTGAAAAAAGGGTGATAATAACTAAAAAAAAAAAAAAAAAAAAAAAAAAAACAAAAAAAACAAAAAAAAAACTATATCTCTTTGTCGCCTTGACTGCTCTTGTGACTGTAAACAGGCATTCCAAGTTTCTTAAAGATATCTTCAAAAACAACGGAGATATAAGTCTGCGTGTGAGATTTCAAACAATTTCAAATATGTGCAAAGCAAAGACTCTGACCAACCTGTGCATCCGCACAGTCTGACCAGAGTCTTGACTATGCGCTTAGTACAAAGAAAAAGTCTCCAAATATCTGTAGACCATCAAGTAAAATTATATTTACATTTTGTTGCTGTCTACGCCTCTCAGTGTTTGCACCTCACCAGCATTTCTAACCGTTGGAAATGTCACGCACAGGCTCACATAGTCTAGTAAAGGTAACAGAAAACAATTGTATAAATTTAATACATAAGTTACACTACTTTCAAAATCTTCATTTTCACGTCTGTCACTAGTTATCTCAAATGAGGGATATCTGTGGGTTATCTCCCTTGAAATACTCCAAAAGGAGGAAGGTTCCAAATCAGTGGTTACCTTGAGTTTTATCCTTATTTTCTTTGCACTGTAAGATTTAAAGATTAGCTCTAAATCAAATATTGCGCAATTTATAAGATACATTTGACGAAAAACGAATATTTATTTTCTTCTGTGCTATTGAAAACTGTATTATAAATACGATTTGCATAAATAAGTATTTTGTTTTTACAAAAATAAAATTCGCAACTTCTCCAAAGAAACTATGGATAAAATCCAAGGAAAATTTCTAAAAGGACCGCTAACGATTTTGGAACACCTCTCCAATTGATGTCGATTCCTCACTTCCTAGCCTGTCACTAGTTATCTCCAATTGATTTCGATTCCAAACTTCCAAGCATGTCACTTGTAATCTCCAACTGGTGTCGATTCCAAACTTCCAAGCCTGTCACTAGTTATCTCCAATTGGTGTCGATTCCAAACTTCCTAGCCTGTCACCAGTTATCTCCAATTGATGTCGATTCCCAACTTCCTAGCCTGTCACTAGTTATCTCCAATTGATGTCGATTCCAAACTTCCAAGCATGTCACTTGTTATCTCCAATTGATGTTCGATTCCAAACTTCCAAGCATGTCACTTGTTATCTCCAATTGATGTCGATTCCAAACTTCCTAGCCAATCACTAGTTATCTCCAATTGATGTCGATTCCAAACTTCCTAGCCAATCACTAGTTATCTCCAACTGATGTCGATTCCCAACAATCTTGTCGATTCTAACTCGTTGATATTATTGTATTTCTTAGCAAGACCTTTCTTCATTTGTTCATTTTACATCGATGAACAAAAATCTCTTCTAAGTTGGATTTATTTTCTTCATTACGTCTTCATTGAAGATTCACAAGTACTAATGTCTTTATAGGCAATAGATCAAGATCGAGCCTCGATAGCGGTATTCGAATTTAGAGTTCCTTGATTTGTTTTGTTTAAATGGGGTTTATTCCGTTTCAACAATTATTCAGTTATATCGCGGCGGCTGGAGCACCTTACTATGGACCCCTGGTATTTCGCATATCAGTGCTACCATAACATCCCTTCCTAGCCTCCAGCTGCTATCCCACATAGGTCTACGATTATCACCAATTGGTGGGAGACAATTAGTCGGAAAGGATGAGTGTTGCCGTCGGGGATCGCACCCGGAACCCGTCTAGATTGACAGTCCGGCGCACTACCAACAGCGCTATGACGGCGTCGATTTAGAGCTCCTTGAAGCCGACACTTTGCCTCTAGACCACGAATATAACACATTTGTCAGTGGTCATGTGTAAAATTTATCGCTTGCTGTCACTTGACAATTGTATTTTATGAGATATTTGATGAGATCAGTGAAAATGAAAGGCATAAAAATTGCTGTTTTATCGATAAATACATTTGGTTATCAGATCGAATTAGCTTGACATAAGGTATAATTCATACTTTATCACGCATGTCATGAACACCGTTCTAAGAGATGGCCACTAACTTAGTTATAATGATACTGATGACTGATGATGATGATAATGATAATAATAATAATTACTTGAGCTAAATAACATGCACAAAACTCTGCGCAGTCCGCGCAGTCTGAGTATGGTCGACACTTTACGCACTACCCAGATGGCCCTTTTTCGCGTGACCGTATGATAATTATAAGTCTTTTTTTTATTCAAGTTATTTCAAGGTGGCAATGGACAGCGGCCTCCCGACTCTATAAACCGGAAGTGGGTTTTCGTTTATTTTACGGTTCTTTTTGCGCGTTGTTTAAAAAGACCGGTTTTCGTAAGATTCTACTTATGGAAAAAACGTAGAATAATGATAGTAAAACTTCATAATTTAGCTTCTTTTCAACATTTGATTTTAATTGAATGACTGGATCATTAAATTTAACAATAAAAATGCGTTAAAACCGTCATTCAATTAGGGGTGAACACTGAAAAATAACGAAAAACTTTCTTATTTGCATGGAAAGGTATGCTGAATTTTTTACCAAATAAAGGAAAAATATGGATTATAAACATATCGGAAAATAAGAAAAATTCATTGGGTAATTTCTTCATAAAATAGGTTTTTGTGGCATTTTTTACCTAGGAAAATTACAAAAATTAGTGCATTTTTAACTTTTGAAAGCAAATTATGCAAATGCAATTGATCAAAGAGAAATTTTCTTGTCAATAGCCATTGTGTACATGTACAAGGTCTATCAAAATGTATTTGTTTTAAAGCTATAACTTAGTACAGGGTTTATACTAGACCTAAAATGAATATAACCGTTCTACTGAAAAATGGCCTATACCACTCAAGGGCAGATAACTCTAGCATGAAAACGAGCGTGGAAAGGTACCTTCAAATTTTGATATAATGACTACACAATGTTAATCTACAACATATGTGACCAAGAAAAAAATTCATTGGGCGGAAAAAAATGACACCAGGTGTCCATTGCTACCTTAACAGGTTATAGTACGGCTAAACTATGTGCTATCAAATACCCTCTTAACTGTGTTCATTAGAAATTGATAAATAATTTATATTCGAATGAAAAGGTTAATTGAAAATATATCGACTTACGTTTTGATCGAACTGTTTATATGTTAAAATTCAAATCAAGATATCATGAAAAGGCTTGGAGGTTTTAAAAGTTGAATAAATTTGCGAAGTGCAGCAGGTTCGGAATGAAATATGGTGAATCAGGGGCCCGTTTTACTAAACTTCTTACGAAAAAAATAATCGAAAGTCAAAATCTCAAAGATGATTCCAATGAGATGATGCGTGGCAGAATTCAATATTTAGTTACTACTGTAGAAGTAACCTTAATTTTTGACCGTTTTGCAAAAAAAAAAAAAAAAAAAAAAAAAAAAAAAATGATCGTAAGATGATTAATTAGAAAGCCATGAATGGCTTGAGTCGCTCCACAGGTTGAAATTCTTGTAATAGCAAATCAAGGTTTTGATTAGATTTTTAGATATTTTGAGTTCTACTGATGTTGAAAATGATTTTCAAAGTTTCGACTATATAACATATAAAGGAATGACCTCCACCAATTAAAGACATATTTTTCATCCAATCACGAAAAATTTTTGGCTGCATGATAACGGGTCACCCAAGGATCATACCAATGAAGTTTGATTGATATCCGTCAGTTGCATTCTGAGGAAATGATTTTTTCTTCCACTATATAACATATTGAGAATTGACATCCGCCCATAAAATGCATATTTTTTTTATCCAATCACAATAATTTTTGCAGACTGATAAAGGATCACTCAAGGATCATTCCAGTGAAATTTGGTTGATATCCATCTATAAGATTCTGAGGAAATGATTTTCAAAGTTTCCAATATATGACATATAGAAAAATGAGCTCCGCCAATAAAATACATATTTTTCATCAGATTACAATTATTTTTTGATAGACTGATAAAGGGTCACTCAAGGATCATTCCAGTGAAATTTTGTTGATATCCATCTGTTGCATTCTGAGAAAATGATTTTCAAAGTTTCCATAACTTGTGACTCAACATATAGAGAAATGACCTCTGCCCATAAAATACATATTTTTCTTCCGATCACAATTATTTTTTGTAGACTGATAAAAGGTTACCCAAGGATCATACATGTAAAATTTAATTGGTATCCATCAATTAGAATCTGCCCGGCCGCGGCTCTTATCCTTTCCGACATTTGTCTTCCACAAATGGGTAGATAATCGTAAACCTATGTGGAATAGCAACTGGAGGCTAGGAAAGGGATGTGGTGGTAGTACTGGTGTGAGAAATACCAGGAATCCATCGTAAGGTGCTCCAGTCGTCGCGATATAACTGAGAGATTGTTGAAAGCGACGTAAAACCCCAATTCAAATCAAATCAATTAGAATCTGAGAAACCTCACTTTTTACTATATTTGGAAATTAGCCAGGCCTATTAAATCTATGTTTTTCATTGGATCAAAAGGATAAATAGATAATTGAAAGAGGGTCACCCAAAGATCATTCCTGTGAAGTTTGGTTGAAATTCATTTAGTAGTTTCTAAGGAGAAGATTTTTAAAGAAAAAGTTTACGACCGAACGAACGGACGGACGCACGACGGACAGAACGCCATGACAATAGCCCCAGTGGTCTTCGGCCAGTGGAGCTAATAAAACAGGTCTCAGGTTCGGAAAATCTAGAAAATAAACTGTCATATCGCCATTCCATCATGCGAGTAAAATGTAAATTAGCTTTGTTCGAATCCGAAGTTATTTTTCTAGCACAATCGACATAATTGGTCGAACTCATTTAAACCCTTCCCATGCTGTTCGCAACATCATTCATTCTTTAGGTAATCCGAATTGTTTTTGGCAGACAGACAGTATAGACGAAGAGCAGACTGCACTTAAGTACGTCTGATCATGTCTTTGCCCGCACTATATCTACCTGCTTTTCGCTTAACTAGTATTTTTTTGGAAAAATAATGAGCAGATTACAAGTTGAAATGCCCACTGATTAGCTTTAAATTTCAAACAAAATTTTAATTCAAACAGAAAAGGATTAATTAACAAGTACATTTTCCAATGCATAAAAAATCTGAACAGATTTCAGCAAAATCAGGATGATCAAATGACGATAACCGTTTATAAAAGTATCATTCAGTGGTATAGTATTATGTCGTAACTACTCCTCCCCTCCTCTCCTCCTTTATTCAGAGAAAAAAATCTGGACCCGCGCTACGAACAGTTAAAACTCGATATTTAATTTCTGTAATCCGTCACTTCCTCTTCTTCGCACACATGAAATAGATCAACGTCTGCTACCCAGAAAAAAATTCGTCTGCCAAAAAATATATATGTTACGCATGCGCGTCAGCATCTTCTCATTTAGTGTATCACCTCGGATTTAGTTAATCTGGTCGAACGAAAGGAACTATGTGATTAGAAAACAGAGCGCGTGAGCTCTGATTGTGTATGATTTGATTGGTTCAAGGACAAACGTCCTTATGAATGACAGATATACGGATTTATTTCTGTTACGAGTGAGTAAATGATCGTCTATGAGATGTTTTATTTCGTTATTCTTGTTAAGTTGAACAAAGAATTGTATTTTTTCCCCAGCAAGACTGACCCAGATATCGGAGGAAGCCATTGTTTTTGGTGTGTGATTTCGCGTGTTGAGTCATGTGGGATTAACGCGGTGACGTCATCACAGATGCACGCGCCGGTGTATTGTCTGTAGATACTGCAGTCCAGACGATAGGTTGCGATTTATTTAAAATGTAGGCTATATTTCTCTATTATCTTTTGACTTCCAAATCCGTATTATTTTGGTTGAGCGATCAATAAGCCACTGGCGCAGTGTTCGTTTTATGTGCGTCCGTGTGTGCGTCTGAAGGCTTTTTCTCAAGTTCTCTTCAGAAACTAGAGCTCTACTCAGAAACTACTCTACTGTTTCCTGTCAAATTGACATATATGGTCATTGAGCGAACATTTTTCAGATTCCTTCAAATGTTTTTATCAGTCGCAAAATTGGTTAATTTTAAATGGGAATGACTAATTACCATAATTCCCCCAAGTTATTCATTGCTTTCTAGTTTCATGATGTGTCGACGAATGAAGTCTGATGGGGAGGGGGGGGGGGAGTGTATATTCAAAGCAAAATCCTCGGACTCATCCTTCGGCTTTTACCTTTTGCATGTAAAAATTAGGAAAGTGCGAAAGGTTTTGCTTTCCGCGCAGTCTGACTAGGATCGACATTTAATGTTCCACCTAGATGGCTCCTTTGTGCCTGACGGGTCACAACTTTTAAACAAAAACGATTGTACCGCATACGGCTTATGGTCACAAAGAAGAAAGCAATTGGTTTTTGTCCAATAGAAATAATTTAGGGTTAAGTCACGTTTTTGAGGGCCGCGTTAACATTTGCAGAGACCCGAAAAATGGTCTCTTAAAGCATTATGAGGGTCTCTGCAAATGTTAACGCCCGAAAGGGCGTGAATTGACGCTATTATTGCATAAAAAGATAGATAAGGGCAAAGCAATTTCATAGAAACAAAAAAAAAAAAAAAAAAAAAAATAAAAAAAATACAAACCTACTTTTCATGCATCACACCGTCCATCTTGTTTATGCCGACGTTGCTTGCTTAATTTATGACGTCACACAATTTAACGCGGGATTTAGAGCAACGTCTTTAGGTATGCTCTATAATACCGTTGGACAAGGAAACTGATAAAGTGTTTAGGCCCAGACCGAGAATATTTAAATTAAAAAGCCGGGCGTTAACGGCACGTGAATTTACTGATTAATCCACGTTTTCTCTCGTTAACGCCCGGATTTTGTTCGTTAACGTATGCCTTTATCGACCTAAAAACATACATTTTATGCAATTTGTATTTAATATAGTTAAATTGTCAATTGTCTTTTCAATATCTTTACGAATTATTTATTATGAAATATGATTATCATTATAATATCGATGGTTTTAATAGCGCTGAAATCTAAATTTTGATTGGCTTAAATTACCCCTTTTAAAAATTTCTAAGGGTCAAAACACGCCATTTTCATTTCATTTAACTTGTTCAAACCACAGGCGACCGTCTCATTATCCAAATGTTGTCATGTAAATTTTGCAAACGTTCGGCTGAGATTACTCGATAATTTATGATGAACACACTTGCCAAGTTTCAAGAAGATATTTTTGATAACGACATAGATATGGTCAATGTTAAAGGTTTTCATGCCATCGCCAACGAACGCAAAAACGACAACGAAAAGTGATAACAATAGCCTCAGATAAGCCTAGACCACAATTACTGAGAACAATTGATTTGAATTTAATTGATTTGAACATTAGGGAAACAAAATTGATTTATGTTTTGAACCTTGGCAAAAATTGGGGAGTAAAGGCTATCAAAGATAACTTGTATATAGCCTACTAGAAAAAAAAACCCGACACGCAAAAAGGGACCATCTGGGAAGTGCGTAAAGTGTCGACCCTAGTCAGTCTGCTCTGCATGCGCAGACTGACTAGGGTGGAAACTTTCTGCCCTTTACTTATTTTCTGAATCTAGAATGATCAACAAGCCTTTCTTTGAACGAATTTTTGAAAGGCAACTTGTATTTGACCTGTAATACAACCAATCCGTTTTCAAATATTTATTATACGGGCGGTTCCCAGATGGTACATTTTCGCATGGCGGTTCACATTTATGAAACAATCGCCTGTAATCCAAACCCGGGGTTTAAGGGTTAAACACAAGCTCTAAGTTTGATTTAGTCATAAATTTTTCATTTCTTTTTCAGATCAACATAAACAAGCTATTTACCACATTTCGACCAATACAGAATTCGTCAAGAGTAGCAGAAAACTCAACAAGAGTGCAATTATACTGCAGGGTGTGGCTTCACAGACAAATAAACATATGTCTACCTATATGAAATATACGGGCCATTCTCCCAGCTTTGTTTAGAACTGAAAAACCGATTCAAATTAAGAATACTCAGCATTATACAGGCGAACACCGCACGATAAAATACACCCGAGCACAATCTTACACCTGGAATAATGGAATTATGAAATTTTAGAGAGGTTGATTCTCATCGATCAATGGTTCATTTTAACATGATCTCAATTATCCATTGAGGTTGTTTCAACTATGTAAAAAGGGAATATAGTGTGTTTATAAGCTACCGCTGTTCGTCTACATACCGTCACATTCTTCTACATCAAACGCAAAATCAGGAAGAATTGATTGGAAATAAATTCATGTTCAAAAATAAGTTCAAGGGAAAATGGTTACAGATATCATTAATATACTGTGCTAGCCAATATAGGTGAGTGCGGTGAAAAGTCTTCGCTTTTTAATAATTTTAATTGGGACGAACTCACCCGAACAAAGGCGACTTCGGATGTACCTGTTTTGAAATGACTCGAGTTTTTCCTTGGAATACCTGTTGTTATTATTGGCGGAAATACCGGGCTCTGTTACACAGAGAGATTCCACTCTTCAACCCGTATTATCCGTGTGAACTGTAAACTCAAGATATTTATAGTGTATGGGATTTACTGTGGTACAAGTTCTCATTTCTATAGAGAGAAAACAATACACAAACAAGTTAAGAATAAAGTAAGCTAGAACTCAAATTCTGAATACACAAAGGTATTTCAATCCTACAAATAAACTGACGATAGTGCGGGCATCAAATCACTTATTTTTAAAGCCAAACGAAATTGGTTTAACCATTAAAAGACATTACAGATACAGAAAAAAAATGAAATTTGTAAAAAGAAAATTGGTTGAGAGTTATTATACCGTTGAATGTCAATAAAAACGCAAAAAAAAAAAATAAATACACACAGTAGTTAACAAGAAGAAATAATCTAGAGAATCACATAACAATGGTGATTTAAATTTTGATTTGATTCATTGGTTCTATGTTTTTAACTTGTGAGAATATTCAAAGTTTCACTTCGTAAGTAACCTGAACAATATTCAATGGTGGTTGCAGCTATCGACCAGACGTGCGTTAATTTGTATAGAATGAACAGAAATATGCGGCCATCGCCAAGCGTCGCAGTGGTGGCCGCCAAACCGCCTAAGCCACCTTGTTGGCGCGATTTCGTATCAACGACAAAATATCAAGCTCAAAGCCCTTCGGATTCTGAGTTCACGGACATTAGCAAGGTTGCTAAAAGCTCAAGTGAAAGTGCATCTGAAGGATTTTTCAGTAATAAACTTGGAAAACAAAAACGTGTTCGCGCGAGAATACATCGGACGAGAAGTCAGTTTACGATAGCAGAGTGTGATTTGCCCGAAGAAACACTTACTGTTACATTAGCGGAAACGAAACCGGATGATCTCGGACTTGGTCGCGAAACAGCATTTGACGAAAGAATATTCCAGGAGGACAATAACAGGAAGTGTCAAAGCTGGTTACAGGGCATCGAGGCATGTAAGCCATTAGAGGAAGTGGTGAGTTATGACTTGAATTATGACGTCAGTGATCATGCAAAAAATGACGTAAGATATAAGAAACTGGTTGACATTGAAGCTGAAGATATTCCCATGGAGATTCCAGACGATACGCTCTGGTACGATTCAACAGTATTACACAGTCGGTACGAAAGCAGTGATTCGGACAGTACTATCGAGTGTAAAAATGTGAAGACAAGTGCCCTGCATAGATCGAGGACTCAAGGACGGTTAAAAGTTCCAATAACTTCCAGTGACCCCGTAGATGATTGTGTTCAAAACACTACGTCTAGCAAACATATAAAAACTTGATCAATGTCCAAAAGTTTGTATTTTCAATCCGCAACAGATAGTTCGTTAGTACGCATTGTTCGGTTCAATGAACGTAAAGTAAGATATTAACATAAAACAAATGATTGAAGTTAATAGCAAGGATTATGCCAGAAGTGTTCATTTTTTTTATCGAATGATTTCAGCATTTTGCAAAAAAAAGGGGGGTTTGGTAAATTTCAGGGACGTATCAGCTCCAGAGGCCAAATGACCAATAAGTCATTGACATAGCAATGTGGCTATCATACGTACGCCAGTGAATTTGTATACTTTTTTTCTTTAAAAAAAGTTTTTTTCCAGAAACAATAGAATGAACTTATTTCATTTTGATATTCGAAAACTAGTAATTTGGTTACGAAAATTCGCTGTATATTTTTTATTAGTTTAAGGCCGATGGAGCGATACGGGCGATCCAATGCCTCTGAGTTTAGTGTTATCATAGCAGTTTTGATGGATTAGGATGAACAGTTTCATTTCTCTTCTGGCAAATGTTCCATCAACATTATTTCTCACTGCAATATATAAATGTGCAATTTTACATTAACCATTTCAGACATCAGCATACCTGTTATTTTAGTATTCGCTACATGATTTGTTTATTTAAATTGATTGAATGCCGCTCTCAATGTAGCAATGAACCCACGTGGTCATTCCACCTAATGTATTTTTAGCTCACCTTAGCACATCGTGCTCAAGGTGAGCTTTTGTGATCATTGAATGTCCGTCGTCCATCGTGTGTCGTGCGTCGTCTATTGTCCGGCGTCAACAATTATAGTGTTTACACTCTAGAGGCCACAAAAATGATCCAAACTTTATGAAACTTGGCCAGAATGTTGGTCAGGACACAAGGCTGAACCCTATTAAAATGGCAAGGATCTATGCTTTATCACGGGAAAAGAGGCCTTAATGACAATTTTCTTGTTTATGCTCTGGAAGCCACAAATATGGCATAATCTTCATGAAACCTGGTCAGAATGTTGGCCAAGTCACAAGGATGAACCCTATTGAAAATGGGAAGGATCCATGCCATATCACAGGAAAGGACCTTAATGGTAATTTTCTTGTTTACACTCTAGAGGCCACATATATGGCCCAATCTTAATGAAACTTGGTCAGTGTGTTTGTAAAGTCACAAGGATGAACCCTTCTGAAAATGGGAAAGATCCATGCCATATCACAGGAAAAGGAGTCTTAATGATAATTTTCTGATCAGGGACCAGGGGTCAAAGAGACTCAGGTGAGCGTTTCTTGTTCACATACATAGATTAACAGTGCATAGGCATTTTATCAAATTTTGAAGGTACCTTTCCGGACAGTCTGATCTCAGTCTTATTTTCGCAGAATTACAGATAGATTGCTTATTTTGGCTTTCAAATTGAAATATTTCATTTTTTCCTTACTTAAACCCTATGTCGGTGGTAATCATTTGAAAGTCTCATTGAGACGATTCAAATGAGTACACACAATATAATGTTTCATTGTAAAATAAAGATTTTTTTACTAGTTTTACTCCCTCTTATCTGGACACCTTCGAAAATACAATACATTGTTTTTATTCACAATCGTAGGAGTATTGTAATGCTTTGTGAGAATGTTCAGTCCGCGCAATTTATGTGGACCAGGTTCGCAAGAAATTGTTGGAAAGGCCAAACGTAGATTTACCTTTAACATATCCAACAATTTCGTGCGTGCGTGATCTGAGCAGCCTGGAAAACCTACATGTGATGTCTATAATCGAAAAGCTACGATTTCATCATGACGCTTTGATCGCCCACCGTTCAAACGGATTTACACAAACGTCGAAAATCATCATAGTAACATAGACCTGTACAAAACATAAACATATAAGGGTAATTAAGATGCTAATTATTCAGAATTATTAATACGATAACTTGAAGGATTTTTGTAGGACCTTTTTTTGCGATTTTCTGTACTTAAATGGGAGTGCACCCTCCTCCAATTCCCAGGTTGCTACGCATCCTTTGCACCCAAGTTATTACTTAGGTTCGGGGTAAGATTGGGCAAGATGGAGAATAAGTGAATCGATTTCCTATTTCAATTCAAAGGTCTTCTCTTCAATTGTTTATGTTTAGTATCGAATCAATTTCTTATTTCAATTCAAAAGTCTCCTCTTCAATTGTTTATGTTTAGTATTTTGCATTTAAATTGTTTATTTGAATAAATAAATAATGCGAAATAGAATTGTGTTTCATGGTCATTCGGTACAAACAATTATATTGGTTGACGATTATTAATGATCTAATTCGTAAACGACAAACATAGACTGGTCTAAAATCATTAGAAGTGCAGAGTGATATATGAAGAATCATCATATTTATAAAGAAAACTTTTATAAATAGAGGATAATCGTTTGTTTAAGTGTAAGATCGATTTATATTTCACTGAGTGAACAACAAAAGCTATATTTTCACGAGTGGCAAAGCCACGAGTGAAAATAAAGCTTTTGTTTTTCACGAAATGAAATATTAATCGATCTTACACGAAAAACAAACGATTATTCTATTTCTTTAATGCAAAATGAGACAAAATGTGAAATTTCTAGGACATATTTTCGTAAAGCGCGTCATTTTGCGCGTGATTGCTATGCAACGTTCATTGTGACGTCACTTATTTCGCCCCGCATAGATGACGTCAGATAGGATGAAATGCACAAAAGCAGGGTATAAGTTTTTGATAATTTCACTGCTTTTGCGGTGAGTTTATCAATTGATAGTCTACCGTTATTTCTCGATAAACCACCGAAAAGCATTAAAGAAAAAGATGATAATCGTTTGTTTCAGTGTAAGATCGATTTATATTTCATTGAGTGAACAGCAGAAGCTATATTTTCACGAGTGGCAGAGCCACTAGTGAAAATATAGCTTTTGTTGTTCACAAAGTGAAATATTAATCGATCTTACACGAAAAACAAACGATTATTCTATTTCTTTAATGCAAAAATGTGACAAAATGTGAAATTTCTAGGACATATTTCCGTAAAGCGCGTCACTTAACGCGTGATTGCTATGCAACGTTCATTGAGACGTCATTTATTTCGCCCCAGCATAGATGACGTCAGATAGGATGAAATGCGCAAAAGCAGGGTATAAGTTTTTGATAATTTCACTGCTTTTGCGGTGAGATTATCAAAATAATAATCTACCGTTATTTCTCGATAAACCACCGAAAAGCATTAAAGAATAAGCACTCTACTGATTCCCTCTTACGAAGTGCTCAAGGTGAGCTGTTGTGATCGTACAATGTCCGTCGTCAGGCGTCCGTCGTGCGCCGTCCACAATTTCTGTTAACGTTTTCTCCTCCTAAACCGGTGGTTCAATCTTGATGAATCTTGGTAGGGATGTTCCTTGGATAAAGCTCTACAAAAGTTGTTCAAATAAATAAAATCCACCTTTAACTCTCCCTAAACCATAAACGAAAAGAGTGGAATAGAAAATCTTCAAGAATCTTCTTCTCTGTAACTCAGAAAGCACACAGCATTCATATTTAGTATGTAACATCATCTAGTGAACCTCTACCAAGTTTGTTCATATCAAGACCCTGGGGTTATATTTGGGCTCCACCAAGCCCAACAAAGAATCAAAGAAAGAAAATCTTCAAAAATCTTCTTCTCTGAAACGTAGAAGGCACACAGCATCCATATTTGGTGTGTAGCATCATCTAGTGGACCTCTACCAAATTTGTTCATATCAAGACCCTGGGGTCATATTAGAGCTCCACCCTAGAACTTCCCTATTTACATAGAATAACAGAGCGATCATCTTATAAAATCTTATTCTTTGATACCAGAAGGCAGACAACTTTCCTATTTTGTATGTAGCATCATTTAGTGGACCTCTATAAAGTTTGTTCATATCAACCCCTGGGGTCATATTTGGACTCGAAACTCGTGATCTTTAATAATGTTAATCGAGGTTTCCTGATGAAATCATTACGCAACCTCGCTTTAAACTATTAAAATGCATGACCGCCGAAACGTTGCGGAAATATTACGCGTCCACTACCCTAAAAGAACATCTTACAATTTAATCCATATTACCCACCGGGGCGATTTTTAGGCTCAGCTTTAGCACAACGTATTTAATGAAGAAACTGAGGGGGAAATCTGTCAAGAATAACTTTCTCTAAAACCTGCCTCACATAAAGGACATATACACCAGGTACAGTCAAGGCCGTAGTTCCCATTACGCAAATTACGCCAGTGCGTAATAGAAATAAATCATCTTTCGAAAAATGTCGTTTATGAATGATCATAACATCGAAACTAGCTAATTTAAGGTAGTGGACCCATAATAGTTTTGCAACTTTTCAGAATTAATCATCTTACCAGAGTTAACCGAGGTTTCCAAATGGTTTTCATTAGGAAACCCTGGTCAACATTGTGAAAGATGATGACTTCCGAAATGTTGCGGAACTATTACGGGTCCACTACCTTAAGCTGTAGTTACGATGTTTTGATTATTCACAAACGCACAAATCAAAAGGGGGTGGGATGGATGACATTTATCTTTTGTCACAGTCCAAATATCGCCTTTATTCTATATATTCTTGGTCGCCTTCTGAGTGGCGCCCAATTTCCAAAGTCCCAGTTACGCCTATGACAATCATCTGATCTAGTGGATATATTCCATTTCTTTAATTCTTGTCGGTGGTTTATCGAGAAATAACGGTAGATTATCACTTGATAATCTCACCGCAAAAGCAGTGAAATTATCAAATACTTATACCCTGCTTTGGTGCATTTCATCCTTTCTGACGTCATCTATGCGGGGCGAAATAAGTGACGTCACAATGAACGTTGTATAGCAATCACGTGCAAAATGACGCGCTTTACGAAAATATGTCCTTGAAATGTCACATTTTGTCTCATTTTTGCAATTAAGAAATAGAATAATCGTTTGTTTTTCGTGTAAGATCGATAAATATTTCATTTCGTGAACAACAAAGGCTATATTTTCACACTCGTGGCTCTGCCACTCGTGAAAATACAGCTTTTGTTGTTCACTCAATGAAATATAAATCGATCTTACACTGAAACAAACGATTATCCTCTATATATTCCATATTCCATAGTATTTATGTTCTGTCCAGCGGCGGATCCAGTATTTCTGTAAGTGTGTGTGTGTGTGGGGGGGGGGGGGGTTATTCCAACATACAGAACGAGGGCTGGCTTTCATAGTATTACACAATGGTAACCCTTGAGCTGCTAAATTTAAATTTTGCTTGAACTAATTCCCTGGCAACATTTTTGCTAAGGCCAGACTGCACAACTGTGCAGGCTAATCTTAGTCTATACTGTCAGCCGAAAATTTTGTTCACAGCAGGAGTATGTCCTTCAAGTTAAGATATTTTCTCATACAATACACTAAGTACGTATCATATTTATCTTATAAGCTCTATTTGCCTTGTTTTCCCCTTTGGCCCTGGTCCGCTTACCTGAGTCAAAGCACCTAAGGGTAACTTGCATTACTTTTGTTTCAGATGATAAAGTTATTAAACTGTAACAAATTTATGTGTAACGGAAAATAATCTTATGGTCAGACCAGTAAGATTCCACAGTCTCAGTTTTACTTTTTCTGTTTGAAAATACAAGATCCAAAATGGAACTGTTATCAGTCGGGGTTTTTTTTGCATGGTCATTTTACAAGAGAATATCTAGGATAACTTTAGTAATGCGCACCTGGTGGCCCAACAGTTATAATTTTAGCCATCATAATTACGGTCTATGAACTGATCATCCTAGGTAAATTCCAAAGCTGTAGGGATTCTTGTTCATCATCAGAAGAAGAAGAATTTTAAAGATTTTCTTAAATTTCAACTTTGGTTTCCATAGCAATTCTTTAAGCTATCTTGGAGGGGACCACCTATGAAAGATTTCTGTAGAATTTGATGTAAATTGGCCCAGTAGTTTAGGACAAGATGTCGTTTAAAGAAATTGTTGACAGACGGCAGACAACAACCAAAGGACGGAAGCTGGACTTTGTGCTCAGGTGAGCTTAAAAAAAAGTTCAAATGTTAAAATTGTCCTGAAGTACTACCCTCTCCCCCCTGTTGCTCCGCACCTCTTGGACCAACAATCATAATAGCTGTTTAAATAAGGTTCTATGAGCTGATTATTCTATATCAAATGAGAAAGCTGTTGGAATTCTGGTTCAGTAGAATTTTTAACAATTGTTAAATCTACCACAAAGCACTCCCCCCTCCCCTTGGGTCTCTGCCCCTGGTCAAAAAACAATCATGACTATATCTATTTTGATTAATGTATATGAGCTGATGACTCATGCCAAATTTAGAGCCTGTAAGATTCCTACTTCATCATCAGTTGAAGGTTCTAAATTTCAAAATTGACCCGAATTCTACCCTCTTCCCCAATGCTCTTTACATGGTAGCCAAACATTTATGGTTATAGCTATGTAAAATAGGGTCTATGAGCTGATCCTCTGTGTCAAATATAGAGGTTGTAGGGATTCTGGTTCAGAAGAAGAAGGGTATGGATTTAATTTTTTTAACAAAGTACTACCCCCCCCCCCCCCCCACACACACACACACCCTAGTGGCTTCTCACCTTGTGGCCCAACAGTTATGATTTAAACTATTCTAATTATGGTCCATATGCTGATCATCCTTGCCATTTTTCAAGTCTGTAGGGCCCATGGTTTATTAGAAGAAGAAGGTTAGAGATTTAAGAATTGCTCTGAAAAGCTACCCTCCCACCCCTGGTGCTCTGCACCTGGTGGCCAAACATTCATGATTTTAGCTATCTATTTCAGATAGGGTCTATGAGCTGATCATTCATGTCAAATAAAAAGGCTGTACAGATTCTGGTTCATCAGAAGAAGACAGTCAAAGATTTCAAAATTTTCAACAAAGCACTACCCCCTCCCCCAAGATGATCTGCACCTGGTGACCAAACAGTCATGATTTTAACTATTTTAATTAAGGTTTACAAGCTTATTATCATGCCAATTTTCAAGTCTGAAGGGCTCCTGGTTCCGAAGAAGAAGAAGGTTAAAGATTTCAAAATTTACCCAAAGTACTACCCCCTCCCCCCCTGGTGCTCTGCACCTGGTGGCCCAACAGATATGATTTTAGCTTTCTTAATTCAAGACTATGAACTGATCATCCATGCCAAGTTTCAAGTCTGTAGGGCTCCTGGTTCCGAAGAAGAAGGTTAAAGATTACAAAATTTACCCAAAGTACTACCACCTCCCCCCTGGTGCTCTGCACCTGGTGGCCCAACAGATATGATTTTATTTTTTTTAATTCAGGTCTATGAACTGATCATCCATGCCAAATTTTAAGACTCTAGGATTCTTGGTTGAGAAGAAGAAGAATTTTTAAGATTTTTTTAAAATTTCACCATTGGTTGCCATAGCAACCAGGATTTTTCATGGATTTCAATTCTTTTAGCTATTTTGGAAGGGGACCACCTTAGGAACATTTCTGTAAAATTTGGTGTTAACTGGTCCAGTAGTTTAGGAGGAGATGTCGTTTAAAGAAATTGTAGACGGACGCCGGACGACGGACGACGACCGACGACCGACGGACGGACGCCGGACGAAAGGTGATCACAATAGCTCACATGAGCACTTCGTGCTCAGGTGAGCTAAAGTATCATATGTGATCTTCTCACACGGATGTTCCTAAAGTTATTGAATAAATTTTATCACATGCCGTAGATGAACATATTCATTAAATGTAGCTGTATTTGTCTCTAATGCTTCCCCCGAAGCCTACACAGAGCGGCTCTTCTTAAAGAATGGCGACGCCCGAATATGCGTGTCTCAGACGATCGGTCATCCTATCTCTAACGTAGCGGAAACATTGAGACAGTTTCAAACAAGCATACACTGTACTACTATTTACCGTTATATTCCGGCGACCTCTGAATTCACAAGATTTTTACCGAAACAATCAAGAATATCTCGACATTCGGTGACAAAGACGTCGTAACTACAACTTTGTTCAAGCCGCTGTTGTTTCGAGTTTTTTTTTTAGCGGCTCTCCTACCGTCATATTAACTATTTGAAGCCGTGATCAACTGTCCTCAATCGTCGCTCCTTTTGTCATTCGCCGTTGATGAAGCGTCATTATGAACAACACCAAACCACCAAGAAAAAATTCCACTCCTGCTACTACGAATGTTACCGTGTACGTACTTGTTACATCATATAATAACCCTGTAAGTGTATAACAAAATGTCGTATCTACAACGTGTCATAAATCCAGGAGATTGATTAAGGTAGTGGACCCGTAATAATTCCACATGTTTCAGGCGTAATGAACTTTAACAGTGTTAACCGAGGTTTCCTAATGAATTTCATTAGGAAACCTCGGTCAATATTTTGAAAGATCATTAGTTCCGAAATGTTGCGGATCTATTACGGTTCCACTACCTTAAGTGTTCATGAAATATCGAATTGTTTTTAACGGGTCATCTACAAACAGATAAGAATAGGGTCAGAATGGTCCTAAACCGCTCACCTGAATTTTATTGGTCCAGTGGGCTTGGTTGAAGAGTGGATGCTTGAAACGACAAATGAAAAAGGAAAGACAAGACAATAATATCATGCAGGTTTCGTTCTTAGTTTTTACCGATAATCGATTCTCGAGACTTCGCCGTAGTCTTAATTATACTGTTACCTGCTCTATAAAATTACTAAAAAAGGTTTTAATTTTTTGTCCATCGATCTTTATTATCAAATGCAAAAAAAGGAAGTCCCCCGTAAAATCGCAGTAGGTAGGGCATCGGTTTCCCAACCTGCCATCGTAGGGGTATCATGAGTTCGATCCCTGACGACGGCATATATTACTATCCGGCATCTGCTCTTACCAATTGGCGGATACTCGTTAACGTAAGGGGTAAGCATCTTAGGACTAGGTAAGGATGCATTGCAATTCTTCAACATAACCTGTTTGCGTCGAAGCATGAATGTGCAGTAGATTTTAGCGAATTAACGGACATTTTGACAGTTTATTGATTTATTTTTTGTGCATAATCGCTGGACATCCGTTATTGATTAAATCATTTTTTGTCGATAGTGGTGTTTGATAACGCAGGAAATGATAAAGCTCGGACCTATTATAGGGGATCATTTCAGATTTCCAAAGTGTCCGAGAGTTCATAAATCAGTTTGGTCCTGCAATTTTTCGATTTGTCGGAGTCCTGGTATCATTCTAACCATAAAGTTGACAATGACACGATTGGTTGAGCCAATATCTTAACATTCAAAGCATCCAACTATGATTCATTTTTTTATTCATCTGATATATTGGTGTATTTCGGTATAATTCTATGTATTTTAGTATTTTCGCTTTATTTTGAACAGTAGCTATGTGTATTCTAGTATTTGTATACACCGCTTTAAAATAGAAGCTTTGTATCGAAAGATCTAGGGGCCGTAACTCGGTCAAACCTCGCGTTATTGGGTAACGTCCCTTAGACTAATGGAAAACAAAAAAGGCGAATCACATGAGAAACACGCTTTGCAAAAAATACTCGTGATCCAAATTTATTCTTTCTTTTCGTATGTAAAAGTAGTTATCTTTAGTTCTGCGGTTAAAGAAAACATGCACGAAATGGAGTCATTGCATATGTAGCTCTTTTGGGCAAATTTTGGTGGACCAAGACAGTCGGAATTAGCCATTCGTCGATGGTCTTCCCAAATACAGTTTGTTATAAGGGAACTGCTTCAAAGCAAAGCTGAAAATATACGTCGAGAGCCGGTGTCGAACCAACGCGTACAACATTATTCAAATAATTGGTTTACAGTCCAATGCGCTAACCACTGAGCCAAAGAAGATCTTCCCTGCCGCAGGTGTCAGACATTGTATTTAAACCAACGAAGCTATGCAGGACAGTGGTGAGAGTTATCTCCCATAACAGCCCCCCCCCCCCCCCCCCCCGCCTTAAGAGTCATAATTTATTGATGACGATAAGCCTTACTAGGATGTGCTTTCTGAACTAAGCAAGTCGGTACAATGCCGACAAAAATGGCTCAATGACCAATCTAAGACGAGATCCCATGTAATAAACAAACTGTCCTTAACCAAAGCATAGCTGACAAAATATCCGACGTGAGCCGGTGTCGAACCCACTCGGACAACAACATTCAAACTTTTGGTTTACAAGTCTGATGTGCTAACAACTGAGCCAAAGAAGATCTTCAAGTGGTTAGCGCATTGGACTTGTAAACCAAAAATTTGAATAAATTGTCCGCGTGGGTTCATTAAGGTTTAAAAACAGTGCCTGATACTCAGTGGTTAGATAAATGGTCTTGTAAATAAACAGTTTCCATATTTCTATTTTGCGTGGATTTGACCCGGGTCATTCAAGTTAAGCTATGCTTCAGTTTCAGACTACTAGCTCATAACATACTTTTTCGTCAAAATTGGATGATCCAAGACAACCACACCAGTTCTTTGGAAGGTTCGGTGAATGGGAGGTAAAATGGTACCGTTTTTTTGTCATATAAACCTCCCCTGAAATTAATTTGATGCAGTTGAGCAGTTGAGATTGTTGGAGCTAAAACGCTCGAGCGTATAAATTGCTCTTCAAGTAAGAGGACAGAAATTATACCTGCTAATGGGGTACCAATCAGACCGGAAACACCTCCGAAAAACAGAGATAGTCCAAATGAATCTGCTATGACGTCGTCTCCAAATAGTTCTGATAAAACAACCGGTATTAACACCATTGACGAAACTGAAAAATAATAAAAAAAAACCCCGCATAACTGCATGTACACACTATTGTTTTATATTTTTCACTGCGTTCAAACGGTGCAAACTGTTTGCAAACTGTTTTCAAAAGATATTCCGCTTTGCGCGCAAGTGTATGTGCAAAGCGGGTCACTGGCCTCATTTGGAAACAGATAACAACGTTTTGTTATCCTGAACTCAGTGTTCGATTTACGATGAGATACCTTTAGTGTCAAACAATGTACGTCGCCTGTATGCCTTGGATAACAATGCGTCCTTTTACTAAACGAACAAGCCTTCCCGATTATTCAAATGATACATGTTCGTCGCTAATCTCCTTTATGAATCTTTATTGAACAAGAGTGCCATAGTCACAAAATACGCCGCCACTTTGCTGCTGTTTCACGAAAATAATTATAGACACTACTTTTTTTGACAGAACAAAAATTAAAATGACCAAGTTTTATTTAAATCAAGACAAAAAGTTAGCAGGAGTTGCCTTCACAAGGCTGCAATTTCAATAAGCCCCAGACACTAAGTTTTAAGGGGACATAATTCAGGGAAATAAATGAGCCATAAAATCCTTGATCGATGTACATCTACAAATTATGGTGATGACATTGACCAAGTTTCATTTAAATAAAGACAAAAAGTAAGGAGGAGTTGTGTTCAAAAGGCTGCTATTTCAATAAGCCCCAGATACTAAGTTTTAAGGGGGCATAATTTAGGGTAAAATTAATGAACCATAAAATCCTTACTTCATGCTCATCTACCAATTTCGGTTATAACATCCACCAAGTTTCATTTAAATCCAGCCAGAAACTTAGGAAGAGTTGCATTCACAAGGCTGCAATTTCAATTAGCCCAAGAGACTAAATTTTAAGAGGGCATAACTGAGGCAATAAGCCACAGAGACTAAGTTTTTAAAGGGCATAACTCAGGCAAATATCAACGAACCATAAAATCCTTCCTTCATGCACATCTACCAATTGAGGTGATAACATTGACCAAGTTTCAAGAAGATCCAGCCAGAAACTTAGGAGGAGTTGCGTTGACAAGAAAATTGGACGGACTTACGGATGGACGGACGGATGGACGGATTGACGGACGGACGGACAGACGGAGAAGATGACGCCAATATACGTCCGCCTCCGGCGGCGTACAAAAAATTACAATGCTGTAGGAAACAACGACCAAAATAATCTATATAATTAAAATATATCCCAATTAAAGTGAGTGGGAGTTCAATGCGCGTAAGGCATATTTTTTCCAAGAAACCTATTAAAACAGTTTCTTAAATGCTTTTCGGTGGTTTATCGAGAAATAACGGGATTGTCGAGATTACCAGTTTGTAGCCTCACTGCCAATCCACTGAAATGACCAAAAACTAATATCCTGCTTACGTTCAATTCACTCTATTTGACGTTATCATATTTGTGACCCATCACGCAAAAAGGGACCATCTGGGAAGCGCATAAAGTGTCGACCCTAGTCAGACTGCACTGAATGCGCAGATTGACTAGGGTAAAAACTTTTCGTAATGTGCCTAATTTCTTAATCTAGATGAACAACCTACCTTCCAGTCAAAGAATTTTTAAAATGCGATCTCTGGTTAACCTATGCTGGCCATAATCTCTTTTTCAATTATGACATTTACAGAGTTCCCGGATGGTCCTTTTTCGCGTGACGGGTCACATTTATGTCGTCATGAGATGTTACCTATAAGTTTCGACAAATTGACGCTTTTTTTAAATAGTCATTTTGCTTTTCGAGTAAGGTAGATTGATATTTCATTTCTTGAACAGCAACAGTTTTATTTCACTTGTGGCTCATTCATCGGAAATATTAATCGATCTTTACTCTAAAACAAATCTCTATGTCTCCGGATTATGTATAAGACTTACCTATAGCAGCTGAGTAGAACACACAAGCTGTCACAAGAAGACCGTAAGAACCACAGAATGGCATCACAACACAAGATACGCCAGCCATAACACACAACACACCCATCAGTCTGACGTTAGACACGACTCTAAGGTCCGCTAATACCCCAACTGGTACCCTACTCACCACGTTAGATATACTCATGGCGTTTGCTAGCCATACTAGTTCAGATCGAGTAGTGTTAGAGAATTTGTCCTGTGCCATATTTGGGGCGTACATAAACGGTACCATATACGAAATGTTAATACATATCTCCACTACGACGAAGAGTAGGAATATATAATTGGTCAACAGGGAAAATTTAAACGTTTTGAGCAGAAAAGGTGTACATCTCTTGAATAGTCCCGATGTCACGGTGTTGTTCTTGTTTCTATCTTTACAATGTGTATCGTCCATATTACTGAAATTTAACGTAAAATGATCGGTATGTTTAATCTTGAAACGGTTGAAATTTAATAAAGTAGGATCAATAGCATACAAACAGATCAGACATCTGTATAATCGGAAAATCGGAAAAAATGTATGGATTGCAAGTGCGTAACTACCTATAGGCGTATCTAGGACTTCGAAATTTATACGCACTCAGAAGGCGACAGTTAAAGAATATATGATATAAAACGATATGAGGACTGTGACAAAAGATGAATGCCCTCCGTCAACCCCCTTTTTATGATTTGAGCGTTGTCGAATAAGCTTGAATAGGCTGTATTTTCGATATTATAATCATTCATCAGCGATATTTTTCAACAGAGGATTTCTTTTACGCACTTTCGTAAATTGCGTAATGGTAGTTACTCCCATTACGCACATTACGCAATTGCTTTAGTTGGTAATAGTTTTCATCGTGACAGCAGGACGAATTACATAGAGGGTATTGAATGAGTGGTTATGGAATAACGAATTTATTAAACGAGTCATCAGTAAACAGATGAAAACGAGGATTCGTCGAGCTTATCTGGTTTAGATGACGAGTTTAATAAATTCTGTATTTTATGAGCACAAATTTAAAACTCTATTTATAATATGCTCCGAATCTTCGCGAAAAAATCGTTAACATGCTTGAAAATTTTGATTTCAATTTTCCGCGAACCTTCTTACGCCGTTTAAAATTGACGTCACAATATACATACATTTAGACGTCAGTTTCGCGATTACAAAATAGCGTTGCTATTCGCTTTAAGCTCATTGCATTGTTATTCCACTAGTGTAATAACACCCGTGTTATATCAAAAATATTCAACGGGGTTATATCGCTCTTGCGACGTAGGTCATATTATAATTTTTTCGATATGTCTTTATTCAATTATTTTGAATATTTGCTTTTTTGTACAGTTTCAATCCTTACTACAGTATCTCGGTTCACCTCTTAATAGCAACAGCCTTCATGTACAAAATTAGATTCATAAAAAAATGCCCATGTTGATGACAACATCCTGTTTTGGGGAACATAAATGCTAACAAATCGACGTCTTAATTTTCACCCTGAATCTCAATTCATGTATATCTACAGAGTTTTAATTGATGCTCGCAAGAGTTTTATGATATTGCTCCTTTTTTAGCAGTCTTCCAAACAGCTGTTTGTAAGAGGCAAAAAAACCTTTTAGGTATATCGTCGTTTTTCTTTAGAAACCTCGTAATTACAGTTTTATTTAAGTTTTCTTTAGGTTTTGGAAATAAAAACAAGGATATGCACTTTATAATCAATGAACACTTGGATTGTATTGGTGTTAAAATTTGGAAATATTAGTTCATATAAAATTTAAATCCGTGTACCTCAAAAAGCCATGTTCAGTATCCACGCTATCTTTGTTATCTGTCCTTTCATCTAACATACTGTCATGCTCTTGATCAATAGAAAATTCTCTACGTACACTCTTGTTGGTATTTGGAAGCGGCCTCATAACCGCCCCGCATACACAGCCATTCAGTAATACAGCTGATAGAATTAACAAGGTCCCTCGCCAAGTGTATGTTTCAATCAGACCACTGAAAAGGGGAATTCTATATTATTCAATATTGCTAAAATTATGAAGTAAACGTTAATTGAAAGGGCTAAAAGCAAAACTGTATCTCGTTTTATCCTCTTATGTTAGTAGGTCTCAAATAGATTTATAAAGCGTGTAATTCTATCATGTCTTAAGTTAATATAATGTAATATCTAACTTTGGCAGACTTAAAAAAAAGTATTTAATCGAATGAAAATATTAATATTAGGATTGACTGCCTCGGTGGCCTAGTGGTAAATGCACCCGACCCGTGACCTGGAGGTCCGTGGTTCGAGCCCCACTGTCGCCGGGGTGTGTTTATGGGCAAAACACTTAATAGCCACCCCCAGTTCACCCAGCTGTAAAAATGGGTAGCAATGGGTTTAAACCACTGCCTCTCTCTCGGGGACGTGAAATCATCAGGATTGAGCGTTCGAGAGCGATTCTATAAGCTTAAGCTTTCGTCGCAATCGAACTAAAATAAATTAGTATAAACTAATATTAGGATTACTTCGCAATTGGACTAAACACAAATCCTCCAAGACCTGAACCCGAGACCGCCAGACCAATAGCAATAGACCGGTACTTGTCAAACCTCTGTATTATGGCAACATACATCGTCATAAACAACATGCTGAATCCAATACCTGTAAACAATACAAATATAGTAGCATGCTCTTAAGTGCAACCAGAATAGAAGGAACCCCTGATTGATTTATTGAATAGGATTTACGCCGCTTTTAACAATATTTCAGCTATTTTGCGGCGGCTGGCGCACCTAACAATGGATTCCTAGTATTTCTCTCACCAGTACAACCATCACATCTTTTCCTAGCCTCCAGCTGCTATCTCACCTAGGTCTACGATTAGCCACCAATTAAAGGAATTCTTGAACTACCAACTTCTAAGAGTAACCTCGGGTTATACATGAAGAAAAAAGTGTTGACAAATACACAGGGTATAACGTGCCACGCCGACACCAGAAGGTTCGTGGACACCTGATCGATTTTTTCGATACGGAACTAACGGTGGAGCAAGTTTTTGACTGATTTATAAACCGAAATAATCATTTTCATTTCAATTTTTAGTATCACTGTCGAGATAAATGGTTCTTCTTTTAGGAAATAAAAGTAGAGGGTAAAAGCTAAGCCAAATGAGCGAGTTCTAGCCCTAGGAGTGAGTGACTTTGCTTGTTTTTTATGTTTGTCATTAATTTTTTGTCAAACAACCTGACTATTCTTAATTTCTTGTAATTGTCTAAGAGCATTTATGTGTCCTCTACACGCAAACCAAATTTCTCGGCGAAAGATCCACATAAAGCGAAGATATTCGTACTTTCATTGACCTGGGTAGCGGAAAATATGATAACTAGACACCCCCTATCACAAATTCTGGTGTCGATTTTCATTCGAAAAAAATTTAGGGGGTGTCTAGTTATCATATTTTCCGCTACCCAGGCCAATAAAAGTACGAATATCTTCGCTTTATGTGGATCTTTTGCCGAGAAATTTGGAATGTGTGTAGAGGAAACATAAATGCTCTTAGACAAACACAAGCAATGAAGAATAGTCAGGTTGTTTGACAAAAAAATAATGACAAACCTATAAAACGAGCAAAGTCACTCACTCCTAGGGCTAGAACTCGCACATTTTGCTTAGTTGTTACCCTCCCCTTTTATTTCCTAAAAGAAGAACCATTTATCTCGACAGTGATATTTAAAATTGAAATGAAAACGATTATTTTGGTTTACAAATCAGTCAAAAACTTGCCCCACCGTTAGTTCCGTATCGAAAAAATCGATCAGGTGTCCATGAACCTTCTGGTGTCGGCGTGGCACGTTATACCCTGTGAAATATGTTTTACTATTAGCAGGATTCCAGTGTAGTCATTATCATATTTAGGTCATAATTATTTTTGGTGGACGTTTACCTTTACCAATATTACTATGAAAGAACAATCCAGTCAGATGTTTAATACCTTTTCAAAAAGAGTTGGGCCCACTAAGTTTCGATTTACTCTTTTCAAGACGTGTTTACATCTGACAACTAAGAATTTTGCAAATGGCGTGAAACAATGATTTTATATAATTTGTAGATAGCTTAAATACATGTTTTAAATGCGAAATCATATACAATTTAGAGGTCGGGCGAACGTTTTGCTCGCGTATGGAATATACCAGACTCAGTGAGTAATTTGACCTTTATTTCCCCATGATCTACGGGAAGACACACAGGAAAACTTGGTGTATGGAATTACTGGACGGTTACCTCCCCCGAAACTACTACGTGCATAGGTATACGGTATTACCAATGGTGGCCGGTTCATGGAAATACCGAAATACACATGAATACCAATACAACGCGTACAGGGTAATTATCGCAGTAAAGGCGTGTGATAAAGAGTTTGGCAACAGGTTTTTACGTTTCTTTTCAACACGCGACGGTCAATCTTGAGACAACACTCACCCTTTCTTTTGCATTTGAGAATAAAAATCGCGGGACGAATGCTTAATATTCTATCATTGAATTGTTCAAGCAGATAGCAACAGAATTTTTAATATGACAATGTAGAACCGATTAGCGTTACGAGATAAGAATAATGCCTTGATAATCTAGTCTTTATCTTTTATTCCACACCCAATGGAATCAGACACCCATTCTGTCGAAAATAATGAAAACATTGTAATAACAGATTTTTGGACAATGATCGACGATATATATTGAGAAATGTTTAAGTCAAAATCAACGATTACTTATAATTTATCTCACCCGATGCGCATTTTTAGTCAAAGAAACTGAGGTTTTTTGATTCAGGGTGGGGCAGGGGGGCGTCATTCAGATTGTAGAATTGCCGGAGCACTGAATCGTGATCGAAGTATAGGAAAAGTCTAGTTGAGCGGCGTGCCTGACAGAATCTCTCCTTCTCTGTCTCTCTGTCTCCCTGTCTCCCTGTCTCTCTCCTTCTCTCTCTCTCTCTCTCTCTCTCTCTCTCTCTCTCTCTCTCTCTCTCTCTCTCTCTCTCTCTCTCTCTCTCTCTCTCTCTCTCTCTCTCTCTCTCTCTCTCTCTCTCTCTCTCTCTCTCTCTCTCTATCTCTCTCTCTCTCTCTCTCTCTCTCTCTCTCTGTGTCTGTCCCTCTAGACTATAATTTCGCATTTGCGGTAACTTGTCTTTTGTGAGTGAAGGACAGAGATATGTCACCGTTGGGTCAGTAAAATGTCGTAACAACAACTCGTTTATTGATCGGATTTAGAATATTCATAATCTAAATGTAGTGCGTTAAATTGAATTGCAAGACACTGATTTGCTTGTTTTGATTCTTCTCATACTTTCTATGAAGCTTGGTTAAAAATATCATAAATCTTTAATGGGAAAACGAATCTTTCTCTCAAAAATCAAAAATCTTTCCTTATTGCGTTTAAAGAAATATCATTAAGCGGGATTGTTTATCTTCTCTAACGAACACACCTCTGGTTATAAATTTATAGACGGTGAAAGAACTAATACACGGTATTTCAAACGTTTTATCTGCTTCTATTTGTTTCACTTTAATCACAGATTACATTACCAAATTAGATTGTAGGAATGTTTATAAACTACATGTTGTCTCTCAGACAGCGGGCTACAAGTTCAGCTGTTCAGCAACCTAGTTTTGTCCACCTTACACCGCGGGAAACCCCAAATTCGAATCGTCGCCTTATCTATAAATAACATTCTTGTGCAAAAGAAAATAATAAAAAAAAAACAAACAAAAAAAAAAAAAAAAAAACGCGTGGTTCAGGATTGACAAGTGATTTCGCATTTAAGAGGACTCTTTGAATAATCTTCAAATTGTATTGAATTCTTGCATAAAACCATTTACAAAACTATCGGCATGTAGTTGTAACTAATAATGTTTAATTTAGGCGTTTCTATTTAATTCGGACAACTAATTACAGAGGTAAAAATTACAGGGATCAACAAGGTCGTTCTTTATTTCTGTAAAAAAAGTTTTATTTAGAAATGTGTTTTTAAATTGGGGTTCCTTGAGTTATCGTTAAAAATTCAAGTTTTACTGTTTAAGAAGAAGAAGAAGAAGAAGAAGAAGAAGAAGAAGAAGAAGAAGAAGAAGAAGAAGAAGAAGAAGAAGAAGAAGAAGAAGAAGAAGAAGAAGAAGAAGAAGAAGAAGAAGCGAAATAGATACTACAACAACACGTTTTTTCATAATCGTATAGTATACATGTTATAAAACCCTACGAAACATGACTAAATACGTTACCTCCAAGAACTCCTAATGTCACGTATAACGATCCAACCCGTTCGACGAACGAGCCACAGAAGAATCCAAGGAACACCAAACAGGATCCAACCATTGTGATAACACGGCAGCCAAATTTGTTCACCAGAAACCCGGATATTGGTGCTGTGTAAAAAAAAAAGTCTCCTGTCAAGGGACCAACCTATTTCTGAACCGAATCCTACCCGAGTATAGACTGATCCCAATTTCAACTATCAGAATAGCCTATTCTAGGCTATTCTTATAGTCGAAATTAAGACTAGTCTTACAGCTGGTAGCCCGCTGTATGAGGGATACTCGGATTAAGCGGATCATTCTGAAAAAGTTGCATTAAATTGGCTCAGTAGGCTAGGAGGTGTCGTTCAAAGATTTCATAAAGAAAGAATGCCACGTCCATATCTATGGGCCAATCAGAATTTCGCGAACATTTTTTGAATAGGGTCACCCAAAGAACATTCTGCCAAATTTTCATTGAGATTGGCCAAGCGGATAAGAATAAAATATTGTTCGAAGATTTGATAGTGAAAAAAGTCACGCCCTGTGGTTAAGGAGGGAAAAACGTTCGAAGGAGTAAGAATGCCGTTGACACAAGATACACCGCCAAAAGGATAATCATTATTAAAATGACCCTTTACTGTAATGGTACATCGTAAGAATGAAAGATGAAGAATAACATCTGAATCAATCATTAAATGGGGAGTTGTTTTCTTTAATCTCAAATTTACAATTTGTGTTGTAAGAAAATTTACAATACGGCAACTTTTTCCATGATATGGCACTGTCACTAAGACCGGACATGCATATGCCCTTAATGAAATCAATACACGCATGGCGACATGATAATGAACAGAATGAGAGTTCCATAGTAATCCAAGGCCCTGTTAAAAGAGAAATTGCTTTTACATGTTAATTCTATATTACATCATTTTTCTGTGACACTGGAGAGTAGAAACAAATTCTGACTATATGTGCAATGTCAGGTGACTAGGATCATTGTATAGATATGGACGTATAGACATACGAAAAATTTGACATGAAGGTCTCGTGACAATGTGGAAAACAAAATCAAGTGACCAGGAACATTTTGTTAAAATTTCATCAAAATATATCCATCAATGGAGGAGCATCTTGTCGAGCCAAGGGTTACGAACATTTTACTTATCGATACCCCTTGACTCGTGAAGATGATAGGGGAGGAGTAGCGTCCACAATATTTTTTCCATGAAAGCTCCCTTTACACGAGGCGACTAAAATTCACAAAACCTCGACAATATGCCCAGGGTCAAGCGACTAGGAACATGTTTCATCCAAATCGGTCCCTTATTAGTTGCGGAGTTGCGTTCACACGAATTTTTTGGCTATATTTTCAAGATGAAGCGAACGACGCCAAGATGACAATAATACCTTGGGTTTTCTCCGAAAACTAAGCTAAAAAGGGTCACCATAGGAACATTCTGACAAAATTTCATTGAAATTTGCCTACCGGTTTTTGAGGAGATGTCGTTTAAAAATAGTTGACGACGCACGACGCATGACAGACGAAGGACTCAGGATGATCTTAAAGCTCGACGTGAGCACAATTCGTGCTCAGGAGCCCTGGTAGAAAGCCGACGATAAAAGAGGTAAAAAGAATTTCATGAAATTGTTTTACATACTGTCTTAGGTTCTAAATTGTGTGCACTTCGAATCGAACCTGAAACCCCAAACTTAGGAGTCCGAAGCGCTAAATGTAGGCATCATGGCCATACCATAGACTAATGTTGCGCAATCGGTTTCAATCTACAATCGATAATCAGTTTTTAGTCGGAAAAGTAAATCAACTAATGATCGATTGTACAATCGTTTTCCTAGAAATTAATACAGCACTACTAGTACCATCATTTGAAGAATAGTATGTTAAGTTTTAGTTAAAACTCATGACCAAAAGACTCTTTCTGCAAAGTTCTCTACCAGCTTCATAAATCTATAGGCAGTTTCAACTGATTCACGCTAACCAAACAAACTGATGTCAGTTCCAAAAACAAAATATATACTTGACTCCAAAAGATACGTCCACAAGTATAATGGCTCTTAATAACTATACCGTTTATGACTTTATTACATTTTTTTTTAAACCTGTATAATTTCACTTTCTTTTCTATACCGATCTTTTGACTCTTGGTTCCATGTTCCCTTCCGTAGCAACGCCTTGTAAGTAAACGTGCCTCCTAGGCTTGCGAGATCTGATGCACAAAGAATAAATAAAAAAATAAGGTTAACTGAAAGACATTTTTGCACCTAGCAATAAACCGTTAAAAAATTTGGTCTACGGAGGCCAGCCTTTAAAAGTAGGTGTTGCGTTATCAATACAAATTTCTAATTGGTCCTTAAACTCGAAGGATGTTTTTTTTAAATCGTTTCAGCTGCTTTGAACAGTTTTCCAATTGAATTTCAAAGATTTGTGCAACTAACCATGTGTTTAAGTCTTTACTCGTTACTACGCAGACACGATACCGAATTCAAGTCGTATTTTTGTTTAACTATAGCAGTAGATCTATTAATTATTTTCACACTTAGAATAAAATCAAAGCCCTGAAGGGCCTGAAAGTCGCTTCAACAGATGTATTAGTTAAACAAGACTTGCTTTTTATGACCCTATCAGAGAAGGCTTTAGAAAGTATTGAAGGAAATGAAATTAATATTGCATTGTAGATAACAAGAGATGTTTGTCTCTTAAAAATTAGATCTATGAGCAGCAGAGTAATGGTGAAATGCCTTTCTATTAGGGACGTCAAAACCAGGTCCTGTTTGGGAAAGGGTTAAGGATTAGAACCCAATAAATTCAGATTAATTTAAACAAGAAAAATGCAAGTTAAGAATCTAATGTTCAGTTCAAATTATATCTAATTCCTTTGAGTAAGTATACAAATTAATAAAAATGCAATTTAAGATTAATAAGGAATACAATATTTCAAACTGCTGTGTAACAACAATTCAAGAAAAGTAAGGAAATATATTTCAAAATCCTGTGTAAGGATGAGGTTCAAACTCCTGTGTAAGGATGAGGTTCAAACTCCTGAGTAAGGACAAAATTCAAGGAAGAAAATAATTATGGATCACTCCAGAATATATTTCAAACTCCTGTGCAAGGATATTTCAAGAAAAGTAAGGAAATATATTTCGAATTCCTGTATAAGGATGAGGTTCAAACTCATGAGTAAGGACAAAATTCAAGGAAGAAAATAATTATCGATCACTCCAGAATGTATTTCAAACTCCTGTGCAAGAATATAAGGATATGAATCTAGGATAACAAAATTTTCAAGAGTTCCTGGTTGGGAGGGGCGGGGGTCATTTGGCTTTGATTAGATGATAATTCCACTATTTTGTGATTGAATGTCTGTATGAAAAAAAGGCTACATGAGGGGGGGGGGTGAATCTGCAATTGACTTTAATCCAAAGAAAATGTCAGAATACATTTCATGAAAATTAGTCAGAATACAATTTTCAAATTCAGTAAACAGGTAATAGAAGAACTTCTTTTAATGTTCATACAACAATGAATAATTTTAGCAATACCCTCAAACAGCTGTGAATATTATTAGATCTACCTAATATTTTGCAAACTGAAAAGCATCAAAAATAATTTTCTCTTCTCCTCTAAATGTTTTCCCAAACTAATGTGTTGTTTTTTGGCGAGTTAAGAAATCAATGCATTTGCCGTTCTTTTTTTCTTTATAGGAATTGTTTTGGAATCATTAATTACCCAATCGGGTGGACTCATCCACTCGCTACTGCGTTTGAAAAAAAAATCCGTTTGAAAATTATGAATGAAAACGAAAGTCGGACTTAGTAGATATCGGACATTTACATTCGTCGTTCTATCGTCATAAAGTAACCAGAGAACGTTTTTCACCAGGCAATAACTTCATCAATTCACTTTCTTAGTCATTCAAGTCATGAATTTGAAACTACAATTTCTTAACCCTTTACTACACAATCCAAGGTTTTAGTCAACAGAATGATTATCTAAAGGAAAACATTGGTTGAAAAGAAGGAGTTGCTTGTAAAAAACATTTTCTTCTTTTATCCCAATGCTTTTTACATTTTTTAATTCATTTTTGGAGATGGGCTCAGTAGATGACAAAACTTTTCCCGGTTCAGTTTAAAACCATTGACTAGTACAGAAGCAAGTCTTTGAAACAGTTATATCTTTTTGCTAGAAGTTAAAAAGATGTCAAAAAATGTTATTATATTTATTTAGACTTTACAAAATCTCAACTTATACGGGAAAAGTAACGCAAAGCGCCCAAAGGGCGCTTTGCGGCTTTTCCCGCTTCTAGATAACGCGTGTAAAACATTGAAATAATCAAAATCAAAATTAAAAACATATATCATCAAAGTTTAAATTTGTGTCGTAATGGCGGCCTACATGGAGGATGATGATCTCGCGAGATTTCGCCATTTTGTTTTATTATTTATTTTATCTACTTTTTTCATCAATTTTATTCCTGTCGATCATTATCAAAATTTTGATTGTAGTGAACGTTAAATTAGGATAAGAATCAGCCTTTCATGTAAAAAGATGCACCTTATAGCTTAGAATCTCGTCTGGATGACGTTTTCTTTTTACCCTTCGCAAATGACGTCATACCGCACTTGAGGAAATAAGACGCTACTTTTTCCCGCTAAAACAACGTCATAGTTCTTGCGTTTTAACGTCGGGGTAAAAAGCGAGATAAGACTTGAAAGAGATGAAATCTATAGCAATATTCCCGCCCGGGTTAAGACTTGAAAAAGATGAAATCTATAACAAAATTCGCAGTTTGATTTTTGAAAAAAATGTAAATAGGGCTATTTTAGCTGAAGCTATGCGCGGCCATCATCTTGTAGGAATCGCATCCTTTAGGTTTTAGACCTGACGCAGTTTCTATAATAAGTGCGCCCATATTCAAAATCCCCCCTTACATTTTTTTAACGAAGAAAACCAATAAGAATTGTATTGAGTATCTTTCACTCATTAATTTCTTCCGACGTTAGCACTCATCTTAATGACCGTGACTGTGGAAATCAATATAGAAATAAATGGGAAAAATCAAGTAGCCATCGATTGATAAATAGCCTAATTTGGTCTTCTGAATATTAGTTATCATGTGCATGTTTTGTACAGCACCATGGGAAGTTTATTTCACATTTTAAGTGCACTTATTTTGTCCAGTGATAATATCTTCGGAGTAGAAAAGGGCCAACAAAGGCTTCTATTTTCTTTGTTTTGTTCGCATATGACTTGAAAATGACAAAAAGCGGCCTTAAACCCCATTCAAGCGAAAAACAGAAAGAGCGGTCGGGACAGACAGACACACAATATTGAATTTGATAAATCATTAATACGAGCTTTATTATAAAATTCGGTAGCTTAAGTTGAGTAAATTAGTAAATCAATAATGGTTCTTTCTTCAAATTACTTTTCCCGTCTATAGGTTAAACCTATTATTATATTACCGGTAAGTCTATGCCACAATCCAGAATTGATATTCATTACAAAAGATTGTATGTTTTAACTGCATTGATTATCTCTTTTTCTTATTTTCTTTTTTTAGATTGAAATAATTAAACCTTCCGAACCACCTGTCTCTTGATTTGTGTTCATTTTTTTTTCTTTTACTTCAACACATGTCTGATCAGTAGGCTGATCAGGAGCTTTCTATTTTCGAAATACATTATCAAACGGAATTAAGCACATGCTCGGCGTTTCAGGGATTCACCCGTTTCAGAGATTCACCGCTAGTGATAATTCATTTCGTATTTTTCCAGAACATTTCTTTAATTAATAATTGTTTTTACTCAAATTACCGATTTTACAAAAGGTAAAAAAGATTCGGGACAGTTCGAAGGACACGGACTAATCATTTACTTGTTACGAATAAATCAGGTCGATTATGTTGTCTTACCATTGCCTTCGTCTAATTGGGGCCCTGCTCGAATTCAATTACCGATATATAATTAGTGAATTAACTGCTTCAATCAATATATCAATTGTTCACATGTTTCATTTATACATAATAATCGCCAAACCACATCGCCGGGCAGAGTATTTATATTTCTTCTACAACTTTCATGCGATCGCAAAATGTGGCATTATTTCGTTATGTTTATTACCATAAAGTGCGGACAAGAAATCAGAGATCTACTTTGTCTCAAACAGTTCAAAAGACGTTAAGAGGTCCGTCTTTGACCTTGTTTGACCTATACAGAAAACTTCGTACGGCCACAATAAGTCGCAGCGCGAGCGCAAGCGACTTAAAAATCTGGTTGACATTCTGTGAAGGCTTGAAATTGTGTGTTATAAGCCAAAACTTCTAAAGCGAAATGGCGTTTAAAAGTCCGCCTGGTAATTGCCGAATCAACTGTGGCTCATCGATCGACCTTAATCATTTATTTCCTTGTTCCTTTCTCTTTCAGGCGGGTTTTCACCATAATCACAGGATTGATGATTACCCCACCACTCTCAAAACATGCAATATGGATGAGTTACGAAAGATCTTTCAAGCAAAACGAACAGCTTTTTAGAACCGATTGAATAAGTAGACATTGCGGTATACCTCGCTTGCGAAATGGGCACTCTTTTCTATAATGGAATAACTTTTTACCCCTTGTGAACTTTTTTATGGTGGTGTCAAGCGAGGCGATTTTGTTTAACAACGGTCTTGGAAAGCATCTTTATTTCATCACATAAACGCGGATTTATTAATTGTGGACGTTTCGAATGGAGTTAAGTATATAATGGCTTTCATTTATGTGGTAGACTGGTAGTACCCAATTAATCGTTTACGATATTTCGTAGTCGACCTATCACAATCGGAAGCCCAAACCAACTGATTATCGATTATAATTGATTAATCTGCCCATCACTACCCTAGACCTAGTTTTAGCCCTTCTATTGTTGTTTCCAACATTACACAAAGCTTTGACATGCCGTATAGACTAAGCTTTAACTGAAATCTTACAATATGAGCCTGTGCGTGACATTTCCAACAATTTTATATGTGCACAAAGCAAAGACTCAGATCAGCCTGTGCATCCGCACAGTCAGACCATTGTCTTCACTATATATTCTGTTGATAGTTAAGGTCTTAAAGTATCCATATATATTTTGTGCGGTTTTCTGATAGCACTGTTTATCTGTCCAGGCTGTTCAAAGCTTGTACCTCAGGCACAAATCAAATTGTTGGAATTGTCACGCAAAGGCTCATATGATACTAGCCTGAGCTGTCTGTTTAATACTCAATAATTATGGAGAAATTTGGACCAGACTAGTTATAATATCTCGAAAATGTGTTAATTGTATGAAACTAAAAATAGATTTAGCAGGAAAAAGGTTAAATGTGGTCCGAAACTCCCTACCTGCAATAAGCAATAGACCAAACATGATTCCACCAATTAGACCAACTGTTGCCTTTGTTGCCTCAAAATGGTTCAGGAACTCAATATACAGAAGTCCAAATGAGTAGCGTACACCGTCCATCATAAAATTGATGAAAAACGACGCGCCAACAACCATCCAACCCCACCCACCGTCCTTTTGGTCCCGTAAGTCCACCATAGTCGTCTTTCTACTGCATTTGAAGTGTTTGAAAGGAAACGAAAGTGTAAATCGTTAATTAACTTGAAACATTAGACACAGGCTTAAAAGTGTTATGGTAACGATAAAGAATAGCTTGTTATGAATTGCAAAATCAAGTTAGCCCGTCCCTCATGATACCGTATCAAAGCAAGTCAACGTCATTAAACCGCTTCCTAAGAAACTGTGAGTTCAATAGATATAGAAAAATAGAGATTTATCAAAGTAATTTAATCAATTTACCGTCAAACTGTGTCTGCAGCCATATCAAGATAGGAAGATATGCCAATGGGTCTAAAATGATAAAACTGTCCCTTTGTTATTTTATAACCTCCTTCGTCTTTGTTATATGGCCTATAAATTGATACATTCCAAGAAAGAATTTAATTGTACCCATTGAGACAAGTTGAGACAAAAAAAAAAAAAAAAAATAAAGAATAACAATAACTGTGCAAAATGAATTCGAATGCCACCCATAAATGTAGATGTGAAACGCTCCGGACTTTCACTTTCTCGACCTTGACCAAGACCTAGACTCGAGTCTTCCTCAAAGTCTTTCTATTTACACTTCTATATGAGAAGTAAAACAAATGTATCGTTTAAAAAATCTACCCTACAAATGTAGAAGAAATACTGCGGACAAGCTACGAAAGACAGATTGATGGATAAGGCTAATTCTATATCCCTCATCTGTCGACGGGGTGGGGGCAAATTTTCAAATTAGTGTAAAATTTAATTTAAACAATGGCATACTTACCCTTTTTCAACTACTCCTTTGTGAAAATTGTGGGATTCCCTACTATGAATAAACAAGCACTTCCCAATAACACAGCATACTAACAGCCCCACGTTCAGTATAAAATATACCCGCGAGCGTCCTTAGCTTGAACCACGCATAAAGAACGTTCTACATGGTAACGCAGGGTATCATTGCTGAGATGATCGCGATCTATATACAGAGATAGTGTCTACATTCACTTTCGGTATTATTTATCTAAAATGACCTGGCACTCATTAACTTCCGTCAGTGCTCGAGTATTCCCGCAGCGTAACTCAATTTCATTTCACCGTTTTACTTATTTATATATATTATTTTACTTCTGCCTTCAAAAGTTGCGGTAGTACAGTGGATACAGACGCATTACCGTGTTGCGATAAGATGTTGGGTCGAGTTCAAATCCCGACAGCGACACATGTTTTAATTATTGTGATTATTGATATTTTCGTTTTTTTTTTAATTACATTTCTAATTATTATTTTGTAATTAGTGTTTTTGGTCAGTTACGATAAATAATTTTTATTCTTTATTCAACTTTTGTTGTTTGCACCAACCAAGATTATTGTATTCTGATCGAGAGCAAGATTTGTTTCATACCTTTATGAAAAAAATATAAGTAAGCTTGTACCAAATAGTAGTTCTCATAAAAATCTCATTTTTCCATGATATTGAGAATAGAGAATAGAGTTTTTGACGCTAATAACCTAATCACATTTAAACAGGAATTCGATTAACACGATCAAACCCTGTATATGTTTTAATTTCATACCGTCATGAATTTAAAAAAGTGATTCTCCTTCTCTTAAATATAGATCTAGATATATTTCAAAATTTATAAGTATTTCCAGTAATTTAAAATGAGTTTTAGACAGGACTTTGCAATGGTCTAATTGAGTCTGGCGGAAAAACTGTGCCGAATATCAATAGTCTTATGCAACATTGATCAAAATATAAAAAGTATCAATATAGGTACTTAAAAAGTGTTACCCTAAGAAGATAAAGAAAAATTTCTGGTCATGGTCCGACTTGAACTCGTGTCTTCCCGATTATGGGAAAGCATCCTAACCACCACCGCTAGATTTCCGTATGCACCCTGAGTTGTGATACATATTATTCATCTTAACTTCGCGAGTGTAAGTCTATATTAAGAAACATATTTACCGACTATCAATAGGGGTCAAAAGGAATATTTAATGAGTGCCAGGTCATTGTAGATTATTTTTTTTTTTAATATTGGTTTCGATAATCTGAAAACAAACAGCACGTTTTCACGATAAAACACGTTTAACAGGTATGGAATCCCATATATGGTATTCGTAATTAATGTATTCCTTTTCACGGATAGGCACCATATCTGAACTTCCTGAAAAATGAAGAAGTTTGTTCTATTAGACCACGTGTCAGATTTTCCGAAAACAATTGCGAATCTTTCTGAAATTAAAATGCACTCAATGAGACGCCAAAGGATGTGCTTATCACGACTGAGGGTTTGGTAAAGAGGATTATAGTCCATGAGTATAAAAATGTCGTCAGCTGTCTGACAAGCTGACGAAAATGCATTTTACAAGCTTTAATATTTCTTCTATCAGTCACAGCAGAGTTTCTAGATTGAGTGGTAAAACAGAAAGTAGTGACATAAATCATTTACAGAAAAACATATTTTGGCCAATAGTTTCCAATTACGCGCAGCACAATTAGAGCGGTAATTTCACTAGGCATAATAATCAACTTTCTCATTTCGGCCCTTCGCAATAAATGACCGCGTTGTATACATACAATTACGCTACATAAATATGCTATTTACGGAGAGTGTAGATATAATTACCAAATACGTAAAACTTTAAACCATTTGACGCTGTTGTCGTTCAAAGGCAATAAGTGCCTTATGTGTTCAAGGTGGGGAATTACGTGACTTGAGACGGTAACAAGTACCAATAAAATGGCGGCTGAACCTCACTTCGTAATGGTTTTTTCAGGTATAATTTCTTTTCTGTACCGTTTTGGTTTAAATTACATGGCCTATCATATGCACAATATTAATAAATTTCTTCCACCAACGAGGCTTTGCTCAGAATATAATATATATAATTTTGTGTGTTTCTTATATATGTGTTTACTTTGTTCTACTTCATAATAAACGAGGAATCAGAAATCCCTGTCTAAACTTTGACAAACACTCATAAAACAGAAGGTCTTACATATTGAACCTTAGCCTGACGGGATCAATGGTTATTTCCAAATTCAAGAACCGCATTAATAGAACGGATGTGTATCTGTCTGTAAATGAAAACAGTAGCCTATCGGTGGTTATATTTGGCAAGATACTGTTTTTGTCGACATACAAAGGATGAAGCCTTTCTCTTACGAAAAGTTGTCTTCTAATGTATAATCAAATGTGGCAAGTATTGATTTGTTCAACAATTTATATCTTTTGTCTGGATGTTATTTTTCTTCAGAAATAAATATATCTAAATCCCTTTAACAATAACTCTTTCAATCAAAATAGTATAAAAAGCAATTCTTATTTATTTGAGACGTGTTGCGGCTAAAACGGTATTAAATTGCTCGATTATGACAGACTCAAAGCAATAGGACAATGGCAGAAAACTGCTTAAATGTATTTGAAATTCAGTTAAATCACAGCGGTTTAAGCGCCTAACAATGGATTCCTGGTATTTATCCCAACAGTTCTTTCATTACAGCCTTTCCCAGCCCCCAACTGCTATCTACATATGTCCACGATTATCAACACTTTGTTGGGAGACAAAAAGTCGGAAAGGATGAGTACCGCCGTCGGGAATCGAACCTGGGACCTATCGAATGACAGTCCGACTTATTCGTTTGAGGATATCTTAAGAGTTTTGAGAACTTTGTGTTTTGTATTCATTGGCGTATGAACCTAACAAAATTTAAGCGCCCGATTCTCTCTAGATTCCCGAATATACTTTATATGAAAGAGTATAATTACGAAGAAAGCTTACATACAAAATCAGTTCAGTCTAGAAAAGATTGATGTTAACTAAATTAAGTTACTTCCCTTACACTAGATAGATTAATGGATAAATTAATTAATTAATGTACAGAGTGAAAGAGATTCAAACAAGTAAAATTCCTTTGACAGTTAATAAAGTTTCGACCTACTTGAAAATGTATATGAAATTTATATTTCATTTTTAACACCATTTCCTAATCCAATGAGTTACTCATATATTTAGTATTAGTTACTAACTTATTCAAAATATTCACGAACATCAGTTTTATGATGCGTGATGTAATTTACATATCGTTAGTATGCGATCAAACCCGGTTAGTATGCGATTTCACTTTATCAGTTTACTTTTATTTTTTGTGAACGAATTTTTCGCTCCCGGTGTTACTACGTAAGGAACACCCTGTAGGATTTTAATAGCTTCGAAATATAGTAGTGCCCATTTAGATTCAATTGAGTATTTCTCAAGACTTCTCTCCGCAAAATCACTGTTTATTTCGTGCATGGCGTGGTGGTACTTAAACTCCTCATCAAGCTAGGATAATGAAAATTTCCCTTTAATATACAAAATGTAGTAGCAATCTCTAATAGGGCGTATGGACGATCAGCGTAAGCTTGACGAGGGCTTAGAGCATAAGCAATGATTGTGTCTATACATTGTTTGGACAGATACTATGTTTTTGATCAAAGTCTTCGCTATTGCAACTTGTATTAATTTGCCGGAATAATGTGTTTTTGAGGTCGTGACCTCATGAACTTGTTTTTACCTTACATATCTATACACCTTGTAGCATTAGAAACGGTTACTAGTTAAGTGACATCTGTGGTTTATGCAATCGGGTTTTACATAACTTTTCAACATGCGACAGTCAGTCTCGAGACTGGTTTCAAGAACCTTTCTTGTGCCTTTTGTTTGAATAAGGATGAACATTAACATTCTTCTGTAAAATCGCGATGGCTGAAGCACAGGCGATCTTTACATAATCTGAGTTTTGCAATAAATGTTAATTTTAAATAACCTACGAACAAGACGAAATTTGGATTGTGAATCAATCGCCTGTGGATTGGAGCACCTAACCATGGATTTCTCGTATTTCTCGCACCAGAACTATTATTCCCATACATCCTTACATTGCTATTATCTTCTCCCCTCTTAGGTTTACGATTAACCAGCGATTGGTAGGAGCAATAGAATTTTAACTACGACTATATTTGAACAATTAATTAGCTGTACAAAATACCTACCTACATGAATCGTATTGTTTTTCTTTTATTCTTTTTTATACAGTGGCATCAAGTAACCATTCTTTCACAAAACTCTGCATATTACCGAAAGAGGCCAAAACCCTGTAATTACAGCGTTTTGGTTGAAGACGAAACAGCGGTCTTTTAATTCGTCGGATGGGGAACCCCATGTCGTTATAGTTCCAGAACCATAGCGGATTACGTCTCATAGCCAAAATACAGAAATACTGATATTTGATCTCGTGAAATATGGGTTCTGCATGTTGAAAATGACTTACCTTTCTGTCTGTTTGAAAGAAATGAATAGGCTAGACACTATAATTGCTTGTTTCTTTTCTCTGTCTCTCTGCCTCTGTTTGTCGTTCTCTCTTTTCTCTCTCTCACACATACTCGCGCACACATACACACGCACGCACGCACGCGCGCGCGTTCACACAAATACACACATATATCTGCCCCTCTTTCTAAACATTAAAGGACCAAAACAAGCAAAACAATTTCTCCTAACTATATACATTCTACTGAAAGAATATTGCATTTAAATTTATGGCATTTGACAAGAGTTTTGAATACAAGCTGATGTAACAACATTAAAGAAGCACAACGCTGACTTTCGGAGCATATAATAGTTGAGAAAAAAAACCCTCAAATATTCAGCAAAGAATATCAAATTCCGTTTGAATTATGAACAGAAATGTAGATTTAAACAACAACAACGAAACCCAAACAAAATCACACTATGTTTCTTTTTCTTTTACCTTGTAATACTTGAGAACAAATTCGACATGCAAAACAAATTTGAATTAACAGTGAGAATAGCCGAAATTTTGTCGTGACATTTTCCCTTAATTATTCATTTTAATTATTTCTCTTTTTTTTAACGAATTCAATAAACACTCTAGAATGCCACCAGAAACGTTCACCATCAGTACTTCCAGTGCTTCGATCGGTTTTGCGTTAAACAGTGGAAACTATTTTCCTTGGGAGGAAGTCATGTCATGCTAGCCCCATAAAGAAGGCAGAGATCAAACAGTTCTGAGTGTCATTCCCGACACCGAGGGAAATAGTAATTAATTGTTACACGAATCGCCATTAAATTATCGTGCAAACACCTAATAATTATTTAGTAAAATTGTTTTTCATTCAAAAAGAGAACAAGAGGGCCAGAGTGGCCGGTTTATGAAAATTTTGTTCCACATTCTTCGTTAAATCATTCTTCGTATTATGATACGGAAAATAATGGATCCCTCTATACTTTTTGAAAGTTCTGACTGCTCTCTTGGTGGTGGAAACAAGTATATTTCAAGTTTTGCGCGAATTTCTTCATCAATAGAGAAGATATACATAGCAACAATTATGGTCATGAATTGCTCAAAAAGGTTTCTTGGTGTACCATTTCACGAAAATAAAATGAGAATGAATAGGAACCACACGAGTCTTATTTTACACTTTTACGCGTTGACAGGCTACTCGTTGACTTAAACCACTTTTAATATTTAAGTTCCGGTAGCACCCAAAGTTTCTATCTGAATTGAGTTAAACAACTTAAGTAGACTTGACTCCAGCAACATGCCTACCAATTATCAGCTTAGATTGGCCAGCTGGATTGAGAGGAGACGATTATCAAAACGTTTTGGACAGACAAATACAAAATATATAGTGAAGAACAGACGGGCAAAGACTAATAACGAAAGATCATCAACACTTGGTTCTCTGTGTGCAGACAAAATTTTGAAAATACTTGATAGTGTACGGGAGGCAAACAATGCACTGGGCGGTCACTATACCAATGGCTCAGGGCAAGTTGTAACTGCTTATAAACATATAGGTAGTTATAACTGTATAGGTCTGAGAAATTGATACATAAGTTTATGTTCTTCATACTCAGTGAGCTACTTGTGATACTTCAACAAGTTGTATTTAACTTCAAACAGTCAATTTGTTGAGAAATTCGAGAAGCTTGAACTTAGTTCTCAATTTGGTGGTGTCCATGGTCTGTGGTGTCCATAGTCTAGAGGTAGAGCGTCGGCCTCTTGACTCAATGGTCTTAAGTTTGATTCACGGGAGCGGCTATCGATCTTGGTTCTCTCATTGGCCATCACATTTGGCGCGATTACTGGTGGATTTTCCAGGAAGCAGAATCGAGAGGGATTAATCTAAGTTCTAGGAACTTGTTTCCCAATCGATGTAAAATAAAGAGGTTTTAACCAGTTCTCAATTTATGAAAAATTTCAGATGACCTTGAAGTAAAATAAAGTTAAAAGCATAACAAATATTTTTTTCAAGTCTAAGTATTTTTTTTTTATTCCAAAGTAAACAAGATTGCTAGCCCTAACAAAGGAAGGAGAAAAAATAGATCGTATGTTTCTTCACTTCAAGCACAATTTCTCAAATCTCACAATACCAGATAGACTAAAATGCTTGTTTTCAAATTAAAGATAGAAAATTGGTATGTGTGAAGAATAAGATTTGATTGAGCTGAATTAAAGCAGTAAACTGCTGAGCAGTTACATCCCTTTTTACTCTTCAATTCAGTTCTATGCCCTTTCAAATAGATTTGGAATACCCAGTATATAGATGTACCAGTTTGAGTGAGTGATCAAATTTTCTCTATACCTGTAAGGAAAAAATGACCCTTGATCTTTGATCACCTACTCAACCTTGTACCTCTACTCTTTTCAATTAGGTATGTAATTCAGAGACCCTGCCACTACAGCAAATATATACTTCAAACAACCAATACTATAATCTAGGATTGTTAAAAATATTATTTGCACTGGATTTCGTTATAAACAAATATGCAATCCATCTTATTAAAGAATTGCCATAGTGTTGAAATAATGAACACAAAGCTAGAAACAAAGCAGTATTGCGTAGCTCAAAATAAACATTAAGTTATGGATCGAAACCATTTCTGCAAAGTCCATCAAAGTACAATCATTTACATTGAAATCGATAGATAGAAAATGAAATTGAGAACACAACTTCATGACTTTCTTCCAGTTATTACATTTGAGCCTGTGTGTATCATTTCCTACAATTTCACATCAAGAGGTCAGCGAAATACGATTGTAAGTACCTATATATTTTATAGGCACTTACAATTGTATTGTACTGACCCCTAGATGTTATAATGTTCATAGCAAAGCCCTTTGTCAGTCTGTGTGCAAGAAATTATACCTCACTTCATCAAGCACCAAAGGACCCCACCTGTTAGAATTTTGAAGTTACCCCCAATTCATGGATTTTAACAATTTTTGTTTATAAAATGAGTTTATAAAATGAATTTAATGAAATCAATCCAATTATGTCAAAATTAATGTCCATTTACATTCAACGGACCCACCATTTTCTTACTTTTAACTAAAACACACAAACAGTCTTATCCTTGCTGTTACTTTATTTCATTGACAGCAAGCAGACTTGACAAGAAAGCATGCTTGTAATAGAATCCTATTTTTGTGCTAAATCATTATTAAAATCATTTTTTCACTTTCTTAAATTGCTGTCTGACGATGAAGTAAGTTTTATAAAACATTGTACTTTCTGGTTTCTAAAACCAGACAAAAATACAGTATACAAAATTATGACTATGACTAGAAAACTGGCAAAACAATTTAAAAAGTAATCACAATAAATCAACAAGTGTACATATAAAAATTGTATGACTAAAATCTAGTGTGACTTGAAATACTACATGGTACCATAATGGTTTTTAAGATTAGAATTTCATTTAATATGTCAATTTGTAATATGACCTATGTCAGTGTAGTGAAATAACCCTGTTTAATATAAAATCGTAATATACACAAATTGCGTCTAATTAAAAAGAATATAAAATGTGTGTCCATAAAAATTCAACTATTGGACTAAAATTTATTTTAAATGTATCTAAAGTTTGTTAAAAGTCATTACAATCTTAAAAGATTTTACAATCATCTCAGATGAGATCAATCTAATGCGTTTAAACATCACACTAGTATTGAGAAATTCGCAATAACATAGTTACATATTCATTCAAAATTTTTATTTCTGTTTTGTAAGGGAAACATATATCAAAGAGATCATTCACCTTAATGACAGCTTATTGTTTGTCCCCTAAGTGGTCGCTTCGTGCACTTTTAACTGTTTATAAAATCTTTTCTTTTTTCAAAGATGAATCAGTCACGTGGTTGAATTTTTGCATTGAGATTTAAAACAACACCAGGATTAACATTTTAAAGGGTCAGCATAAATTGATAGTAAGTCAACTGTGAACCTAAGGTATGATTGCATAAACTGCAAATGGTACCTAGTAGCTTGACAAGTCACAAATCATTGTATAAATTATTTGATTGATTGGTATGTTGGATTTCTTTGATATGTTTCCTTTTAAAGCTCTAAAAAGCTAATACATAAATGCACTAACAAGCATATAAATGACTAAAATATGATGTATTATTCTATACAAAGTCAGAACACAACCATTGCATTCAACACTCATATTTTGTAGTTTGAAAAATAACAATCAGAGTTATTGCCCTTTATGATTTACTAACTCTCTGATTTAGCCATGCAACATTTGAGCATGTGTGTGAGATCTCCAACAATTCTAAATTTGCGCAAAGCAAAGACTCTGACCAGCCTGTGCATCTGCACAGTCTGGCCAGCCTTCACTATGCGTTTAGTAGATAGATAAGGTCTCAAAAGTATCTGTACACCATCAGTTAACTTTATATTTATAGTATGTGGCTATCAACACTACTCAATGTTTGCGCCTCACAAACATTTCACATTGTTGGAATTGTCACACACAGGCTCATTTCATCTGAGTCACCAGCTGCCAATCCCAATTAGGTGTTCTACTTATCATTCACATAATTGTGACAGACAAATGACTCATGTCACAATCACATCCATCAAATGTTGGATGAAGTTATCTGAACCAGGATTCAACCTCCAAATCCAAGGATTGACGACTGAATATGTAACCTACTGTACTAAACAGGCTTGACTCCTAAACAGTCTCTTTTATTTAAGTTCCTATAATTTTCACTTTTAAAAATTTTGAAATATGAAGACAAGTGTTGGTAACAAAAACAGTTTATTTTTTCCCCAAAATTTCATTATTTTCAAATTACCTCCACTTTCCACTGTTAACAGCAGCTTCTTTTGATTTAGACTGGTCTAAAATTTTGAAAAACAAGAAATGGTTTAGACTGAAGGATAACCTTGTAAAATGAGCTTACTATCAGAAATAATTTTGAATGAAAATATTTTTTTGAATTCATAGAAAAATGAAATCAAAAACTGATTCACACTTTAATGTAAATCTGCTTTGCATTTTTGTACAGTGAGGTTAGGTTTTTTGTTTTAAATGTCCATGTATTAAAGAAATATTCTCTTCACTTCATTAATAGATTTCAAAGCCTAAACATTATATAGTAACTTCAGATGTTTTAGTTCTGGAATGCTGTACATAATTCATAACTATAGGAGACTGTTTGTTGGTTTCAAACTGAAAATACCATGGAGTGTACATTATTTATAAATAGATATGGAATGTAGAAAATAATAGTGTATAAGAATAAAATGGTGGTCCCTACATATGGATTACTGACTACAAATGTTGCCCTTTTGGAATATCTGCAAATACTTCATTATAATCTACTTTAAATTCTAATAACATTATACTATTACAAAAAATACTAAAATATCTTAAATACAAAACCCTAAAGATAATTCAGTAATTAAGTTAGTGGATCCTTAATAGTTCCGCAACATTTCGGAAGCAATGAACTGTAACAGTGTTAAACAAGGTTTCCTAATGATTTTAATAAGGAAACCTCGGTCAATATTGTGAAAGTTCATGAGTTCTGATATGTTGCGGAACTATTACTGTTCCACTACCTTCAAATTAGAATAAACAAGATGTATTTGTGAACACAAGTGTCCCCAAAACAGCAAATTTTTCAAACTTTTACATTGATAGATGACCTATACCCTGTCATACGACCTTGACCTTGGTATCAGCAGAAGCAAATCATTGAAATCTTTCATCATGCCAAATACAAGGCTTCTATCTTTTAACAGCTTTAAGTAATTTACGATATTAACCCTTGTCATGCTTAACCTGGAATATTCCTGCTTTGGCAGGAGCTATGTGCAGTCTGATCTTAGTGTATAACACCTGTTTCTCACTTTCAAACCAGAATTGTCAATAGATTTAGTGTTTTTGTTTTTTAAATAAAAATTGACCTTCATTTGGTACTTTCAGTGCTATTTGCCCTTTGATTTTGATGAAAATTTTTAGCCAAAATTTATTCAGCATGACAAGGGTTAAGTTTTTTTAGGTAAACTTTGGTCAAAAGGACAGTCACATATAGACAAGAGTAAAACAATATTCATCCCATCTAATGATGCGGGACATAAATAATATGTATCTTAGGCTTAAAGATATTCTTCTCTATGACCAGACAGACTTTTTAAGAAGATAAACAAAAACAAAATCCATTCTGTCAAGCATCTTTTGACTTCAACTATCATTAAAGTGTCAAGTGTAAAGACATCATTTTGTCTATCGCAACAAGAGTACCATGATGTTCATATTTTGCTCACCTGAGCCTCCTTGATCCCTGGACCATCATAAGAAAAAGATTGGTAGATGTCCACTTGGAATTATTTCGGACCCAATATCTGGGCCAGAGGTTATAAAACTTTTCTCAGGCTCAATTTAAAATTTTCTCAAATTTCAATTTGGGATTAAAGCAGTTATTCTGTCTAAATACTCATTTTAATGTATTAACATAAAATATAATATTAATAAGTTGTTATAAATAACAATTTATCAATATTATCTTTTATTTTCATACATCTATATTAATCTTAAATTTGAGAAAATTGAGCCTGAGCCTGAGAAAAGTTTTATAACCTCTTGCCCTGATAATCAATGCCCTAGAATGGTTTTAGAGAAGACTATTGTAGCAGATTTTCACCTTTGGTACATGAAATTGGATGCACACAGGCTTAGCTCAAATATGTATAATGATCACCGTTGTGTTTACTAACTTGGTGGATGACCACTTAATGATAGTGCATACCAAATATTATGGTGATGGATTCATGATAGTTCTGCAACATTTCGGAAAGCATGATCTTTCACAATGTTTACTGAGGTTTCCTAATGAAATCATTAGGAAACCTCATTTAACAATGTCAAAGTTTGTGACTTCTGAAATGTTTTGGAACTATCACAGTTTTAATACCTAAAGTCTGTTTGCCTTCTGATTTCATACAAGATGATTTTAAAAGATTTCATTTTTTAATTCTACATTATGGATGACACATACCGGACATGGGACAATTATAATAGCTAGTCATATGCACTTTACTCAGATAAGCTTACATGAAACAGGAAATTTTCTTAAAACTTTAAAATAACAATTTCAGGATGATGTGAACACATAATGATTCTGACAAAAATGAAAATACAAAGGCACATTTCTAAGTTGAATATCTCAACATTAATAATTATTGATCTTAGTAATGAACAGTCAGAAAGGCATTGAAAAACCATTAAAAGTGGATTAAACATTAATTTACATCAGTGTCACACAAACCCCTAAAATTTATCAATCACATCAGTCACTGTTTTTTTAGCAGTTCTTTGGTCATATTGGAGGAGCTGGGGCTCCTAAATATGGATTTCTAGTATTTCTCAAACCAGTTCTACCATTTGCCGAGTAAAACCATGATATGAGGGTCAGATAGATTCAATGGTCAACCAGGAGGACCCTTATCATAAACATTATTACAAGCAATTACATCTTTTATCACAACATTTTATTCCCTATATGGACTGCCTTTTTTCAATATTTAGTACCATATATACAGCTAATTTTAATTTAGATTAGACTAGAATACTCTGGCCTCCCTCCTGCGGTTATGATTCATGAGGGTTTATAGGACTGATTAAATGCAAGTACAATCAAATATTGTACGATTGAACAAATGTGTAAACCATGAAATAATTACCTGAAGCTAATTAATTCATAAATAACTAGACCTGTCGCAGAGCGGACTATGTGCTATTAGTGCAGAATGTGTTTGTAACTAATATTGAGGTCATATGTAGCATTTGCATGAAGTTTCATGATTCTAGGTCGCTTGGTTTTTGAGTTAAGAGTCCAGAAATGAAAATTGAACAAAAAATGACTGTGACCTTGACCTTTGACCCAAAAACAATAGGGCACTTTCTTGGATCAAAAGCAACATTTGCATAAAGTTTCATGCTTGTAGGTCACTTGGTTCTCCAGTTAGAGTCCAGAAACAAAAATTGAACAAAAATTTACTGTGACCTTGACCTTTGACCTATGTGACCCAAAACAATAGGGCACTTCCTTGGGTCATAAGGAACATTTGTATAAAGTTTCATGATTGTAGGCCACTTGGTTCTTGAGTTAGAGTCCGGAAACAAAAAATGAACAAAGGCTGACTGTGACCTTGACCTTTGACCTACATGACCCAAAAACAATAGGGCACTCCCTTGGGTCATAAGGAACATTTGTATAAAGTTTCATGATTGTAGGTCATTTGGTTCTTGAGTTAGAGTCCGGAAACGAAAAGGTCTACGGACAGATGGACGGACGGACAGACAGAAAGACATGGTGAAACCAATATACCCCCCTCTACTTGGTAGGTGGGGGGTATAAAAAAAGATTAAAATTCTAAAATAAACCAATAATTTCAAAGCTCCAAGGTTTAGCTGCAGGTGCTCTGTAATGAAATTATAACAAATCAGCAATTAATCATACAAAAGTGCTTTTAAAGGATACATTTCTTCATATTGTAGATAGCTCTTTTAATTGTGAACACAAGTAAACTTTGAAGCATAAACCTTCTGTAATATATACAGAAAGATATTATGCAAGGTCAAGTTTAGTCATGTGACAATGCCCCAGCCAATAATTTTTAACATTAGAACACCGCCTATGGAAATTGCAAAACATTTTAAGTCGAAAAAGAGACATACTTGGATTGCTCTTGTGATGGTGAACACACATGCCAAGTTTCATGAAGATACCTTCTATAACAACAGGGATATGACTAAAGTTAAAGTTTGTCATGCCAACTCTAACATCAACACCATTGCCAACACCAATGCAAATGATGCCAAGGTAATCATAATACCTAGTATTTTCTCTGAAAAAAAGCCCAGCTGAATGTGTTAGGACAATTGTTTAACCTTTTGTTTCATGAAAACAATGGCACTAAAAACCAACATGAGACAGATATATTTAACAACTTAAAACTGATGAAACTGAAATATTTGGTGTTACTTACTGAATTAGAAGTATGTATGAATAAATAAGTATAACAAAATGATCAGTGGTCAATTCTAACTATTTAAATGGAATCCCCCAGGATTCCCAAATTTTTACCATGACAATAATCAGGGATCCCTACATTTATTCATATGGAATTTTAAAGAACTAGAAAGCCATGAATGGCTTGAGTCGCTCCACAGGCTTGAAATTCTTGAAATAGCAAATCTTAGTTTTGACTAGATTTTAGATATTTTGGGTTCTACTGATGTTGAAATGATTTTCAAAGTTTCCACTATATAACATATAGAGAAATGACTTCCACCCATAAAAGACATATTTTTCATCCAATGACAATAATTTTTGGCTGCATGATAATGGGTCACCCTAGGATCATACCAATGAAGTTTGATTGATATCCATCAATTACATTCTGAGAGAATGATTTTCAAAATTTTCAAAGAAAAATGACCTCTGCCCATAAAATACATGTTTTTTCATCTGATCACACTTATTTTTGGTATACTGATAAAGGGTCACATAAGGATCATTCAAGTGAAATTTCGTTGATATCCATCAATTACATTCTGAGAAAATGATTTTCAAAGTTTCCACTATATAACATATAGAGAAATGACCTCCGCCCATAAAATTCATATTATTCATCCAATCATAATAATTTTTTGGTAGACTGAAAGAGGGTCACCCAAGGATCATTCATGTAAAATTTAATTAGTATCCATCAATAAGAATCTGAGAAAGCTCACTTTTTACCATATTTGGAAATTAGCCACACCCATTTAATCCATGTTTTTTCATTGGATCAAAATTTCTTGAACAACCTTGAAAGAGAGTCACCAAAGGATCATTCCTGTGAAGTTTGGTTGAAATTCATCCAGTAGTTTCTGAGGAGAAGATTTTTAAAGAAAAAGTTTATGACAGGACGCAAGGACACACAATGGACACAACGCTATGACAATAGCCCCAGTGGCTTTCAGCCAGTAGAGCTAAAAAGCAAGAAACAACATAGGTTAATGAAATTTTCTAATATTTTTCCCAACAGATGTTCTATAATTCCGCTTTGTTCCTTACATTTGTAAGGAACAAAGTGGAATCATAGTACCTTTGCTCGCAAATGATGGATCCTGATTGAAAGAACTTTCAAACATATAGAAAGATCCTAAGGTAATCCCTTGCTTGAGGTAATGGGATCAATCCTAAAATTTTGGAATCCTCGGGAACCCAGAACACTGTTAGTGTCAAACCCTAATGATGATACAGACAAATAAGCCTGAGCAAGACTTTTCCAACAATTTAGCATGTACATCAAGTTAAGACTAGGATCTTGTGCTTGTGCATCAACAGCCTAATGTGGATCTTTCCATCCAATTGAAAAATTGAAAGCCAAAATATATACCTGTCATTTCATAGGAGGGGAAAAATGTGTTTGTTTAACACAAATGCCCTCATGCAGCCATTTTTAGAAATTATTAACATATTTGACTTGGAAAAACTACATAAACTACATATCCAAGAAAGTGTTACAAACTGAAATTTCTGGTATCAAGCAAGGCACATGTGAAATATGAAAGTTCAATTCCTTACCGATCAAAAGTAATGGCCAATGTAAATGCTTTTGGGGGGGACCATCTGACAAACAGACAAGAGAAAAACAAATGCCCTAGTTATATCAATGTGGGGGCATTAATAAATATGAGGACCAAACTTAATACAAAATCATTCCATTATCTACCACCTTCTCAGCTTCATCCGAGAAAGAACATTTTATTTTATAACCTGAGCTGAATAGTAGGATGATATTAATGAGGTAAAGTCCACAGGCCACAGGCACCAAATAGAAGGAGAAACCAAGGTTTGTGTAATCTTCAATCTTGAATCTCGTCCATAAGTTGTCTGGTAAGAAATTCTTCTTCAGCGTAGTCATGAATAAGGCAAGAAAAATGGCCATCTCAAGGATTGAGAAGATTACTGAAATAAAAGTAACAAAATAAGCATTTATAATGCCTTTGATGGATAATCTTTAGCAGATTTAAGTGCCAATTACATAAACAATAGCTGACAAAATAAAAAAATAAAAAAATCACAACATCTCATTATGAATCATGATCACAGCAGGGAATCATGAGACACATTTTTTTTTCAGTAATTCTATAAATGAATAATCTTGACTGATTTGAAACACAGAAGGCAGAAAATCCCAAGGATTTGCTGTATGAGGCATATCTTTTAAAAATCAGCTGATAAAAAAGTTATTGACAACTAAGTTAATTTTCCCTAAATAATCCCTAACTTGTTTTCAAAATAGCAATTTCAGGTTTTTAAATGGTTCAGCACTATGACTGTAATGTAATATTGGAAAATGACCTCATAATCATAGCTCTTAACCCATTCACATATATTCCTACTTTTTGGTACCCGCTTAAAAAAAGTGTTGTTAAACATTGTGCAGAATAAAGAATAGCTTAATTCAAGCAAAATTTTAATGATCACAGTAATTTTTTCCTCTAAAGACAGTTTGTTTTTTATCTTGTTTTATTTTTCTTTTTTTTAAATTTCATCAACTTAAAATTACTGTATACAACTTCTTTCAAATGGATGAATAATAATCAAATTTATCACTTAACTATCTAAGATGACTTACAAGCTAATCCGTTCCACAGGTACAACCCCATAGGACCTGTGATGGTCTCTATAGGCTTCCCACAGATGTTGAAAATGGCAAAGCCCATAGAGATGAGCCCAAATACAATACTGAACACAGCACCCATAATGGTCACCACATACAACCCGTAGCTAAACAACCCTTGTTCATACAGGGCTTTATCTGAAGAACATAAAATAAATGTAAGAAAATCATTCAAACCCTGTTTATACAATACATTTGTAGAAGGATGCTCAACAAGAATGAGTACTATTTTTATATTACAGCTTGAGCATAAATAACTTTCAATGTTTTGGAAGTAAATCATAGATTAACAAAGATTTAAGGGACACAGGTTTTGCGAGTTTGAGACCCACAAATAGTAGCCAATATCTTCAAAACTACCTGAAATGAATTCCTTTAACCCTCTTGGGATCAACTTCAGAATAGAATTGAAGACTGAAGACTGTTTGCTCTCTTACCATGGTGAACATGAGATTAATTTTTCAAAGAGAATGCCTTTACAGTTATAACAATGATATCACAAAATTTCAAACTTTTTGAACAATGACGACAACACCAAGGCTATATATTGCAACATCTCAGGTTTTCTCAGAAAACAGTCAAGATAAAAATCAATGATAATTACTTGTCCCATTTTGCATCTGTAAATCTATATAGTCCTTTGGATCCTCTATATCTCTATCTTTGTCCGGGTAGAATGTACAAACTCCTTGTGACGCAGAACAATGCACTGAAAGAAAACAAATACATAAAGTAATGACTTCTTAAGTTATTGGGGCCGAGTTATATGTTAGGCCAAGTTGCCAATGGGACGAGTTGAAAATTGGCAGAGTTGACCAGTCACCAGCTGTACATGGTATATGAATGAATATGAAGTAAATAACAATGATTGTGGTGTCTGTATGAAAGTTTGCCTCAGTTATATTACCAGTTTGTCCAGATCCATGTCCCTGCTGCAAAATTGACATCTAATTGCACATCATTTTAGTTTGATTTTCGCAAATTAAGTTTGTTAGGATTCAAAGTAAAGTAAACAATGGAAGCTTATCTATTTAGGTATGAAATGATGTATTGTGAGTTCAGGTTGGGTGTAAATTGACTCTTGATTTGTACCTGGTGATGTTCGCTTCTACGTGGAGTTTGACCCCTTATCTCCATTAGCATAAATATAACTAGAAAGCCATGAATGGCTTGTGTCGCTCAACAGGCTTGAAATTCTTGAATAGCAAATCTAAGGTTTGATAAGATTTTAAGATATTTTGGGTTCTACTGATGTTGAAATGATTTTCAAATTTTCCACTATATAACAAAAAGAGAAATGGCCTCCACCCATAAGACATATTTTTGATCCAATTACATTAATTTTTTGCTTCATGATTCAGGTTCACTCAAGGATCATTCCATTGAAATCTGGTCGATATCCATCAATTACATTCTGAGAAAATGATTTTTAAAGTTTCCACTATATATCATATAGAGAAATGACCTCCGCCCATAAAATCCATATTTTTCATCTGATCACAATAATTTTTGGTAGACTGATAAAGGGTCACTCTAGGATCATTCCAGTGAAATTTGGTTGATATCCATCAATTACATTCTGAGAAAATGATTTTCAAAGGTTCCACTATATATCATATAGAGAAATGACCTCCGCCCATAAATTACATTTCATTCTATCACAATAATTTTGGTAGACTGATAAAGGGCCACTCTAGGAATATTCCAGTGAAATTTGGTTGATATCCATCAATTACATTCTGAGAAAATGATTTTCAAAGTTTCCAATTTATAACATATAGAGAAATGACCTCCGCCCATAAAATACATATTTTTCATCAGATCACAATAATTTTTGGTAGACTGATAAAGGGTCACTCAAGGATCATTCCAGTGAAATTTGGTTGATATCCATTGATTACATTCTGAGAAAATGATTTTCAAAGTTTCCACTATATAACATATAGAGAAATGACCTCAGCCCATAAAATGCATATTTTTTATCCGATCGAAATAATTTTTGGTAGACTGATAAAGGGTCACCCAAGGATCATTCATGTAAAATTTAATTGGTATCCATTGATTAGAATCTGAGAAAACTCACTTTTTACCATATTTGGAAATTAGCCTCGTCCATTGAATCCATGTTTTGCATTGGATCAAAATTTCTTGAACAACTTTGAAAGAGGGTCACCCAAGGATCATTCCTGTGAAGTTTGGTTGAAAATCATCCAGTAGTTTCTGAGAAGAAGATTTTTAAAGAAAAAGTTTACGACCGCACGGACGGACGGACGCACGACGAACACAACGCCATGACAATAGCCCCAGTGGCTTTCAGCCAGTGGAGCTAATAAAATATTGTACCAGGTCCCCATGGGTCCAATGTCCTAAGTAATTCACAAATAAACTTGTAAATCTAAGTCATACTTTCATGTTCCCTTTGTCAAATGTATTTGTTCTCACCGGTCCTTTATGATCTGATTCTCATATTCTTTTTATTCTTGCGTCTCCAACTAATTCTTTTCTTTCCTTATACGTTTTTTTGTCCTTCCTTTATGATCTTACCATTCATAGAATCAGTGTTTAGCCTTTGTTTTCATAGGTCTCAGACAAAAGCAATGGGCCAAATTATTTGTCGCCCGAATGAGTCCCGATTTTCAGCGAGCCACAATTGGAAACAAGCTCTCTGTTCTGGCTTACAAGATATTGCAAACCGATTTTCAAATTAAACCCGTTTTGAGCGCATGTGCACGCGCCAAGCGGGATATAATTTGAAAACAGTATGCAACATCTTGTCAACAAGAACATAGGAGCTGGTTTCTCATAGTGGCCTAGCTGAAAAACAACAAAATCAGGACCCGTTTGGGCAACAAATGAGTTGGCCCAATGGTATTCCATGCTGGTTTCCATATAAAATTTTACCTTCTAAGTTAGCATCTCTGGGGGCTGATCCGTAATTCAACGATCTCTTCCCTTTGAACAATCCAAAACTAGCTTCACTCTGTTTGGATTCGGCAATAGTTCCATTTTCAACAAGTTTTGGTGTAGATTCCACCCAGTTATCTGTGGCCAGAGACACCACTGTTGCAACGATTGCACAAAGAGCAAGAACAAATGTCAATGTTACGAATACTTTTTTGTGTTTTTCCATGATGGTGCTGGAAATGAGAAACGTTTGTCAGTTCACTAAGGAATCGTTCATTTATCTGTCTTGTACAGCCTTACGATTTTGATTTGTTGATAGAACAAGACTCATTAGTTTGTTTTTCTGTCACACCCAATTTATCTTTAGTGTTACGTGAGAATTACGTAGTCGTAGAAAATAGACTGATCTGCCCCCTTTAAAAGTAACCCTGTCAATGAGAGTTGGGGATGACGATCTAGCTCTAAAAATTATTTATAAGAAAGACTTAATATTAAGTGGTGTTCGATGAATCATTTTAGGATTGGTTTTCATTTACAGACTCCCTGTGTGTCGCAAAAAACTTCATTTCTCGGAAATAACGCATTTGGTAGCCGCGGCCTTTGAAGCCATTCTACCATTTCCCCGGACGGTGAAATAAAATAAAATAAATAAATAAATAAATAAATAAATAAATAAATAAATAAATAAATAAATAAATAAATAAATTGCAATGTAGATAAATAAATAATAAGTAAATAAATAGATAAAAAATCAAATAATTAAATAAATAAATGAAACAGGTAAAATTCCCCCTTTATTGGAAATAACCGGCATGTTAAGAAAAATATAAATATAGTTTTAGTCTATGAAGACGAAATTATAAGCAGATCGTATCAAGAAAACACTTCAAGTTACCGCCAGGAATAAAGTTCTGGAATATGAAAAATAGGGCCCGAGTTCAAAGAAACTTTCATAAAACGGTATTACATGTACTTTAGTCTTATTTGTCTTCAAAGGATATTGATCATGAGCTAAATGATATACCGTAAAAGTTATTCTAATTGGTTTCGCTGAAAGTATGATTGAACCGGGTGATAGCCAATTAAGGAGCCTGCCCCGTAGGCCTACTACAATTAATGTGCTATGCTTTTATCTGAAGTACCGACCACGGCAGGTATAGCCTCTGATTCCACAGTCATTGGCGTGACCCATATCTACCTGGTCCTGGACCAGAACGTCTGAAAGACCGACGGACTGCAGTCTTCTCATTGGCGTGACCTATACCTACCTAGTCCTGGACCAGCACGTCTGAAAGACCGACGGACTGCAGTCTTCTCATTGGCGTGACCTATACCTACCTAGTCCTGGACCAGCACGTCTGAAAGACCGACGGACTGCAGTCTTCTCATTGGCGTGGCCTATACCTACCTAGTCCTGGACAAGTACGTCTGAAAGACCGACGGACTGCACTGAGTCTTCAGATTGGCCTATACTTACCGACTGACTGACCGACGGTCCGGGCCGAACGCGTGTCGCCAAGCGACCATCACTAACAAACCAATCGGATCAAACTCAAAGACCGTGTCTGCAGTGAACTAGGGGTGGAGCCTCGGCCTCTTTACCAGAAGGTCTAGGGTTCGATTCCTGGGAGCCGCCATTGATCTTGGTTGTTTCATTAATCTACGGCGCGAATACAGGTAATTCCCAGGAAGTAGAATTGAGAGGAATTAATCTAAGTTGTGAGAATTCTTCCCCCTCCCAAGTAAAATAAATAGCTATCTCCCGCCGAGTAAAACGCTTTGGCAAAATTGCATTCAGAGAAAATCAAAATGCTGAAATCACTGGACTCCAATTATGATTCAGTTTCATTTTGAATATACAGTTTTTAAACTTTGATTAAAAAGAGAAATCAGGTCGTAAAGTCAAAGATCAGAATGCACATAATCGCAGTCTGATCTTTGTCTGTAGCTCCGACCAAACAAGGGATAGTGTGGGTTCAGCATTCAAGGGTTAATCTTCAAACACTAAACATTTTACCAAACAACAGGAGAAGTGACGACAAAACAAAAACATAAAGATAACAGTTAACCCTTCCTCATTTTGATACCGTATATAGGTGTATTTTCAAAGCTGAGCTCTGACGTAGGTGCCGAGTCCATGATCACAGGTAAATCGGGTATAATTCAAAAGCAAATGATAGGAATTTAACCTGGTCCCTTCACTGAAATTGTGAAAGTATATGCTTGGGTGAACTTTATGTTTTAAGACAAGCAATACCGATGGTTTAAAAGGTAAACTTTAAACTTTCTTAATGTATTATTTTAACCTGGTTTATCTATTTCAAACAAATGGCACGAGAATCTAACGGTAAAAAGTTGATTTCACGGCTCACAGCGCAAAATGTACCTATACATTCGAGTAGGGGTGATTGACCAAAGGTTTGTTTTCTCAGTATATTCTACGTTACTTTTCACCTGACATCACGCTGCTTAGTTAACTGGTAGCCCGCTGTCTGAGAGAAGATAAATGTATAGGATAGAAAACGAGAGCCGTGGTATATGGGAAATAGACACGAGCGTTAGCGAGTGTCTATTTCCCATATACCGCGGCACGAGATTTTCTATCTGGCTTAGACCACGCTTTTCTTACACTATCTGTAATTTTTACCCGAAGCTCTAAATAATGAAAAATAGTAAATCTCGCTGTGATACTACTCTAATCAAGTCAGAATATGCTGAAATCACTTATGACCTTTTGCGACTGACCAAAGTCTTTAGGAAAAGAAGAAGCTGTATAAAATACTCGTCATCTTCTTGAAATGACTCGGCCCCCAAAACCTGTCAAGATTCACGTGCAAGATACACTACTAACGTATATCTGTAAATACAATGCTCGGAGTTGTTTCTGTGGTTTAGACCACGATTGAAGCAAATCGGCCAATCAGAGAGCAGTATTTCAAAAATATAAATCACAGATACAACTCCTAGCATTGTGTTCACAGATATACAATGAAAGTGCGCCGTGCACGTGAATCTTGACAGATTTTGTGTGCTGAGTCATTTTAAGAAGGTGTCGAGCATATTACACGATCGCTTTTTCCATAAAACTTTCTACAGTTGCATACATGCAAAAGAGCTGCAATAAGTAACAATAATAGATTCATAAGTATAGTTTCGGCGTTATTACACATAATAACAGTAATATCACAGCGATTTTTGTCCAGATGTTCGGATAAAATTCACAGATAATGTTAGAAAAGCGTGGTCTAAGTCAGATAGAAAATCTCGTGCCGCGGTATATGGGAAATAGACACTCGCTGAAGCTCTTGTCTATTTCCCATATACCACGGCACTCGTTTTCTATCCTATACATGTACTTTTGAAATACGGTTCTCTGATTAGCCGATTCGCTTCAAGCGTGGTCTAACTAGGGGTAGTAGCCATGTCTTGTGGTATAGCCATTAAGTAATTTGGCGATTTTACATTTCATTATCAAATGCCCGCTTGCAGGCTACGTTTAAGCCCAGGATTATAACGGATAACGGAACCACTCACTTGCTGAGCCCCGGTTTTGGCCAAGACAAGTCTCTTTCTCAATGGAGCCTCAGTTGGCTTGCACACTGATTAACGGTATCGATTTAACCGTTTAAATCCCGGGTTCAGCCAAACCTACTCCTTAGGTGGTTTGGTTGAGCCCGACTTTTATATTTATATATGAATAATTCCTGAATAATGTATTGGTAATGTAAAGTTGATTTAATTATGAAATTATTCAATACTGAATTTCAAAATTAAGTGTCGGTAAAATATTGCTATTAGTGAATAGAAAAGAATTATAAGAATATATTCTGACGAGATTGCTTAAACTGCATATACTGTCATAAATAATTAAATCGCAGTCTTAAAACTTGGTTATCAATTTAGAGTTATGATAATGCTTGGTTAGAATTTTTTCCACCCGGGAAAATAATAATTCATAATTTCTTGTCAAATAAGGTAATAATTCAAATGATAAAAGCCTGATTTTCAAACAATCACGCGTATTGTTCGACGAAAAGATATGAAACTAATACAAATTATCTTTGTATTGGTAACTAAAATATTTAAACTATATGTAAGAGTAAAAGTTCTTGTTCCCTTCGTAGAAAAACGTAACTACATGTATTTCCTATTGTCAAATTAACTTGGTTTCCAATACACGTGCGATCTGATACGTTTTAGCGGACAATTTTCGCATTGACACGAGCCATTAACGAGAAAAGAATTCACAACAATACAAGCTATAGCTCAAACCTAGGCTTGTCTGAGCCCGGGTTCAAAACCGTTATGGCAAATGGTCATGAAGTCGAGATCATCTCGGGTTCAAGTCCGGCTTATCTGAACTCGGATTCAATTTGTTTTTACCGTTTGAGCCAAGCAGTAGCCTGCAAGCGGGCATTAGGTTCTTTCAAAAGTTAGTCGGCAATCATCGTAGACGCGTGTAAATAACATTTTCCTTAAACCAAAAGGATTGACGTGCTTAGTGGATATGAACACATTTCGTCGTTGTGTTACTCACACCTCACAACTTGAGCTTGCTCAGAGCTGAAATTACGAGAGTTCGGCTACATACCTAAGATTTACGTTTCAAGCAGGTTACAACTCAATTTTGCGATCAGACCTGTAAGTCGAAATCATACGAGCCTGTGTGTGACATTTCCAACAATTTCAAATGTGCGCAACGTTGAGACTCATATCATCATGTGTAGCCACGCAGTTTGATCAGAGTCTAAACTATGCACTCAATAGATGGATATAGACGAATACGTTAAATTGTTGAAAATATCACGCAAAGGCTCACATATATGCAAAGCAAGAGTGTCAGGGTGAAAAAAATTACGCCACCACATACAGTTAAAACATCGTGAAATTGACGAGGTGAACAATTTTGGAATGATTTTCGAATGAAAAGAAACGGATTATGCGGGAGGAGCGAGTTTTGAATGAAAGGCCGGAGGTAACCTAACGATCAATTGTACGAAATTAGCGATGTCTTTTACCTCCTGTTAATAACGTATACGTAAATTTCCTCTTTTTTTGTCTCCACGGACAAATCAGACACTCAAAACCCCATACCAGATATTAAAATCATGGAATAATATGATCCATTTGAATGAAATGTAGATTCTGGAGATTTTGAAGTGCTTTTGAACGATTTCGGAACGTTTTTGAATGACGGGAGAGAGCGTTTGGAATGTACGAATGGAACACTGAGGGAGTGGTTTTGATCGAAATGAGTGACAATTTCACAATATTACTAACTGTAATTGAGCTGCAGAATATCCCCAAATCCCGCCAGAAAGGCTACGTGACCACGAAAAGCCTGCGAAAAATCCATCCAAATCTGACTACAATTGATGGAGTTGTGATCAGAAGATGTGATCAAACTTCTGTTCACCTTTTAAAATTTTACCGCTTTGCAGACAGGCTTATTAAGATATAAGTAGAATTCGCTATTGTGACTTGTCGATTGCATACAAACGCATTGTAATCGCAAGTCACAATACCGTATTCGAATTATAGTTTGTAATTTCTTTGTTTTTTGAATGGGGTTTAATGTCACTAAATTGCCTTATTGTAGATATATTGCGACGACCGGTGCACCTACCTGCTTATGATTGCCTGTCGTTACCAGTACAACCCACAGGCACTTGGATGCGGTATCACAATTCATCCGAACAACCATCTGCTCATTCAACCAATGCGTACAACTTGTCAGAAGTTCCTTGGTGGGAGACAAATAACACGTAAAACAATCCAGCCTGTGTATAAGATTTCCAACAATTTCATATATGTACATAGCAAAGACTCTGACCAGCCTGTGCATCCGCACTGTCTGACCAGAGTCTTCACTATGCGTTTATTAGATAGATAAGGTCTAAAAGTATCTATAGTACACCAGGTAACATTAAATTTATAGTTTGTGGCTGTCTACGCTGCTCAATGTTTGCACCTCACGCCATATTTCAAATTGTTGGAAATGTCACGCACAGGCTCAATTACTTTTGTGTAATGTCGGATAAAAGTTGGCCGAGCGAGGGTCAAACTCACCATCCTATGTTTGATGGCCTAATGCGTTACCGGCCGTCTTCCCTGGCCCAGCTTTCAAGAAGCAAACTATTGTAAACGTTTTCAACATGGCACCTCGCTTTGCACGTGCAATCACGTGCAAAGCGGGATACAATTTAAAAAAAAAAGATTGCAAACGTTTTTGAATCCTGAAGGCACAGGGCTGTTTAATAATGCACATATTTCATCCATGAACGCACGTGCCCTGGAGGAATCGAGATTTATCCGATATGAGATCGGGACGAGAGATTGACAAACTGACTATTCTAGATATAATGATTATCAAAATATGACTACCACAGTACGGAAAACATGTTTTGTGATTTTATATATGTATTCAGTCATCATGCAAGGTTTGTCAACATTGTATCAATCGCTCAACTTTATTTTTTAGACTAGAGTATAATCCATAATTATTGCCCTGGCATGGCGGAATCTAAGTAACGGGTCGTTGCACTTAAGGTTGAGGTGAATCAGCTTTTATTTACAATAAATTACTTCTATCGATAGTCGACTGGCTAGCAACCCTCGTTACTTCAGCTTAAGTGACGATGCTTTGGTATTCTGCGTTATTAATGAACTGACAGGATGGGCTTAGGCGTGACGTAATTTGGTTAGTGAACTTTTAAATATTTTGGGTTTATTTTAGTCGGCAATAATCGTGAAGGCGTACACATAACTGTATCCTAAACCCAAAAAGATTCTCGTGCTTAGAAATAGTGAGCACATATCATCGTTGGGTTACCAAAGCCTCGTATCTTCAGCTTGTCCAAGGGTTTGGTTTACAACCTACCCTTTACAGTCTCAAATTAGATTCGTCGACTATCTTTACAAGTAAATAATGATAAATGAACGCTGATTTACCTTAACCTTAAGTGCATCGACTCGTTATTTGGCTCCGCCCTGCCAGGAGAAAAATCGCGGATTTTAACCAAGCGATGAAATGTGTTCATGTTCTCCGAGCACGTGAATCCTTTTGGTTTTAGGTAACAGTTATTTGCACGCGTTAACGATAATTACGGACAAACTTTTGAAAGAACCCAAGTATTGAAAAGTAAACCCGCCAAATTACGTCACGGCTAAGCCACGGCCTGCCAGTTGTGCCATAATAACGCAGAATAAGGGTATGAGCATGATGTATACTAAGCAAAAATGAAAACTTGACAATCAGAAAATGTCCTTCAAACTTGGTCATACAAGTTCTTCAGAATTACTTTTTTCCCCTCAATTTAAGGTCACAGACCACCAGGGCATAAGTTTAGACCAGAAATGTTATCGTTATCGACCAATAACTTCAGTAAAGTCGAGCTTCCTTCAAACTATGTTTTCACCTAATTCCAAAGAGAGTGCACGGAATGGTACCCCGGAGCGAGTCATCGTCCCCAAAGTGATTTTGAAAATGGCCTCATTCGAAAAGGACACCTCTCTTCTTTTGAATGCTGGTTTTGATTTTTTTCTAAAAATTCCATAATATATATATATAATCTTATAATACGACGTTTCAAAATGACGTCACCAAAAGCTCGTTTTGTCAGAAACTCTCCAATTTTTGCTTTGAGTCGTCGCAACACCTGCAAATGCTTATCTTGCAAAATTTCACGTGATCAGAATACCGTAAACAGACTTACAACTCCAAAATTTCTCCAAAACTTGTTTTCATTTCATTTGAAAGTTACGGAATAGTTGACAATAATGGCCGGTTAGATATTTAAATTTGTTTGACCTAGTTACCCCACTCCGATAGTTCGCTCAGCGACTTCAAATTTAAACCCATAACCATCGAGTCGCAAGTCGGCTGTTACATGTATGCTAGTTCAAGCCTTCTAGTTTGAAAAAAAAACAAACAAACAAACAAAAAAAAGCAAAACAACAACGACAACAACAAAAAACCACGAAATAGTAACCGCTTTGCAAGTTCCCTTGCGTACAAAAAAAGGAGGGGAATCCTTTCTGAACGGCATTCGCGAACGTTTTATTATTATGAACACAGAATGGCCTTTTCTAAATTAAACAAGAGGACCCTGAGGGCCCTAAATCGCTCACCTGATATTTCAAGTAAATTATCATTAAGACTCCATTTCCTATGATATGGCATGAACCTTCCCATTTTCAACAGAGTTCATTTTTGTGACCTGGCAAACATTTTGATCAAGTTTCATGAAGATTGGACTATATTTGTGGCGTTTGGAGCTCTTACGAGAAAATTGTCATTAAGGCCCCTTTTCCCGTGATATGGTACGTATACTTCCTATTTTCAAATGAGTTCATCCTCATGACCTAACAAACATTCTGACAAAGTTTCATGATGATTGGACAAAAAAATGTCATTAAGGCGCCCTTTCCTGTGATATGGCACCGATCTTTCCCATTTTCAATAGACTTCATCCTCATGACCAAACAAACATTCTGACCAAATTTCATGAAGATTGGACCGTATTTGTGGCTCCTAGGGTGTAAACAAGAAATTTGTCATTAAGGCCCCTTTTCCTGTGATATGGCACGGACCATTTCCATTTGAGCAATTTTCATAAGGGACCACCCAAGGAATATTTCTGCCAAGTTTGGTTGATTTTGACCCATAAGTTTAGGAGGAGATGTCGTTTAAAGATATTGTTGACAAAATTGTCATTAAGGCGCCTTTTTCCGTGATATGGCATGGATCTTTCCCATTTTCAATAGACTTCATCCTCATGACCTAACAAATATTCTGACCAAGTTTCATGAAGATTGGACCGTATTTGTGGCTCCTAGAGTGTAAACAAGAAATTTGTCATTAAGGCCCCTTTTCCTGTGATATGGCACGGACCCTTTCCATTTGAGCAATTTTCATAAGGGACCACCCAAGGAATATTTCTGCCAAGTTTGGTTGATTTTAACCCATATTTTTAGGAGGAGATGTTGTTTAAAGATATTGTTGACAAAATTGTCATTTAGGCGGCTTTTTCTGTGAAATGGCATGGATCCTTCCCATTTTCAATAGACTTCATCCTCATGACCTAACAAACATTCTGACCAAGTTTCATGAAGATTGGACCGTATTTGTGGCTTCTAGAGTGAAAACAAGAAATTTGTCATTAAGGCCCCTTTTCCTGTGATATGGCACGGATCCTTTCCATTTGAGCAATTTTCATAAGGGACAACCCAAGGAATATTTCTGCCAAGTTTGGTTGATTTTAACCCATACGTTTAGGAGGAGATGTCGTTTAAAGATATTGTTGACAAAATTGTCATTTAGGCGGCTTTTTCTGTGAAATGGCATGGATCCTTCCCATTTTCAATAGATTTCATCCTCATGACCTAACAAACATTCTGACCAAGTTTCATAAAGATTGGACCGTATCTGTGGCTTCTAAAGTGAAAACAAGAAATTTGTCATTAAGGCCCCTTTTCCCGTGATATGGCACGGATCCTTCCCATTTGAGCAAATTTCATAAGGGACCACCCAAGGAATATTTCTGCCAAGTTTGGTTGATTTTGACCCATACGTTTAGGAGGAGATGTCATTTAAAAATATTGTTGACAAAATTGTCATTAAGGCGGCTTTTTCTGTGAAATGGCACGGATCCTTCCCATTTTCAATAGACTTCATCCTCATGACCTAACAAACATTCTGACCAAGTTTCATGAAGATTTGACCATATTTGTGGCTTCTAGAGTGAAAACAAGAAATTTGTCATTAAGGCCCCTTTTCCCGTGATATGGCACGGATCCTTTCCATTTGAGCAATTTTCATAAGGGACTACCCAAGGAATATTTCTGCCAAGTTTGGTTGGTTTTGACCCATAAGTTTAGGAGGAGATGTCATTTAAAAATATTGTTGACAAACAATGTCGTTTAAAGAAAAAGTTGACGCCGTGACGGACAGACGGACAGGCGGACAGATGGACAGACGGACGCCGGACATCGATCGATCACAATAGCTCCCTTGAGCACTTCGTGCTCAGGTGAGCTAAAAAGAATTGAATAGTCCAAAGCTGGTATTAATTCGTTAATATTCTGGTTGGTTTGGTCATCCCAAACGCAGGTTATGTCAATAGCTAGGTCCTTGCCACACATTTTTACCTGCATTATTGAGGAAGAGATGATTAAGGCAATTTTAAAAGACAGTACCTATCTTAATTGATGCATGCCGCCAAATGTAGAAAATGGTTCAATTTCCCAGGACTTGTTTTTGGACGAATAAAAAAATGAGCTCGTGCGTGGCATTCCCGCCTTTCGTGTACGGCGATGGAGAGACTTTTGGGCCAACTTATTTCTGGCCCGAATACTACCCGGGTGTAGACTGGTCCCACTGTCAACTATTAGAAAAGCTGATTCTTTGCTATTCTTATAGTCCATATTGGGACCATTCTAGAGCTGATAGCCCGCCGTATGAGAAATACTCTGAAAAGTCGGGAAACAATACCCGTCTCCGCCTGGGTCAGATTTTAAGTTGGCCCATTGATTGGTCGGGACAGCGAATATCAAAATATTTAGGGATTGTGAGCAGAAACTATAGGTCCACATCCATCTTTTGAGCGCATAGTTGAGACTCTGGTCAGACTGTGCAGATGCACAGGTCGAGCTGAGTGTTAACGTCGCTCATTACATGTTACACGTTACACGTACATGTATATGCTCAAATAGTATATCTTCCCCGGTATCTGCGGTCCTTAACTGGCCAATTTTGAGATATCCTTAATTTCAGTCTCATTTTCAGTTTCATTGTTTGTTTGATTCAACAAGAAATACTTGCATTTGTTGCATAATTGGGTTTCGGAATAGTGACTGAACATTTTGAGCTATGTTATAATTTAAAAGCTGGATAAAAATTCGACATCGCCATGCGCATTTATCCTTTATTTTGACCTTTGAAAAGATATCTACATCTTTTTTCTTTTGTTTTGTGTGCTTTGGATATTTGTTTTAGTTTGTTTTTGGTGTGTAAACAGAAACAAATATAATTTAATGTTAAACACACACACACACACAAAATAAAAAGATAGACAAACAAGTATCTAACAACGAAACAGCAACAGCAACAACTACTCTAGATAATTTCAAGTGTTAAGTTCATGGCGACAATAAGTACTTTCCACCAATTTGTGTTTTTCTATTTCAGTTTGCTGTGATTACAAAGTGGTCTGTTACTTTTCAAACTGGTCTCAATACAGAAAACTTCCCTACAGTTTTACGGTGGATGACGTCAATCCAAGATTGTGTACCCACGTGATCCTGGCGTTCGCAAATATCAATGACGTCACAATGGGTCTCGAGTTTATAGAATACAACGATGACGTCACGTAAATTAAGCTTTTATATGTGATACCCGTCGTGCAAACAAGGGACCATCTGGGAATGTCTTAATAAATTATTGAAAACGAAATTGGATCATTCAGGGGTAATTTAAAGATCACAGTGAAAAAGAAATAAGAGGTGAAATAAACAATCTCGATTCCGAAAATTCCCTAAAAGCGAAAAGTTTCAACCCCGGTCAGTCTGCACAGATCGCGCAGTGAGAGACCACGTTCGTTACTTTTAGCCTTTCTCAGATGGTCCCTTTTCGCTTGACAGGTCACAATATTACATGGCGACCTCATACAACGGCAGATTTAGGGTCTTTTACAATATAAATGGTCTGTTGTTTTTGAATATATTTTCAATGATATCTTTAAAAAGACAGTTGATAATCTTTGTTGTTTCTCTTATGGATCATTAGATTTTTTTAATTGTAATTTTGTGCAAAATGATATTGATTTTTTTTGTTTCGTAAATTAACGACAGAAAGTATCGACCAAGTTGCAAGAAAATAGTCACTGGCCAGATCGAACATTTTTCAACACCTTATTGGACAAATAGAATTGAATAAAACTTGACATTCGTATAGTGACCACACCTTTAAATTCTATACATCACCATTTTCTAAATAGTTACGTCAAGTTAGAGAGGTTAAAACTCCAAAATCCGAAGTTGAAGACGATGGTTGCCGTCGGCGGATATGGGATGCTGAGCGTCCCGTTTTCAAAGATGACGTCACTACCAGAATACCGAGAACTATTTATCAACCAATCACTGGCTTTTTTGACCAAACATAGTCTTGACGGACTCGATTTAGACTGGGAGTATCCTACATACCAAACTATACCAAATGGAAAACGGAATCTCGAGGAAAAAGAATTTTACACGGAACTTTTAAAGGTAATGTACAATTTGTTACGCAAAAACAGTCATATGGCAACTCTGTAAAATAAATATTTTAAAAAGAGAATTCTTTCACGTGAAGGTAGTGTGTTCATTCTGAATTCAGAAAAATATCAAAGTCCTAATTTAACAGCATCGTAGACTTTAATACCGAAGCCAATATCAATATAGCCCTCATAATACAATGAAAAGTATAATCAATGTTGTCAATGTAATGCTTAAGTGAGTGTATGAGCTCCTGATATTATGTCAAGCATTCCTGGAAGATCAGCCTAAAAAGAACGAGTGTCTCACATTCTTTCATGCTTCATGATGGTTTATCAAGGAATAACGGTAGATTATCGTTTTGATGAACTCACCGCCTTACCGGTAAAATTATCAAAAGCTTATTCCCCGCTTTAATCTATTTCTTCTTATCTGACGTCAACAAAGCAGAGCCTAAACAGATACGTCATCCTGGACGTTGTAAAGTATCGCGTCCGAATTGACGCTATTCAAGATGCCTAAAAGATGGCTGAAAGTGGCACAAAACCATAAAAAAAATGTCAAAAAATAATGTCCACATTTCGTCTCTTTTTTGTATTAAAGAAATAGAATTACCGTTTGTTTTTCGAGTAATATCGATTGGTATTTCATTTCTTGAATAACAAAAGCAATATTTTCATATGTGGTTCTGTCACTCGTGAAAATTAAGCTTTTCGTCGATGTTATTCTAAAAAATCGTAACTTCAGCTTGATCAAAGCTGTAGTTACGAGGTTTTAGAATAACAACGGCGTTTCGTTTTCTCTCAATGAAATACAAATCGATTTAACACTGAAACAAACGACTATCCTCTATATAAGTCAGAGACCATCATGATTACAGGAGATGAAGCCTAGATACGAAGATGCCGGGTTCCTACTGTCAGCGGCAGTACCTGCTGGTATACAACTTATTGACCAGGGATATGATGTACCCAGTCTTAATAGGTATTTACAATGAAAATAATGATAATAATAATAATAATAATAATGATAATACCTGTTTACACCTGATCCGAGACCATAGGAAAGCCTTCGGCTTGTATTGGCCCATCTCTTCTTTGATTTCTTTGATATACATCCAAGCAACAACTTTGACTATAATAATAATCGTCTTCTTCTTTCTCTCTTTATCATTATTGTTGTTATCAAAACTTTGATAATGGCCCTATTTACTCTTTGCGGACTGCACAGGCTAACTAGGATAGAACTTATTCACACTTGGTTCGTTTTCTGAATATTCAATGATCTTTCTTCCATGCAATGGTGATAAAATGACTGATACAAACATTGCTTTGTTGTTACTGACCGAAACATCAGATCAAACAACAATTCAGTGGATCCGACCAAGCATCATAGTTGATATGACATTGTTAGATTTCTGTTAAAATTATCTAACGTTTATATGCTCTTAATTAAAACTTCCTTTGTTGCGTTTTTAAAGTTGCCCAATTTCTGTGAGCGAACTGATTATATACATAGAATAATATATGCTTAAACTAAAGTCTAACTAATTTTATAAATCACCCAATTGCTGAATAAAAATTGAATCGTACCAGAAAAACCGCCATTTTCCTCTTTATTTTTTATAGACAATATGTTTGTGCGTTTTGATTGAATTCATACGTCCATAAGAAGTTTTTTCAGCGATGTAGAATATCAAAGCTGTGCAAGATTTATGGGAAATGTCTGAACCTTTCTTTTTCATTTTCTTCCTGCGACCGTACAGTTTGATGAGTTTTTTTCGATTCACGCCACCATCAATTAAAACATATTATCTCTGGAATGAAATTCCTTGGAGTATCGGATGGTCTAGCGATACGTCAATTGGCCTTTTGCAAAACCAAATTGAATGTGAATAAAGAAATTTATTATCACCATTAATTTAGTGTTTAATCAATATTAATCAGACTTGAGGCATTATCGTATTAAATGACTTTCTACATTTTTGGTGGACGTTTACGTTCACCAGTGTTAATACCGCGTTTGAACATTCCTGTCAGATGTTAATAGGTTTTCAAAACAGTAGTGCTCACTTAGATTCAATTTACTCTCTTTCAAGAATTGTATCCGTCTGACAACTATGGATTTTAAAAGGGAGTGAAACAAGGATTCTACAAAACTTGTAGAAACCTCAAAGACATCTTTTAAGTGCTAAATCATATGCAATTCTGAGATCGGGTGAACGTTTTGCTTGCGTAGAACTACTTTTCAGACAGAGTGAGTAATTTGCCCCTTGCTGCCGAATAGTCTATGGGAGGTCACTCATGATAATTTGGTAAATGTAATTACTGGAATGGTAGCCTCCCCTGACACTACTTATAATAACAGAATAATAACCTAGATCACACACATGAATATGGATACAACGCGAGCAGGTAGTTTAAAGCAGTTAGGTCGTGCGATAAAGGTTTATGCAATGGGGTTCTACGCTATTTTTAACACGCGACATTCAATCTCGAGATTGTCTGCAATTATTTTTCGTGCTGACCCTTCCTTTTTTCATTTGAAAATGAAAATCGCGGAACATTAATTGATTATCCCTTTATTGAATTTATCAAGCAGACAACAACAGAATTTTGATTGTGTCCACTGAGAATCGATTACTGTTGCAAAAAATAATGCTACCTTGATAATCTAATTGTCATTTCTTTCCTTTTATACCCAATGGATTAGACAATCACTCTTTAAACTACACCCGGCATAATGCCGAAAGTTATCGAAACCTTGTAATTACAGGACTTTGGTTGACGATCGACGATATATGTTGAGAAATGTATATCTGAAGCAAGATGCGAGCTTGGGTCAGTTCATTTTCCTTTTATTGTAATTTTACTTGTAAATCTTCTCTTTTCTCAACAAATGGAAGAATCACTCTAGTATGCCAACAGACACGTCCACAATCAGTAATTTCAGTGCTTTAATTTGACATACTTTCAGGATGAATACATGTAGAACTCTATTTTATTTCCTAGATACCTTGATTTCGTTTCCCTAATGGCCTATGATTTTAACGGACCATGGGATAAGGTTACCGGACATCCGACACCTTTTCAAAGCAATGATAATAAGAACGCTGTAAGTATTTTTATCGTTATTGTTAAATACCCATGATTATTTGAGTCTGTGCGTGAAATTCCCCACACTTTTACATAAGTGACCCGTCACGCGAAATGGGACCGTCTTGGAACTCGGTTAAATGAATATTTGTAAAAAGAAATTGGGTCCAGCATCGGTCAACCAGGGGTCGCGTTTCAAAAATCCTTCACCGGAAGGTAAATTGAACATTCTAGATTCAGAAAATAAGCACATTGCGAAACGTTTCACCACTTGTCAGTCTGCGCGAACCGCGCAGTCTGACTAGGATCTACACTTTACGCACCACCCAGATGGTCCTTTTTCGCGCGATGGGTCACAAATGTGCAAAACGTTAAGACCTAGACCAGTCCGTGTTTCCGCACAGTCTGATCGGAGTTTTACTATGCGATTAATATATGGCTATACATCTATAGTATCTGTTCACAATGCCAGAATAGATTTGATGCACTGTGTGGTTGTCAATTCTGCTCTTTGTTTCTCCATCATGCACAAATGGAAGTGTTGGAAATGTCACGCAAAGACTCGTTTTAAAAATAAAGTATTCGATGGAAGCAAAATCTTCGGACCAGAATGAATAGATACACACATCCTACAGCTTTAAAGATTTAGGTATGAAGTAACGAACTTTCTTTTCTACTAGGTGGTCAGCTTGGGAATTTAAAGATATTTTTTTTTGTTTCATCTTAAACAATTTTGACACGCATTTTTTCTCGGATTTTGAGGAAATTTCACACATAAGTATAGAGACCAATAATAACAGAAAACATGACTAAGTATTCATTTTTAGATCATCTACTACCTTTAGTAGGTTATATATGGCCCGTTGATCGCCTAGTGAATGGGTCCTACTTTGACACGTATGATCGCGAGTCCGAGGTCCTGGAAAGAATATTTCATTGATTAAGTTGCAAAGGCTCGTCCCTCTATTCAGCACATAAGACTGATATGAGTTAGGATTATTCTGGAATTAATAGTTACTCTTTAGCGCCTTTGCATAAATATAGAACATGAAGTAGTACAGAATGAAACAATTAATGTTAAAAAGTCACATTCTATCACACAGAAAATTGCAGCAGAACATTGGATTTCGAAAGGTCTTGATAAATCCAAGCTAGTGATAGGCTTTTCCACTTATGCTAGAACATTCAACCTAGCAAGCCAATCAGAAACAGGGATTGGTTCCCTTATAGATGGTGCTGGTACTCATGGACAATATACAGGAGAGCAGGGAATCATGGCTTATTATGAGGTAAGATGGTAGTGTACAAAATTCTAGTATGAGATGCATCGAGAAAGTTTTCAGAATCCTTTCAGAACTTTTTCTGTCGATAGGGAAGACTAACTTCAGGGACTTGTTTTCTGTATGTTGGCAGGGTTGTCGCAGATACTTTATTATGAAAAAATCTATGTCGTTTCTCTTACAAAACACGGAAATGAAAAGCAGTAGTCTATAACGTCTAGTTTAATCGGTGTATAATAATAAACCACTGTGGTCCTATCATACACGTTCTTGTTTTTTTTTCTTCTGGCAGAAGAAATGTGATATCGTTTTTTATGTTATACTAAAACTCCAATCTATCATTCGCAAAAAAAGAAGAAGAAAGAAAACCCAACGAAAGATTGATAGTAATACTAACAATGAAAAAAAAACAACATAAAAAAACAAACAACAGGTACACACTCACAGAAAGAATAAGAAAATATTGTATATGAGAGTAAGAAATATAATTAAATTTTCTCTTAGCTTAATGAAATAGAAGTGTAATGAAATATATCAATGCACGTACATGTACCTTTATATATGTGGCCCGTCTGACTTCAAAAATTCTCTTTTCGTGCTCCTCAGACGCCTTTTGTGTGTGGACAGATTTTTACTCCAGGTAATTGTGACCCGTCACAATTACCTGGATTAAAAATCTGTCCAGGAACCTGTTTTCTCTTATTCTATGTCTTGAAAATTCGTATGTAATGAATCAAAATACCAACCAGCGTATATTGTTTCCACCAGGTATGTAGTATTCTTGCAGACCCAAACTCGGCATATCGTCGACATTGGCTGGCAGACCAACGTGTGCCATATTTGGAAGATGGGAATAACTGGATTGGCTATGAGGATGAGGAGAGCATCAAAATAAAGGTACGTGTAACAAAATAAAGACCTAACCCGTGATTTAAGGTACAAAATGAATGAAGCATTTGTGTTATAGAACAGAATAGAAAAGAACCTATAAACCTTGTCCTTTTGAATTCAAACAAATTCACAATTTAGGGGACACTTTAGATGGTCTAATTCAAAATTCTTATACTTATTTTGTAGAAAGTGTGTAGTGTAGTTTATGCGCTGGTTTTTGGTTGCACTGTTCTCAAAAGGGTTGGGGATATTTTTGGAATACTAGTATGTTGTTAATTACAAGTTGTCATCTCAACGCACAACCGTACAGTTAGTTACATTGTGACATTATCACGCATCTCGATCAAAACCATTCCAAATTACTCACTCAGCGTTTGATTAATTAATTAATTAATTAATTAATTAATTAATTAATTCATTCATTCATTCATTCATTAATTAATTAATTAATTAATTAATTAATTAATTAATTAATTAATTAATTAATTAATTCATTAATTAATTAATTAATTCATTAATTAATTAATTAATTAATTAATTAATTCATTAATTAATTAATTAATTAATTCATTCATTCATTCCCTCATTCATTCAAACATCCTTTCTCACCATTTAAAAACGCTCCGAAATCATTCAAAACACCTTAAAATCGTTTTTTTTGTAAGTCGGTTTTCATGTGTGAGATTCCACTTTCCACAGTCTTACCTACATATTTCGCTAATTATTTCATGGTTTTTAATTTCAGCTAGATTGGATCAAGGAATCAGGTTACGGTGGTGCTATGATATGGACTCTAGACATGGATGATTTTCCGGGACAATGTGTAACTACAAGTGAACCATATCCTCTGTTAACTCTCATCTTTCATGAACTCCAAGGTTATATTCTATTACCTCTAAATCATTAAATGTGATCCGTTTTTCCAGGAAAATATGCCTAAATGACAATAACACTGACAACAGACTGAAGCTTCAATTCTATAAACGTGCATATTTTATCGATTATGCCTAAATATACTGCCGAACTAAAGTTAAGGGCCGGCATCTGACTACTGGTGCACCTAATAAGCGATCCCTGTCTGACGGTCTAGATATACTGACCGAAGGGTCCTTCTCTGCCGTCAACTCTAGGCTCTACGCTACCAATCCATCACCCATATGCCATTGTCAGACAGTCTAAGGGACGCTTCCTTCACCCCCATAGGTTGCGAGACTGAGACTCATTACCTGCAATAATTGGGATGCATCTAAGGTCGAATGTTATTCAAAATCGCATCAATCAGCGTCATTTTTGACTCCATATCACACTTAGTTTCTCAAGAAGTTTCTCCACATAAGCTCAATGAACCGTTGTGACCGATTAACTGACTTGTTGCTATAGGTTGACCCCATGGATATTCTTCGGTGTCAGATGGGGAAAAAACCCGAGCCAGCTTGTGTCAATCAGCTCTTCCATTTCTTACAGAGGTTGCAGATAGCGATTAAAACAGGTGCCACAGAACCCTGCCAACTCATTGTTTCCTGGGAACATTAAATGCTTTTCAGAAGCTGATTTAAACATCCGGCCCTGAGCTTACCAAAATCAACAATTTTTTGCAACTTTACAAATTGGGGGATGGGTACTTTTGGCGATTCGCCTTCATTTGAAAATGCTTTGTTCGTAATTTTTTTTGCAGTTCTCGAAAGTCGAAATATTGAATTCACTTCTTGCAAAAAACAAAATTGTTGCAGTGTACTTTCAAGGAATGACAAGTAAATATTTCTCTGGCCCTTAACTTTTGATCTGCAGTATATATAAACATAAAAAAAACACAGATATGCAAAAGGTGTTAGTTGCTTTGAACCTACGAACCGGATATATTTATGCAATGAAGGTACTTAAAGGGGAAAGCATTGGAGGGGAAAAAAAGACAAATTACTTGTTTTCAAGCAACTTCTCTCTTTTTTATCAAAATTTTCTACAATATCCTGGAATTTCTTTTTTTTCTCAGTGTTTTCTACAATAGTCTGCTACCTCTTTTTAATTTTCATGGACATTTAATTTTCAGTTGAAATTATTTGTATTAGGATGAGTATGATATTGCTCGTTTTGTGTCATCTGAACAAGATACCTGAAATTACCCAGTGACGTCATTTGAGCAAGTTTTCCTGGATAATGTTTAGATTATATGTATTTTACCCATATTTTCTAGATCACCCCTCGCATATTCCGCCAAGTCTCACCAAAATTTCGTATAACGATCAGACTTTATATGCAAACTTTCTTGGATTGGTATTTGATAAATATGATATAAGTATTCGATGATCACAATTTACAAATTCACAATAATATTCGTGTCTTTTACGGTGATAAACTTCAATTTCTAGAAAACAGAAACAATTACAAAAATACTAACGATGCCATCATCATCATCATCAACAACAAAAACAACAACAACAACAACAACAACAGCAAAATGTTACTGATAAAACAGAAAGCTTCACCCATTTGACCATTTCGACTTCTTCAAAGATAGTTCAAAACTGTCTTATTATTGTTTTTCAGCACAACCCGGAAGTCCCGGCGAGCCTTGCGTGTCCAACCTGATTAACGATGGTTTCTATTGTACCGATATGAATGCAGTCTGTGATTCGTCTACCACTCGTTGTCAGTGTAAAGAGGGTTATAAAGAACACAGAAAAGTATGCAAGAGAGGTCGGTACAAAATACCTGCAAAGTAGATTCATTTATCAGTCGGAGATCTGGGCCTGGTTGTAAAATAGATAACCATTGGTTAAATTTTAACCGAAAAGTTATTTTCAGCCAATTTGTACAATTGTAAAACCTGTAGAATCTAACCCTTTCAGTATATTTTTCATGAAATAATTATAGACGGGTTGTAAGGGGCTTTGTCTTCTACAAAATCCCTAATCAGGGTAGAAGGTTATAAAACTTTTCTCATTCTCAACTCAAAATTTTCTCAAATTTCTATTTGAAATTAAAGCCGTAATACTGTTTTAATACTCATTTTAATGTATTTACATAAAAGATAATATTAATAAGTTGTTATAAATAACAACTTATTAATATTAACTTTTATTTTCAAACTATTATTTGAATTTAAAATTTGAGAAAATGTTGAGTTGAGAATGAGAAAAGTTTTATAACCTCGGGCCCAGATATTCTCTAGTCTGGTGCTTATGCTCAAGTAGACAACAGATAACACTTCCATTTAGGGTTTTGTAATATTAAATAAAAATAATTCAGGTTAGGTGTGTCCATCAGTATACATGCAATCTAATTGGATGAAAAATCGATTTTATTTCTCAATGTAATTTTGATTACGTAGCTGCTTTACAAGCATTTTTAGAAAGGAGTCCCTGATATATCGATTTCTTTATCGAATTTCTTTACAATTTTGCCTCTCGTATTCATAGAGTATGATAAAAAAAACAAAACAAACAAAAAAAAAAAAAAACAAACAAATACGCTCGTCTTTTTAATGAAGAAACTGGGACTGTTGAATATTTCTTGCCTGAAAATAATCAAAGGCCTGAAAGGCCTGAATTGAAGACAGGACTGAATATTAACAATTGGAATGAAAATTGTGGCGTTTTGGGAAGATCTCTTGAGTGGGAATCAAAAATTTTAAACAATCATTGATGGTTACATATGGAAACTGCACCTTCCTAACAAATGAATATGCTTTACTTTGAAGACTCATCACTTCCAATTCAAGCTTAACAAGAGGGTAACTGCCTTCATAATCGCTATCCATCCGCAAGTGCAAGTTTTCAATATCCTAAATGAAAAATATTCATTTAACCAACAGAAATATGGTTGCAATTCCTGTATTCTAAAAACTCATATGAATTATTGCAACCCTGTTTTATAAAATTGTATAGATTATCCCTAGCAATCCAATATGATCCAAATCCGATTTTTTTCCAGTCAAACTTATTAAGTGGATGTGTAAAAATCTTAAATAAAATGTTAATCCACATGACACACATTGCTTACCCCTTGATGATGAGCTAAACATTTCATTGTCATGGTGAATATTGTCCTGAATTGGAAATTTGTTCAAATTTCCTCTACATTTATTATCTGATCCAGGATTTGACTAATTATCTCCACATAGAAGAAGCAATGAAAGTAATACCAATATCCTTATACTTTTACTAGTCAAAGTCAATACCAAGAAGAAGTATTTTCCTGTACAATAGCTGTAGCTTTTTTATGAATACCGTTTAAGTTTCTTCCAGGAGTGAAACATTCGGCTTACAGTCAAGTCGTACCCACGGCAACTCGTTCCAAAGTCAACTCGTACCCATTTTGGTCAACTCGTACCCAAATTTTGGTCAACTCGTACCATTTCCAAAAAATATGGAGTCAACTCGTACCCATTTTTTTATAGAAAAAAAAACAAGTCATATATAGCGAATCCTTTAAAGAAAAATATTTTGATTATAATATATGTATAATATATTTTCAGATATTTGGATAAGGTTTTGTTGTGAAGAAAATGTTATAAATTGTAAGGTGATGAAAGAATGTTACGGGGACGAAGATTTAACTATAATTGTTGGTGTTAATTATTCAGTTATCATGTTTAAACTGTTTTTGTAATTGAGTTTGTTTGGTAAATATATTATTTTATATTTATAATATATTTTCAGATATTTGGATAAGTTTTTGATGTGAAGAAAATGTTATAAATTGTAAGGTGATAAAAGAATGTTACGGGGACGAAGATTTAAGTATAATTGTTGGTGTTAATTATTCAGTTATCATGTTTAAACAGTTTTTGTTATTGAGTTTATTTGGTGAAAATACTATTTAAATCAGTTCAAAAACCAAATCTAACACCTCAGAAGAACAAACAGTTAATTGTTATAAAGGGTTGTATGTAATTGCTCAATTAGATTAAAAACTCTCTGTTATTGTAATTATACATTCTTCACAAAAAGTTCTTTGACATTGAATACATGTTATACAATCAACATCAGTAAATGAAATTTTACTCATTTTCTAATTCTCTAGTTTTGTTCTGTTCAGATGACTATTCTAATTATCGCAAATCCCCCTGATTTGAGAAAAAATGCCCTGACTATTATGATGTAAACTTCCAATTTTTTCCAACAAATACTTAATAGTATAAAATTCTTGCAACATCTGCAATGAATACCAAAAATCCCGATGATTTATGATTTGGATGAACTTGGATTGATTTAACGAGATTTATTGAAGATCGGGAAAAGCCACTTGTTATCCCTTTTATTTTAGCGATGATCGTGATTGCATACATGTAATTAACCTAGATTTTAATAACTTTGCTTCTAAGCTTTATCTTAAACACTGATTATCAAAAATATTTTCAAATCGGATGTCAAAGAGAGATCACATGCATGATATCAGGTTAGTTTTTGCTACGAAGTTTTCAGCTACCACTGACAGAAAATTGAATACCCGTATTTTATGTGCGAAACATGGTTACTATCTTTTTATCGAAACGATACTCTAAAGAAAAAAAAATTGAATTGTGAAGAATTTACCGATGTTCAATGATTTTTGTTTCAATTATCCGAAATTATGTCCGAGTAGCAATCTTGTCAATAAAGGCAAAATGAATTTATATTTTTGTTTCGCAACGAGGTAAAGGACGCGGAACAGTTAATTTCTCGCAGGGGTAAACAGATGATCAAAGACGTCGGCGGCTATTTTTGGAAGTATTTTCAGAGCTTTCGCCCGGGAGATATAAAACCCCTTTAAAAGTATTATTTAGCCCTATTTTTATGCTCCCCGAAGGGAGAGCATATAGCCGCCGCTTCGTCTGTCCGTCCGTCCGTCAGTCCGTCCGTCCGTCCGTACGTAATTCCATCCGTCCATCCGTCCGTCCGTCCGTCCATTTCCACCTATTTCTCCATAACCCTTGGGCCAAATCAGATGAAACTTACCATGTGAACTCCCTATGATATAGTGATGATGCATCTGTGATGGTTTTTGGATTTGAGGCCTCGTAACGGGAAAAGGGGACTTAGGGTAAAAAACAGTTTTTCCCAAATTTCTCCTAGTCCAACAGTCAGAATTTAGTGAAATTTCATATTTGAGTAGCAAATCAGATGCCCTTTACTTTAAACAATTTGAAATTAACGTAAAAAAATATATAAAATACAGTTATTCCTTCATTTCTACTAGTCTTATGCTCAGAATTTGATGAAATTTCACATTTGAGTAGCAAATCAGATGTTCTTTACCCTAAACTATTTGAAATTTGTGTCTAAAAATATGTCATGCAAAAAGGGGGTTTAATGTTTGTTACCTTTATGTTAGCTGTTTAAGATAACAGCTTATTTCAGTCTTTGAAGTCTGACCACAGAGCATATCTCCTAAAGTATAATAGCTATCAACTTGAACGATTAGGGGTGGATAGATCTTATGGAGGAGAAGTGCAGTGCACAAGAGCTACAACTCTTGCTTGCATAATTTTGGAGTTATTGCCCTTTGTTATTTTTGATACTTAGATTATATCTGGAGCATATCTCTTAAAGTATAATAGCTATCAACTTGAACGATTATGGGTGGATAGATCTTATGGAGGAGAAGTGCAGTGCACAAGAACTACAACTCTTACTTACATAATTTTGGAGTTATTGCCCTTTGTTATTTTTGATACTTAGATTTTGTCTGGAGCATATCTCCTAAAGTATAATAGCTATCAACTTGAACTTTATGGGTAGATAGATCTTATGGAGGAGAAGTGCAATACACCAGAACTATAACTCTTGCTTGCATAATTTTGGAGTTATTGCCCTTTGTTATTTTTAATACTTAGATTTAATAGGAGGTAAATCTGTGACAGTACAAAAGAATCTTTAATCTATTAGGCTTAAGTTTACTATCAAGCTTTTGTGGCGGGGGATGTCCATGTCCAACATGGCTCTTTTTTGTGACAATGCCTTATTCGGGGAGCATAATCCGTCTCTGACGGCTCTTGTTGTTGTTTTGTAACGGTTTGTAAAGTTTGAGTTATTTCCTTACAGAATACCTCTAATAATCGCCCATCCCCAAATGCGTCAATCAAGACTTTTCTAATTAACGCCCCGGCGATTATTATAATAAATACGGTAATTTCAAATCTTTGGCCCCTTACTCTATTCTCCATCATCAGTTTTCGTCTAAAGGAGCGAATGGATGTCAGTTTGATTGAGTTTTTCCCGAACGCCTAAGATATTTAACTAAAACACGACGTAATATATGTGCCGACGTCATAACTATTCGTAACGCAAAGAATCACCAGTATCTAGCGTAACGCCAAAGGCTTAAAATAGTACATGCGCAAGCTCTTCTGTCTACCTTTCCTTCCTCGGGAGCATAATTTTCACATTGGGAAATAAAATGGACGATTATTACTCTTGCAAATATTTTAGCTTTTGATATTTTTTTTTAATTCCTTCTCCTGCTTTTTCTTCTGAACCAAATCTTTAGTAGACACCATAGGTTAGTATCAGCCTGTATGAGATTTCCTGCTTTATACATTAGAATGTGGGAAATCCTAGAGCGAGACTGGTAGAAACCAACACATCTTTAATTTGTTTTTTATAATTATCAAAGAAATATATATTTCTATATGATTATATTTTTAAAAGAAATGTTTCATTTTCTTAAGTATATCAAAAATGCAAAAAAAGTTATTTTTACTTATTTCTATTCATTATCATCAAAGAATAAATACTTTCAAATAAAGAAATAATACATCTTTCTTTGGACCTTTTGTCCCACTGTCATTATTCTCAGTCTGCTGAAAAAGGGTTGCAATCGACAACAAGAAATTGACACTTAATGTCTTTTTTCATGGATTAGGTGTGAACCATAACCACTGACCGATAAATACAAATTGAATGAAGGATTTAGTGTTATTTAAAGGTGACAATGATTCTTGCTTGATTAGATTCAGCATTTTAAAAGCCAAAAGCATGAGATTTCACTGTCTGTAAATGAAAACATATGCAGACAGTGAAATTTCGGACTGACTTTGAAGACATATGCTGTGAAAAAACTTTGAAACTTTGAAAGAAAAAAACACATAAATATTTAAATACGCCATGACCCTTTTTTAAAATCATTGTATTTAATTAAAAGCTTTTATTTGGGTCTTTGACCTTGCTAAATAGTGATGTCCAACATGAAATAATATCGTAGTAATGAAGTTTTCTTAATCTGACAGCATATACTGAAAAAAAAAGAAAAAAAAGATGGGTACGAGTTGACTCCATAATTTTTGGAAAGGGTACGAGTTGACCAAAATTTGAGTACGAGTTGACCTAAATGGGTACGAGTTGACTTTGGTACGAGTTGCCGTGGGTACGAGTTGACCTGCTTCCAAACATTCTATTTCTATTTTTCCATTGAGATATTTCGATCTCCATTTCAGGTTATTCTCCTTGCATATGGTCTTACTTAGTAGAAAATTATTTTTACTACAAAATAATATATAAACCTGTTAAGACAACCAACCTTTCATGCCTTTTCCACGGGACTGCTTTTCTAAATCAAGATTCGGATTGAACTATCCGGTGAACTATCAATTTTGACAAAACCGCCAAAATGACAGATCGTTAAATGAAATCCCGAGCTACAGCATTTATCACCTTGAGAAGAATTCTTTCAAAGTCCACTCCAGAATGTTACAAATAAATCCATTCCAGTTTCCAAAACAGTTTTTATTATTGTCAGAAAATTGTCGAAAACAAAAGCGGAAACTCAAAACCGGGGTCGCGCATGCGTGGTACTACTGTATAGGCCATTCGGAACACCACTCGGCCAATCTAACGCATTCGTCACAACTCGGCCGATTCCGTAAGCTACATTTAGATAGATCTGAGACTTCGGAGATCGCCCGATGATTGCCGAGTGAATATCACGATCACGATCTGTTGCCGTTTACGGAAATGACAAAGTGATGTTCCGAATGCTGTACAATATGGATAGACAAAACAAGCCTAATAATAAAGTAATTTGATAAGCCATCGAAATTTCTCCGTAAATCCAAGTAAAAATTCAAACCTAGGAAATTCCAAGGATTTACGAGTTTATTCAAATAGCCTTGTGCTATTTTAGTTTTTATCCATTTACACTACGACAGGCCCGGGAGATGGATAAATAAAGCAACCTTGAGGACACACAAACACACAATTTTACGAGAAATAGGGAGTCTAAAATGGGGAACTGAAAATAGCTTGCCAATGCTATGCATAAAAACAGTTGTAGGATGCAATTGAAAATTTGGAGCAAATGCAAAAGATTGCAGCCGAAAACGCCCGAAAACAGCACCACTTACGAATGTAAAACACGTTTCTGCAGGCAACTTCTGCATAGATCACGTGTTCACTCCCCTGAGGTCCCGGCCAGAATTTAGGTCAGCACCAAAATTTTACGGTATATTGTTACACTATTGATTATTTTTGCCGCTTTTATTTTTATGAACGGGTCTACTTTTTTGAGCGTAATGACACATGTAGGTTTGTTATCAAAATCCGATGGCGACGATCCCTATATTGAAAGACAGGTAAACCTGTCTTCAATAAAAATAAGATTCTTACATAAGTTTGCAACAGTTTATTAACTTTATCACATATAACATATAAGTTGCATGCGTGCTTCGTCTCAGGAGAGCGGTCTTGAGCCAAAGGCCTATTTTTTCCGAAATATGAAGTTTTACCTTCCTCAAATAATCACAAGCAAATGTGGCAACGATATAGCTGTGTGTTAATGTTGAATTATTGAAAAAAGAAGTACATCTTTATCATGATTTTGACACAGGGCCCCTTTTTACACATTTACTTTTTGCCACTGAGCCTGTTTCAGTCTTGTTTAGTAATGAGTAGAAACTTTTTACCTAAACCATATCCAATATAACTTTAAATTAATATCCCCATTTTTAACAGTCATTAAACCAGGAGAACGCTGTATTTCTACCGGCGATATTTGTGATGACGGCTCAGCCTGCGATAGATGGCGACAAATGTGTATTTGTACCGGGGCAACATACGTCTATAACAAGGAATGCTTACCGAGTAAGTGAAATTTGGTGGATAAAGGCTCTGAAAAAGAAGAATAGTGTTATTTTTCTCTATTGATTTGAATTAAGAAAAAAACCCCGAATGATTTCTTTTTTTTTTCTATAACAGAAATGCGTATTTACATAAATAACCTGTCAGGAAAAAGGGACCATATTGGTAGTGTGAAAACATTCGACGCTAGTCAGACTGTGAGGATTGCCAAGGCTGACAATGCTCGAAACTTTTCGCCCCTGGCTAAATTTTCGAATCTAGAAATTTTCCTACCTTCAAGTGAAACAGTAACTAAAGAGCGGGCTCTGGTTAACCTCTACTGGAACTAGTCTCTTTTTAATGTGTATTTCATTGAGTTCCCAGATGGCCCCTTTTGCTTGGCGGGTCTCATTATATGATAAGTCACGCGAGAAGAGACAAGTCGGGAATCCCGCAAAATAAATATATATTTGAAAAATAAGTTCGGTCCCTTTAAACCAGAAGTCGCGTTTCTAAAAAAGTGACATAGTGAGATAGAAAAAATCAGTCTTGATTTAGGAGGTATTCGAAATGCGGCACGTTTTGACCCTTGCCTAAGGTGTTTAGTACATTAAATTTTAATGGATTGTCCTTCGATAAGAATTTTCGGAAGCACCTATTTCAATATCCTCTGTTCTAAATGACCTTTTATAATTTCAAGGTCACTGCGCAGTTTTTCAACTGTTTTCGGCAATACTCGTTCTTGAATAGATAATTAAGCATCAAACAATCTCATTGTAGAGGGTAAACTTAGTGAAGATTGCTTGCTTGATGTTGGCAAAGATTCGTGTGTGGGAGATCTAACCACGTGTTTGGAAAGCAGTAAATGTGGTTGCGTCTCCGGATCGACTGATTTGATGGGTATCGGGATCTGTATTCAAGGTTAGTGTAAAAAAAAAAAAAAAATCGAGTGTGTTTTGGGAGATTAAAATGTGTATGAGTCTTTGGGGCATCTGCTTTGATTGGATATGTGATCTGTTTTTAAGGTAGGTGTTAAATAATTGAGAGTGATAAGTGAGAAGTAAATGTTTCTCAGGATGCTTAGGTTTCATCCGAGTCTTACCCCTCACCCAATTGCTCTGCCCCTGTTGACCCAACCCCTGTTGACCCAACATTCATGATTTAATCTATTTTAATTAAGGTCAATACTAGTAAGCTGATGATCCATGCCTGATGGCAAGGCTGAAGAATTTTAAAAAGTTTCATAAAAGTTCAACTTTGGTTACCAGGACATCCAGACTTTTCAACCGATTTCAATTATATCAACTATTTAAGAAGAGGACGATCTAGGGAACATTTCTGGAAAATTTGGTGTAAATTGGCCCAGTATTATAGGAAGAGATGTTTAAGAAAATTGTTGACTGACGTCGGACGGATAGTGTAAACTGTTTGAACCAAAATTTAAATTCTGCAGCATTAAATTTTATTAAAGGGCGATTTCTAACCTTATGTATTTGTTGATAAGCTTATTTACACAGCCGCAGATGGTTTAGATTATTTTATGAAAAGTCTAAAAGGTTGTTAAGGCTATCCTCAACCAACGAAAAAACAAAAAAATCAAGCAAAAAATGTCGCCGAGTTATTCCCTATCTATTCCCTAACAAAACGGTACAAACTGTTTGCAAATTATACCTGCTTTGCACGCAAATGCACGTGCAAGGAATGGTATATTTTTCAAATAGTTTTCAAGGTTTTGCCATTCTGAATGCAGGAATGTATTTAACACTTTAGACAAGAAGACTGGAGGTCGCTGTAATCCAGAAGACAATAAACCATGTGACAAGTTTGTGGACAGATGTGTTTGTACAAACGGAACGTGCAGCTGTACAGAATTTGGTGAGATACGTCAATTTCAAACCTGAACTAAAATTAGCCTACATGTTTCAATTAATATATTTCTGATATTCGTTTAATCAAGTTTGTGATATGACCTACATCGCCGAAGTAAAAAAAAAACCTCGTTAAATGTTTTGGAAATCACAGGGCTGTTGCTACACTAGTAAAAAACTGAGCAAATGAGTTCATAACGTTCAGCATCGCTATTTTGTTTTCTCGAAAATGACGTCATAATGCATATGACGGCATATAAATAAACAATACTATCTTTCAAATCTGTGTTACTCAGCTAGATCTCTATAGTTCAATTTCAATCCGAAACCTCTGTATTTAACTGTCAACATAATCTTCTTGGTACAAATAGTTTTATGATCGTAACAAGATGACGATGTCAAATAATACTTGGAAATAATTTCCATTTTTATATGGCTGATGCGTTTTTATAGACGTCAGTATATAAATTATAATTTATTTTACGAAATTGTCCACACTTTAAACATTCTTCTATCGCTTTTTCAGATTTCTGTGAGTACCAAGTGGACGGTTTCTTTGCGGATCCCGATGATTGCCGAAGATACTACCGATGTGTGAGGCAAGAAACGTTTCATCTCCGATGTTCGGAAGGACTATTCTGGAATAACGATTTGAAAATCTGTGCATTTAATTCTCAACATTGCGGGTGAGTTACCACTGCTGAACGAAAGGCCTCGGGAGGTATACGGAAAATAGCTTGAATGTCCGTCAGTGTATAAAACACCACCAATTTTTTGTCGCGAACTCCTACTCTAGTTTTGCATCACTGGTCATATAGCTTCGACAAATGTTGGTTACATGAACTATACTTTTTTACAAAACTTAATATTGAAGTTTGAACTCATCGCTTGCACAGTTTGAAGCTATTCGGCGACATATCATTTTGTGTCACTGAAAAGATCTGAAATTCCTTTTCCATTTAATTCTTTATTATTTATGACAGGATTTTCATGGATAATTTTGACATAATTAGTAGAAATTAGCTCCACTTGATATAGTCCAGTCGAACTATTGTCGGGGCCTGGGGCCCGTTTTACTAAACTTCTTACGACAAAATTGATCGTAAGTCAAAATCACAAATCGTACCTGGTGTTTTCATTCATCGTTAGATTCTGCCTTGCAATATCTCATTGGAATCGTCTTTAGAAGACGATTCTAATGAGATATTGCATTGCAGAATTCCATGTTTAGTTACTATTGTAGAAGCAAATTTAATTTTTGACTTACGCAAAAAATGATCGTAAGATGTTTAGTAAAACGGGCCCCTGGCGCCCGTCGTTAGTGCGTCCATCCGTTAACTTTTTCTTTTCTTCTTCCCTGAAACTACTAGGCAGAATTCAACCAAATTTCATAGGAATCATCCTGGGGACATGTTCTCTAAGATTTCTTTGTTAAATTCTGATCGAGCTGATAACATGGGTGCTATGGGCTTTCGCGTCGTCAAAAAATAAGCCCCCCCCTTCCAATGGTGAAATACAAAAAAGAAGGGGAAAAACAACAACAAAAAAAACTTCTCCGAAACTACTGCTCTGATACTACTACTCAGAATTCTACCAAACTTTAAATGAATAACCTCAGGACTTGCTCTTTCAGATTTTTTCGTAAAATTTAGATCGGGTTGATAACATGGGTGCTAGGGGCTGTCGCGTCACCATGAAATGGTCCCATATAATAAAATATAAGAAATTCTTCTCTGAAACTACTGATCAGATTTCAAGCTGAGCTCACCCGAATGATTCTTGGGATAAGCTCTTTCAGATTTCCTTGTTAAATTCTGATCAGGTTGCTGATATAGGCTCTAGGGACCGTCGCGTCACTGTAAAATGGTCCCAAATGATGAAATATGAAAAACATCTTCTAGTCTTAGGGTTCAACCAAATTTCACAAGTATGATGCTTAGGACATGTTCTTTTAGATTTCTTCGTTGGTTTCAGACCGGGTTGATAATACGGGCTCTATTGGCTATCTTCTTCTCTGATTCTATTGATCAGAATTCAATTAAAATTCACAGAAGTAATTCTTAGGACACGATCTTTCCGTTTTCTTGGATCAAATCTGATAGGGCTAATGACTTGTATCTTCGGATTTTGTAGTAATTAAATAAGGTCCGATATCATGAAATATAAAAAAACTTCTCTTCATCTACTGGTCAGAGTTCAACCGAACTGCACAAGAATGATCCTTAGGACGTGCATTCTCAACCTTCTTATGATTTGATTTTGACCCATGGAAAAAGGGGCCTTTGTGGCGCAACATTTCTTGTTAATACAACTTATACATTTATTGACAGATTTTTGTAAAAAAAAAAAAAATATGCTATAGATATTATGGCATTAAATGATTATCTATTTACAAAAAGATTATGGTTTAGCTTATTTCTTTCAATGCAATTGATTAATGAATTTTCATTAATCTGATAGGCATTAAGTGCCAGTTGAGCGATACTGGCCCTCTTGAGCCTCTTGTTCATTTTACTCATTTCAGTATTGATTCTCTTCCGCCATCAACATCAACACCAGAGAGGACTTCAACACCGATATTGAGAGATTCTTCACTGGTGACTCAACAGACAACTTTACAACCAGACAGTGGAAGACAGACTGTTGGTAAAACACCGTCTGTTGGTGATACCCCACCTCCAAATGAAGGCTTACATAACGGACAAGGAATTATTAACACTGGCTCTAATATTCTTAGTAAAGGAGCATATAGAAGTCACGCCTCGCCGTCTCCTTCATGGTTTTATTTATACCCTTCGATAGCTTGTGTTTGTATTTTAATATTGCATAAGTAAAGAACAAGGTACATATTAGTGTTCTGCTCCTAGTTAATTATTTATATGATAACTTTTTACCTAGATCCATAGCCTTTAAAAAAGGCTTAGAAACCTTTTTAATATTAAGGTTGCATTAGTTGAATAGAATTTATTCTACTGAATTAAATTGTTTTAGAGAGTATTTAGCCATTTCTATTTTTTGAGCCCGCTTTCGGAGAGCAAGAAATATTTGTTACATTGTGAAGGCGGTGTATTTGCGTTAATTTCAGTTTATTAACCTGCAAAAGGTCTATATTTATTTTTCAAATTTGACTACTTGACAGAACTGATCGAGCACTAAAACTGAAACACAATATCTGTCATATTTGAAAGCCAACTGAAATTTGGTGCAAATTTTGTGTATTTATAGCCATATTTTCATCTGTTCTCTTTCATTCGCCGCTTTCAACAATTTCGCAGTAATATCGCGGCGGCCGGAGCAACGATTACAACCTTTCCTAGCCTCCGACTGCTATCTCACATAGGTTTTAGATTATCTACCCATTGGTGAGAGAAAAACATCGGAAAGGATATTTGCCGCCACCTGGGATCGAACCCACGACTTCCAGATTTGAAGTCTTATGCCTAACCAACTGCGCTATGGTGGCGGCTTTGATAGTACTGAAGGCGAGGGATCTGAATAGACGAAACCACACACGAGATCAATTTTCTGGTATATAACCTTAATTATTCACCTTGTCCTTATCATGTAAAGCAGATATTTTCTTACTTATAACTGCTAAAGTCACTGCTGTGTTAAAGATTTATCTTGACGGATGACCTTGCTAACAGAGAAAAGAAGAAAATGCTGCTTACTTACACTTTCTCCTTTCTTCCGAATATTATCTACCCTTTCTACTACAAATTTTGACTAATTTGCCCACATGCTGTATGTAATCTGCATCCCTTTACAATTTGGACCTGTCTGAACATTTGATGTCGTAATAGATTAATCTAAATTAGAAAAATTTAAAAGCCTTGTCCCATCCTTAAATCCTTAAACAGACGATAAAATTTTAGTATGGGCCAACTTGAAACAGGTTGCAGACAATAAATCAACATGAGTGTAATTTGATATATATATAGGGTAGAAATTAAACTGGGGTATGAATGGGGTATGAGTACAGGGTGAACCACGTTATGGAAAAGGGAGAAATTGACCCCATCAATTTCTTGTCTTCCTACAGTAAAATACAAATTCTCTATGGATTTCAATTCAATGTAAAAGAAAGAGCCGACGAGTTTGTGCCCCTTTAAAAACAGCATTACTACCATTGTTAGACGGAATGATCGAATGGATAAATTGACTGAATAGTAGCAAACCAATCAAATCAACTAAAATTTTAAAGACGCGAGTTGCGCCTGTCTGCAAAACGGTATCGGGCGTAGTATTCTATTGGGAATTAGTTGTTTTTGGCGGACTCAGCGCTACATAGTGAGCATACCGTTCGACATTTTTTCTTTTAAGTGAGTTCGGAATGTAGCTTACGATCGCTTTAGGTAAATGGAACCCTTGGTTTCCCTCGCCGAAAAAGTCTGCTAAAAAGATTTAAAAAAAATTGGAGTGCATGCCTCCAAATGTCACCTTGCCTCTTTATAAACCAGGCCTTCAGCGTTCTAGCCATTTGATTATAACAGAATTCAATTCTTTTCTTAAGATGATTCACTAAGGGTCCTAGGGACTCACGTCAGATAATTTTGGGAGTCGTATCTACTTATTTTTGAGTTACATTCTTGTATGCCTGCGTCCTGAAACAATGCTCATTAAATTGTTATTCACCCCTTAAGACAATTAAAACTGGCGTGATATCCTTTCACAAAAAAAAAGAAACTTTACATGACTTAGTGAGGAATTTTGAAATATTCTACGGACGAGTTAAGTGATAATTAGAGGGAAGGACGAACGCCATATTATTTGCCTTATTCACGAACGTTTCAACAATGGTCTTCCTTCCAACCTTATAGGTAGTTTAAGGATGACAATTACAAAATAGGAGGACACAAATTGTAAGGCATTCACTTTTAAGTTAAACATAAAGAGCTCAAAAGTTAAAAAGGAATAAAAGTAATACTAATGCAATAATAATATATAGAATATAAATGAGCGTGTCAGTATCCATTCTATTCGCGGTCGTTATCATTAGCAAAGGGATTTAGTTCTTCTGGATAATCATCAGTTGCATTGGTTGCATTGTACTCGTTGACTTCATCATCTTTAGGATCATCATCTGCACCAAATGGGTTTAATCCATTAGGATACTTATCGTTGAATTCATCATCTTTAAGTTTTCCGTCATCGGCAAATGGGTTTAATTCGTCAGGATATTCATCGTCGATTCTATCATCAGTATAACTATCAGCAGTTTCGTAATCGGATTCGTCATCAATACAATTTTTGTCATCGTCAGGCTCGTCAGCAAATGGATTTAACTCGTCTGGGTAATCATCAAGGGATGGGTGTTCTGCAAAAGAGAAACGTGTGAGTCTTACTTAATGTAAGTAAATAAAACTAAGAAACTAGGTTATCAAGGGTATTACTCATATAATAACTTCTGTCGAAAAATACTATGTCATAAAAGAATTGGGTATAGTTTAACTTCACACGAAGAAAACAAAAAAACTTAAGCTGCTTGAGCAGTTGATTTTCTCCACCGGCCTGAATCTAATGATATGATTAGACGAGGAGAATTGAAGTGAATGAATGAGTGAATGTTTATTTCAAGTAAATAAGTGTTTTAAAGTGTAAATGATGCAAAAGAAAAATCATGATTAGTAAAGAACGTATTGGAAATTTCCCAGGGCCTGTTACACACATTATTCATCTTATCAAAATAATTTTGAGCAGCATGGGTCACTCAATGATCTTTCAAGTTAACTTTGGTTGAAATCCAAAAATATAAATTTCAACACTAACAGAATATTACTGCAAAATACACTGGTACTTTCATCGTAGATCTTTCTGCTTTTCATTAAACACCACTAAATTGATGTTGCTTCAGAATAATTCTTTGTCAGCAAAACGAAATTCTAACAAATGATAATAAGAAGTAAAATATTCATTCAAATATATATATATTAATTGTTTCCTGCCCAATGCCATAGAGTGCAGTCAACTCAGCTCTTTCTATCTCACTCTTAACCTCAGTAGGTCAGAACATTTTACACCACTTGTCCTCTCTGAGAAGAGCCAACATTCATTCTACTAAACTGACTAATTCTCATGGGGGTATTCTCAGGCAACCTAGTTCACCCAATGTTTCTACACATTTGGATTTCAACATATGTGTTGTTTTTTTTTTGCTTCTAATCTACAATCTTTACACCTATTAAATTCTATAAGACAAGAAAATAAATCTTTTAGGTGAACCAAAAGGGTATCAAATATTCACTTTATCTGTTGAAATGTCCTCTGGCAATAAAAAGCATGCTGTTCATCTAATGCTTTTTTTAGCAGACTGATACAACTTCGCAGAAATCTAAATTCCGATTATATATTGGTTAAAATTTATCTGTTTAAACTTTGAGAAATGCTTGTTTTACCCTATATTTGATATTCCACCATATAACATATCTAAAGAAATAACCTCTGCCCATAAAAGACATATTTTTCATCTGATCACAGTAATCTTTTGTAGACTGATCACTTGAGGATCATTCCAGTGAATTTCGGTTGATATCCATGATTAATATTCTGAGAAAAGTCACATATTACCATATATAGAAATTAGCCACGCCAATTAAAGCCTTGTTTTTCATTGGATAAAAAAATCCTTGAACAACTTTGATAGAGGTCACCAAAGGATCATTCCTGGGAAGTTTGCTTGAATTTCATCCAGTAGTTTCTGATGAGAAGATTTTTAAAGAAAAAATGTACGTCCGGACGCACTGTCGCACGGACGAACGCGCGACGGACACAGAGCCATTACAATAACCCCAGTGACATTAGGCCTGTTGAGATGAACTCTGATTTAATTGGAAAACTCATGAAATGATACAATCACGCCCCACCAATCAAACATTTCTTATTTAGACAAAATTTTATTAAGTTAAAACATTGTTTCTACTTACCATTTTCTGTTTGCACAACTGATGGACTTTTTTGTCTCGGTGGCCTTCGTGGTGTGGTTAGATTTTGCGACTCCTTGAGTATTGGCGTTTTTTGTGGTCTTGTTGGCATTTCCGGATTTTTGCACATTTGGATTGGCCTTGATGTTTCTCCAGGTCTTTGTGGCCTTATTGGTTTTTGTGGCTCTTTTGGTCTCGGCGGTCTTGGTTTCGGTGGTCTCACTGGTCTTTGTGGCCTTGTAGGGCTAGCTCTACACTTGGAGCTGGGTGACCTTGACTTTCCTTGTGGTGTAATTTGCTTGGATTGGCCAATTGGCAATGGTGGTCTTGTTTGTTTTTTGGGAGATGTTGTCTTCATTGCTGGCGGTCGAGGTGGTTTGGTCGGTTGAATCCGTGTAGATACTTGCTCCAATGGTGGTAATGGGAATTTTTGAAGGATGTGTCGCTCCTGGGGCTTAATAATAGTAGGGGATGGAATGCTTTTATGAGGCAAGGGTCGCTTTGGTAGAGGTGGATTGTATTTGTGGTTGATCTCCATTACAGAAAGTGATTTCTTTGGTGCAGGGGGTCTCTTTGAAAACTTACTATCCTTACTGCATGTTGCATCTGAAATAAGTAAAACATTCTTTGAGGGAAAAAAAGACAAAAAATCCCCATCATTATTATATATACTTTCTGTTTGTCGAGTTTGGTTTATGAATATAAGATTTTTTGAAAAAGTGGATAGATTGTTAGATCTTACAAGTAAAAAACGTTTACTTTTTGTATTTCATGGAAGACGGATCAATCTTTATTTCAAGAACAACAACAAAAAATGTGAACGGAAGCAATTTATAACTATTGTAATTATCACTTGTTGGGAGTTGAAATAACCCAGTGATAACTTACTTATAGTTTCGATAATTGTTAGAGAAAATATTTTAAAATGAATTTGAAACAAGAGGCCAAAGATGCTCCACTGGCTTAAACATTTTACTTACATTAAATGTTCATGTCACTCCAACATCTCTTAAGACCTATTTTATAATGATTTACTGGGACTGGCCCACATTGCACCAAAATACTCAATCAACACAAACCTGCATCCCTTTACCAATCTTATCAAAACATTAGGTTCAAGAGGAGATGTCTTAAGATTTTGGGCTAAAAAAATCGCCCTGCAAAGCCCATATTTATTGGCCAAACAAAATTTTGCGAGCAATTTTTGAAAAGGGTCACCAGAGGAACATTCTGGTAAAGTTTCATTGAAATTAGCCAAGTGGTTCAGGAGGAGATGTCTTTCAAAGAATTCGGGCTCAAAATAAGCCAAGCCCTGCCACACCAATATTTATGGGCCAATCAAAATTTTGCGAGCAATTTTTGAAAAGAGTCACCCAAGGAATATTCAGGTAAAGATTTACTGATATCAGCCAAGTGGTCCAGGAGGAGATGTTGGACTCAAAATAAGCCCCGCCCTGTCACGCCCATATTAATATGCCTATCAAAATTTATTGAACAATCTAGGTAAAGGGTCACCCAAGGAACATCCATGCCAAGTTTCATTGAAATTGGCCCAATGGTTTGGGAGGAGAAGATTTTTAAAGATTTCAAGGTGGAAAAAATGCCACGCCCATATTTGAGGGTCAATAAAAATGTCTTTAACAATTTAAGAAGAGGGTAGCCCATAGATCATCTCTACAAAGTTTCGTTAAAATCTGCCTATTGGTTTTGGGGAGAAGATTTTTGAAGATTTAATAGTAAAAAAAAGCCCCGCCCTGCCACGCCAATATTTGGGGGCAAATAAGATTTTTATTAACAAATTTGGGTAAAGGGTCACCAAAGGAACATCTATGCCAAGTTTCGTTGAAATCAGCCCAATGGTTTGGGAGGAGAAGATTTTTTTAAGATTTTCAAGTAAACAAAATGACACGCCCTGCCGAGCCCCCCCCCCCCCCGTATTTGGGGGTCAATCAAAATTTCTTTAACAAAAGAAGAAAAGGGTCACCCAAGAATCATTCCTACCACGTTTCGTCAAAATCCTCCCATTGGTTTGGGAGAAGAACATGTTTAAAGAAAATGTTTACGCACGGACTGACGCATGCACGACGGACACAACGCCATGACAATTGCTCGCTTGCCTTTGGCCAGTGGAGCTAAAAATATGAATAAATATATTCTATAGATACCATTTATCAAGTCATTGATGATATCCCTAACTATTTCAGTGTTCACTTGTCCCAAATCAGTCTGAAGACCATGACAATTTCTCTTTGGAGCTGGAGGTCGAGGTGGCTTTTTGGGCTTGATTTCATTCTTTCTCACTGTAGCTGTAGTTATATTAAACGAAACAAAATAAATAATGAAAATCAGAGGTTAATTTTGATTTATCGAGAATCCGTTAGAAAAGCGCTCACGTTTTGTTTAATAAAATACAGAAATATCTGTATCAGTTTAAACTTTCGCTCCGAAAACAAGGCTTCTGTATTCGAATGTCAATTGTCGCTAAATACCGGTAATCGAGAAGAGCCTAATCTTAAATTTATTCATACCTCATTTGGTCCAAATGATCATTTTACATAATGGACATGTTGGAATTTTACTACTTCTTTTCAATTTCAGTTTTAGTTATCAAGATTGGCCATTTTAAATTGGCTTAGTTCTATACCTGGGATAGTGGATTAAGGTCCTAACATAAAGACATTTTAATTGGGGTAATAAACTTAAAGTGTAAACACAATTTTTTATGAATCCGCTGAATTGATACTTACATTCTATTATTACATTCTGAATTTGTCGAACAAATTCTTCATTGCCTTTGCTCTCCCCACTCTTTGTTTTGCCTTCCCAATTATTTGATCTGCTCTCTTGGTCATTTAATTTGTCTTCTTCGTGTACTCTGGTTTCTCGGTCGTTGTCTTTACTTTCTTCATCATAGCTGATGGTTGTGTTTGCAGGGGCATGTGGAAACTTCGATATTGGAGATTGTTGACTATACTGTTCCTCATACTTGGCAATGATAATTTCTGTAAAACAAAGTATGCTTTTGTACCAGTAAGTTTCAATACTCGGTTCTACAGATATAATTTGTGACCCATTTCCGGAGAAACGACCACCAAGGAGCTCCGTAAATATATTATAAAATCCAGAGGGTTCATTTTCGCATGACGGGTTTTAATTTTAAAATCTATTCTTTGCATCGTGTGCGACAAAAAAAACCCCAAACCCTATATTCTTTAGAGTTGTTCACAATGTGAAAAAGTTCCTTTCTTGCTTGGAATACAAACAATTAGTTTATTTTGGTGCAAAATAGCTATGAAATGTATTTTTATCTATAAATTCGCTCAACAGTTATGTGATGGCGTCATAGGTCCATTTAGCCCAGGGGATGACGTCAAATGTTACGAAATGAACGAGTGACAGATCCTGATAGCGGCGAACTGATTGGGCGTTTATTAATCCAACAAGAAATCTCGATACGATATCGGAAATCATTAGAATATTCTACATACTCATTATAAGGTCATCAAGAATCCTTTCAGAAAGTGGTCTCTGGTCAATCTCGGGGCGTTTGTCTTCTTGTAACTCTTGTACATCATAATCAAACGTTTTTGGTTTTGGGTTTTCTGGTAAAGTCATTCTTGACTTCTGACTGTGGATCTTTGGTGATAGTATTTCACCTACAGTAGAAAATTAAAGCGCCTTTGAAAATTAAAGTCGTAGTTCTAATCACATATATACATATTGATTTTCGCCAAAAACCGCTACTATTTTTATATTGGTACTTTATATAATTATTTAGACGTGTACGATCCTCTCTAAAGGAAGTCTTTTCAGATCGGATACAGTTAAAATAACTGTGATCTATAAATAATATCATGAATTGGTTAATAAAAATGTATTGCATATTCATTTGTTTAATTTGAAACACTAAAATGAAATGCGAATCATGATAACAATATCTGTCCAATCAGTAGGCAGGATTCATTAGAAACCAGCTATTGTGATCAAATTCAAAATGCTCTAAGCACTGAAATGTGCGTCACTGAACGGATTGAAACGTTTTTTGTTGATTCAGGATAAATGATTTTTTTCAAACATCCATCCAAATACAAGTTGATGTTATAGATCTAGCAAATCAAAACATGTCACATTTAAAAATACCTTTGTAGAAAAATGTTCATAATCTTTATCATAGGCATATATATGGCAAAATACGAAATCTGCATGCAAAAATTAGGCATAGCATCATCGATAAGGGTCAATATACAGAAAATCTCATCTTCGGTCTTTTGGAAGGGCATTTGTATAAAAATATTAATTATAATTTGAGTGATAAGGTTTTAAGTATGTGCTAAAAAGTAGTGTTTTGAAGGAAATTATGCGAATAGTAAATACGATTTGAGGGGATGTTGAAAGTATCAATCTAATTATGCTTTGCACTTTTAAAAACGAAACAAAACTCTGTTTGTAAAACAACAAAACTCGCATTATAACATAACACAAACCATATGAAAACTCACCAGCTTATACGGCCTACGTCTCGACAGTCTACAAAGCCTACGTCTCGACTGTCTCTACATCACTTATAGTTTCATCTTGTACTGGGCTTTTATAATATAACACGGACCATAAGAAAACTTACCGCCATTCACAGCCTGTGTCTCGACTGTCTCTACATTGTCTTGAATTTCATCTTGTACTGGGCTTTCAGCGCAGCAAATAATTCCGTATAAAAAAACTGGAATGAGACAAAGAACAGTTTTTGAACAGGAATCTAAAGGCAATTGTTACATTATAAGAATTTTCTTCTTTGGAATAAGATTTAAGCCTAATAGTATAAACTGTTGGAATATAAAACAAATGATTTCGAGGAGTTTTTTATCACCACGCCATTCCCGAAAAACATTCATCACACGTGGTTAAGTCTAATCAATCCTAGCTATTATAATATTTCAAACAGTTTCGTATGTGTGATATTGACAGGCGATGAACAGCATGTAACGCATTTACAATATACTGAGCAAAAATTAGAACTTGACACTTCAAAAGTCTCCAACACAACTGCTCATTTCATTTGTACAGAATTATTTCCTAATTAATTTAAGGCTACAGGCTACATTTGCATAGGTTGAGACCTGAAAATTTCTCACTGGTTATTTATTTTGACAAATTACTTCAATAGATTCGAGTGCCATCAAAAACCGTTTTCATAAAATTTCCAAAAAGGATGCACTTTATATTACTCGGTGGTGAATTGGCGTCAGCTGAAACGGTTTCAATCTAACAAGACATCTCTCTACTTTTGAATGTTGATGTAAAAATCTTTCTCAAAAGTTGTTGTAATCTTATAACAGGATAAATTGATAATTGATAGATATACTCAAAAGAATGACCAACTATATGCTTGTTTTGTTGATGCTATGCGCCAAGTGCAACGACACACTCAAGTTTTTGTTTCTACAGTAGCCGTACAATAGAGTGATTGCATTAGTCCAACACTGTTTAAAACATTCTTATACGATCTGCCATGTACACTGAGAATGATAGCACCAATGCTACCTAAGGTGATGTAAATATATTGTTCATTGAATTCCTTGTATGATTATTGTGAAATATCTGGTTCAAAATTTCATAAAATAAAAATTTAGTTCACTGTGTTAAGTAATTCAAAACAGCAAGATAATTCGAGATTCTTTTATGATAGATCAGAAGTTGAAAATGTTTTATCTTATACCGTGATATAATTTCCGTCTGGATCGTTTACACAACCTTAACGCAACCTTTACTCGAGAGGACTAAAATGTTATTCTTAATTCAGTAAAACATTGAATGATGTCAAACCAAATATTAAAACTTTTTTCCATGTTTTCGGCCATACACTGTTCAAGCTTGTTTTCCTTTATGGTAGTGAGGTTTGGGGCCTTATCCAAACTTATAAAAAGACTACTATGGCGCACTACTGAGAATTTAATCTTCTCCAAAAACTTCTCCAAAACGTATTCTCATCTTCATTTATAAGTGACGGCAAGTTCACATTTATGTTCAGTTTGAAATTAAAAGTTGTTTTTACCTCTTTTCTATTGCGTGTAATCGGTTACAAAATTATATAAGAAAATAATTGTTCTATAATACGAATAATTATCCTTACAATGAATTAATTATGGTAAAAAATATATTTATTCAATAAATAGATTAAATTAATTGTTCGATATTTATAAACATTCATTCAATGAAATAAAATATTTATTCTTTAATTATGAATATTTTTTTTCATTTAGAAAATAATTTAATTCTATAATGAAAAATATTCATTGTATAATTAAAAATATTTTATTGTAAAAATAAAATTATTTATCCCAAAATTTAAATAATTCATTCAATGTCACACAAAAAATATTTATTAGATAATTAGCATTCTGGGAAACGTGTAGAACTTACAAAACAGAGGATTTGATTTGTCTATCTCGAAAACGAAGATGGCTGAACACGCGAGGTAAACGTTTCCTCATGCTTATCACGTGTTACGCAGAATGCTAATTATTGAATGAATATATTTGTGTGAGGTATTGAATGAATTATTTTTATTATAAAAATTATTAATATCTACAATAAATATTCTAAATTACATGTATACAATAAATATTTCTCATTATACATCAAATATTTATAATTATACAACAAATATTTGAAATTATTTAACAAATATTTACGATGATAGAATAAATATTTTTTAGTATTGTATAATTTCATTTTTTTTCTTTCTTAAAAATCAATCATGATTATAGAATGCATATTTATAATTATTAAAAAATATTCGTCATTATTGAATAAATATTTATGATTTTAGAACAAATAATTTGATTTATTAAGTGAATATATTTCTACCATAATTTATTTATTTTTAGGACAAATATTCGTATTATGGAACATTTTTTTTCCATATAATTTTGCAACTGATTGCACACCATACTTTTCCTTCTATTGATTAAACCTATGCTAAACCTTTGTGAGATTAAAAAACCGTTTATGGTGTACATGGGCCGTTAATGTTTTCCGTTTTCGTGGGTTACACGTTGACGTAAAGCACGTGGCCTACAAATTAAACAGAATTCATAAAGTTACATCGATTCTTCTTAAAACAATACGTTTTGAATCTCATATTTATTTGACAAGGGGAAAAATAGGAAATTCAAAAGTGTCAAGTTTCATTTTTGCTCAGTATATAAACGAAGAATGAGGTCATCAAGCCAAACCATCAAGAAAAGTCTCAGAGTATAAGCTGTTTTATACTTCATTTAATTTCACCGTAACTAAAACAATTATCACTAGTATTTTTCATTTTCACTATTGTACGTTAAAACCTTGCTATAAGCATTAACTTATAACTACTCGCAAGCATTCCGCGCATGCACATGTTATTCTCAGTAATGAGGGTGTCACAGTTATAGATAGATTGGTGTTTCGCGCACTTGTAAGATTGCTGGAAATGTCGAACAAATTTACATTTAAACATGCAATTAGACATACAGAATAACATTTTAGTTTTTTTTTCTTTTTTTTAAGAATAACATGTTAGTGTCCTTAAATATCGATGTTATCTGGTCGAGAATATATCTTGATAAGGCTTTGCATGTTATTCTATTTATAATGCAATCATTTTTCAGCGCTTAATGATAATAAACCCTTTAAAAACAAAGACATTCAGGTTAAAGTGTATGCAAATTGTTTCTTAAGACAGGCTGCCTTATATCATGCTATGTTATCGGACTGGTAATATCAGGTCAATGCAGGCTTAATTGCATGATAAAAAGGTATTGACTTCAATTCACAAATGAAAAAGTATTATCCGAATTCGATGTTTCGATAATTTCCTTTTTGCTTAATTTAGATGTTTACAAATAGATATATTTAAGGTATAGCTAATATATACATGTATCATACTCGACTAAGTTAACGCTTTAATATTTTTTTGACCCATACAAATATAATAAATGTATCTTGTTGTTCACTTCGTGCGAAATATATCTGTCTCTTCAATATGGAGGTTGTGTTGGATGATGGATACCCCTACCATATGTTATAGTAGAGTTATCCTTCTTCGAATACATCATGATACTGAGCATAAGACTCCAATATTTTAAACTTGCCGATTATAGGATACTGTTTTCATTAATCCCTTTAATCCACCATATTCATGTTCTTCTGTTGATTGTTAATTGAAATAACTTGACTACTTTATATGTATTTCATTCTAGTTATATATGCAGCATTTCCGCCATTGTCACATGTATGTTAATCTATATATTTTAACGATGAACGATTTGGTTCAAGTCATATGAATGAAACTTATGTTTTGTTATGTTATGTTATGTTATGTAATGTTATGTTATGTTATGTAAAACAAAGGGAATGAGTCGCCCTATTGACTTTCAAGTTTGACCTCGGTTTAATCTGATATTTCAGGAACATCGACAGGGGGGCAAAAAATCGCCATCTCTAAAGCTGTTTTGACCCTCGGTCATTGGAGCTAAAACCGTTACATTTTACTATTGGATACATGGACAAAATATTACAATTAGCCTTCATTTTACTCTAATAACCTTAAGCTCACGCACATTTCTTTTTCCGTCTTTTTCGTTAGTTTCTGATGATCATAAAAAGAATAATTTTTTCTGCAATCGTGTTCAGAGGATTGTGATAAATTCTAAGTCTTCAATAAGTCGTTGCTTGTAGATTTTTTTCTTGACCTTAATATATTTCGTTCTATTTTGGTATTGATGACAACAGACAGAGGTCTTGGCTATGTAACGCATTTTATTTGGTGATTCGCGCTAATCTATAACAAGAAAAGGAAAGTAACTAGGGAAAAAATTCTTTTACCAACGGTATTTTATTTCATTACAAATTAAATGAAATACTTACCAGATATATGCGCAAAATCCATTGAGTGGCATAGGCCTAGCGAGAAGAGAAACAACTTATTTTTTGTTGATTATATCATGGTCAATAGATTCTTTAAAACTTTGATGATAAAATGACAACTGTGAAATAATTCGTTGTAAAAAAAGTCCTTTAAGGATTTAACAACGTAAACATACAGATACTTACTTTCTTAAGCGGCCAAGCTTCTTCTTTCGAGCTCTAACTGTCCTAGACTTCGCCATCGGTATATCGTTCAATTATTTCAAAATAAGAAATTATCAAATTCGCAATATATTAGAAAAACAAAGGTCTTAATATACGCTGAAGGAATACGCCGTAACTCTTTTGGATTTTGCTATTGGATACGACGTCGGGTTTACCGTGGGCGGAAATGACGTATGTGAATAACGTCGCGTCTCTTCCGTTGAAAAAAATATATGTGAACTGTCAGGAGAAAAAGGACCATTTGAGAAGAGTGTGAAGTGTCGATCCTAGTGAGGCTGAATTCATGAATCTGATCATTCTACCTTCCTCTGTGAGAATATTTAAAATGCGACCTCCGATTTGACATGTCCTCAACTCATTCTACCAATATTTATTTTCCAGGCGGTGCTTTTTTTTGGGGTAACGTGACAAAAAAATGGGTCACGGAATATTGAAATCTAAGATCTTTGAATCCAGTTTTAAACGAAATTAGGCCGAGATGTTGACAAATCATTTTGAGTTGAATGTCAGAAAATCTTATCTTAAGTCGAACAACCGGAACTCACTGGGCTATCTACAATCGTTGTAACAAACCATAAAGACACAAAAAGAGAAGTTTTAAATTCATGGAGTTGTGAAACGAAGATTCTTATTACTTTATATGAATGTGAGAAACGGGTTCATAAATAAGTATGGTAACTCGAAATACACTACCTGAAATTCATCTTAAATAAAACCGCACTAAATTGCTCCCTCATCGCTCCATTCATTCATTCGAAACACTCACTCAAACTAATCAAAAACGCTCCAAAATGACTAAAAAGGGTCAATCACAATTTCTTTAACATTTTTAGAAGAGGGTCACCAGAGGAATATTCTGGTCAAGTTTCATTGAAATCATCCCACTGGTTCAGGAAGAGATGTTGTTTAAAGATTTCGGGCTCAAAATAAGCCCCGCCCTGTGACGCCCATAATTCGGGGTCAATCAAAATTTCTTGTACAATTTAAGTAAATGGTAACCCAAGGAACACACATGCCAAGTTATATTGAAATCAGGACAAGTTTTTTTTTTTACAGATTTTCAAGTGAAAAAATGCCCTGCGCTGCCACGCCTATATTTGAGGGTCAATCAAAAATTCTTTCATAATTTTAAAAGATCACCCAAGATACTTTTCTACCAAGTTTTATGAAAATCCTCCCATTGGTTTGGGAGGAGAAGACATTTAAAGAAACGTTTACGCACTCATGGACGCACGACGGACACACCGCCATGACAGGCCAGTGGAGCTAAAAGAATGAGTTTTGTTAACAAGAAAGTTTACATATAGGCCCCTTTTTCTATGGTGCAGTATAAAATCACCAGACCACATCAATGTGCACGTGGTCACATGATTTAGAATACTAAATGAATTTTTCATTAACTTCTATGCATTATGAAGAAGTGTTAACAAGAGTTCCTAAAATTTAATTTCAAATATTGGCCCATTTTCTCGTGACGCTAAATTGTTTGATTGATCAATTTTAGGTAAGGATGATCATTATATAGGTACATAATTCTGAGCAAGTTCGAAGACAAAAGGATAAAAACTGTGGACTTTAGAGCGTTAACAAGGATTTTCTAATTAAATTTGCATTAAGCTCCTTTTCCCATGACGCTTGACGGATCTGCCTCACTTTCAAAAGAATGATCCTTGTGATTCTGACCAAGTTTGAAAAAAATCGGATGAATCTGTGGGCTTAAGAGCGTTAGCGAGGATTTTCTAATTAAAATTTTCAATTATTTTCACTTGGCCCCTTTTTCAAGTGGCGGGTGGAACTTGGCGAATCGGGCTCGGTCCAGACGGAAAAAAATCTGTATTGCAAAAGCTCTTTTTACCTTCAGTCAGTAGTGCTAAAAGCTAGCCAATTGTGCATCAGACTGTATACTATTTATCCAGGAAGAATCAGCATATCTAATGACCGCATTACGAGATGACATTTTCCATTTAAATTTATTGTGGCCTAAACCAGACAAAATACATGTAGGACATCAGACAATCATTTATTGAATACTTTTGCAGGAGATGAATAATATCTGGTATGAATCTGATTTTGACTGTCGTGTTTTTTTTATAATAATTCATACTAATTTATTTTAGTTCGATAGAAACGAAAGCTCAAGCCTATAGAGCCGCTTTCAAACACTCAATCCTGATGTTTTCACACCCAAGACAGAGAGGCAGTGGTTTAGAGCCACTGCTACCCAATTCCACAGCTGGATGAACTGGAACTGACTATTAAGTGTTTTGCTCATAAATACGCCCCGGCAACGGTAAAGGCTCAAACCATGGGCCTCCAGTTCCGTCATGTGCATTTACCACTAGGCTACCGCCTACCAAGATTCAAGATATTTTATTGGCAATTTAGGCCACCGGTCCATTATACAAAACATAGTTGTTAGCTACATATAAGAGTGATGATACTAATACTACATGTAAAACGTTATACAATATCATATATTTTCAAAATGCAAATGTATTAAACTACAGACATGAATTCACTTCGAGCTTTTAGTGCGCTATCAATAAATTTAGCTATTTTTAGAACATCAGATTCTCTCGAGGAATTTAAGATTCTGTAAAAAGAGTCTGTTGTTCTGTTATCGAGCAATTGTTTAGAAAAATATACAATTCTTAGATTTTCGTATTGTTGGCATTGGAAAAAGAAGTGAAATTCGTCCTCCAGAATAAATATGTTTTTACTGGCACAAAATAGGCAAAAACGCTCCTGTTTTGGTACAGATAAGTGTCTACCTTTTTCAATCATTAATTCGTGGTTTGAACACCGAAAATTGCCATATATTCTACGTAAATTTGAAGGTAGAAAATTGTTTAAATAAAGTTCTGGGACCAGCAATGATTTAAAATGTTTATAGTGATCTGATTTGCCTGCACTAGCAACATTAGCAAACCACTGTTGGACATAACAATCTCGTATACGTGTTTTGAAAGTCTTAAGAAAAGTTTCATCATTGCCAACGTAATGTGAAATCCACACGTATCCAAAGCCTTGAGAAAATAAAAGATCCTTGATACATGATGCCCAAGTTTTTCTACCCGACTCGTCTAGCCTTTTTAGCATTAAATAACACTGCTTTGGATACCTATGGTTTTCCATGCGAATAACTTTTAACCAGTATTTAATACAATTTGGTATATAATAAGTACATAGAGGTAGACGACCGCATTCTCCTAGTACAAATACATCAGACGTTGTTTTTTTGTATAAATTACAATATTGTTTACAAAATTTAATATGTGCACTTTCAACTTTCTGATTATATGTAAAACCGCAAATTTGAGAACCAAAGCACAGAATAGGTCTAATATTAGAATAAAAAAATTTAAATGCGTCGTAAGGATCTAATCTGCCGTACAGCCTTTGAAACCGAAAAATGAAATGAGATGCTTTTAGTGCTTGTAAAGATAAATATTCACAAGTTTTACCCCATGTAAATGTTGGCGTAAGATAAAGGCCTAAATATTTGTAAAAAGATACCGTTTCGATTTTTTGACCCTTGAAAAACCATTGTTCTGTGCTTCGTAATGGACCTCCATTTCGGAAGACGATAATTTTGGACTTTTCAAGATTTAAGTTCATACTTGTTGATACGCAAAATTCTTCGATAACGTTAATTTGTCTCTGAAAAGCGACCACTGTATCTGAAAAAGTTGCAATGTCATCTGCAAATAAAAGGGCAAATAACTCTTCAATATTTTCGGATATAAAAATACCGCGACTACACCTCGCTTTCAACAACAAGATAAGACCATTGATAAACAGTGAAAATATTATAGTGCTACTGACACAGCCCTGTCTGGTTCCAGTCTTACAGTTGAAATATGAAGTTAAAGTATCATTTATTTTCACACAGGATTTTATCTTTGAATACATTGACTGGAAAATTGTACAGAATTTTCCTGATATATTGTTTCTAGCAAAAGCATCCCACAACTTCTGGTGTTGGACGCTGTCAAATGTTTTTGCAAAATCAATGAAAAAACAATAAAATCGACCTCCTCTTCTTGATAAGTACTTTTGGGCTAATGCCATAAGAATAAAATTGTTGTCAGCAGTTGAATAGCCTTTCCTAAATCCAGCCTGCGATTCATCTATTATATTGTAATTATCACACCATAATGTTAAACGATTGGATAAAATATGAACAAAAAATTTACAAAGACTATCAATTAAAAAAATCCCTCTATAGTTATTAGGGTCTAAAAAAGAACCCCTTCTATGGATCGGTGTAATAATGCTTTTTCCCCATTCTGAAGGAAAATCCCCTGTATTGAATATGTGGTTAAATGATTTGTTAAGATACGGTAACGTAGAATGCATCGTATACTTGAACATTTCAATACACAGACCATCTGGTCCAGGAGCGCGATGACTTTTGATAGAATTGATACTTTGAATAATTTCATCATCTGTTATAGGGTAATTTAACATTGAGCAATCGTGGTTTGATATAAGTTGGTTTAATGAATCGTCGTTTTCAGTATTTGTATTGGGGTGACATTCAATGTTCAATATAGTCTCGAAATGAGCAATCCAATCGGAACCATTTAAAGGGAAGACTTTATTAGGTGAACTTTTCCGGGAATTCAAAAGAGACCAATATTTCTTAGTATCGTTCCTAGAGTTTATAAGTTCCTGTCTTTTAATTTTAAAGTAAGCTAATTTGCGCTTTTTACAAATAGCTTTAAATTCATTGCGTTTAATTTTATAGTTGATTAAATCTGATTCCAAATTGCTTCGACGAAAAACGTCAAGAGCTTTAAGATTCTCGCGTTTACCCGTATTACACGTATTATCCCACCATGGATGACTTAATAAAGTTCGTTTAGTACTTGACGTTTTATTCTTCATACAATTTCCAGCAAGTAGTCTTTTGATAATGGGATAATAGCCTATGGTTACATAAGCGAAGCCAAATTTGTGACGTCATGCTGAATGATGCATAGAAATCACGTGCAAAATGCCACGCTTTAAGAAAATTTGTCTTGAAATTTTTACATTTGTTTCATTTGTGCTTGTAATTAAATAAATATTCAGTTTTTTTTCCGAGAAAGATAGGTTGATTTTTCATTTCATTAACAACAAAAGCTATATTTTCACTCGTGGCTCCGTTGCTTAAGAAAAATAAAAAAGCTTTTATTGTTCACTCAATGAAATATAAACAGACCTTACACTGAAACAAACAATTATCCCCTATATAATCATTCCTATTGACAAAATTGAAGTAGATCTACTTCTTGTAAACAACAAAAATGCGTGACGGATTGTGAAAATGGGTGGAGGATAAAAGAATACCCAGTACTGCACTACAGTCACAATTAGCAACAGTGACGATCAGCTATCAGGGCCCAAAGTTATATTTTTTTCGTGCCTAACTGAGAATTTCTCAGTTTTAGAATTCAAATAGATATATAAACATAAAAGATGATATTTATTGGTTGTTATTTATAACAACTTATTACTATTCTTTTTAATGTTCATACATTTGTATTAGTATGTCAACAGAATAACGGCTTTAATATCAAGCTCCATTGTTTCTTGATTTTACTGGGACAGAAATATTAAAAGCATTTGAGAGATGTAGAGATTATTTGTCGACTTCATGGAGGTATTAAACTTAACACCAAACCAAATCAAGTTTGATTAGGTTTTTTATTTGAAATCACAAAATAATCTCTTTCTATCTTAAATTTCAATATCAAGACTAAAAAAATGTTATCTCCATTATGAGACAGATTTTTTTGGGACAACTTTTGTGTGCAAGCTTACAAACAAGTTACAAACTCAAAACTGTTTTCATTGAACAATGATACCAATTTTTCAGGCAATCAGAATGCATCAGTCTTAGTTGACTCCAGCAGAATTAAATGATTTCATTGTTTTTTTTTTCATTCAAAAAGTGGAGTTATACATGTTGCTATTAATGTGGCGTCTGTTAACCGAATGTTAACCCTAGTCATGCTGTGTAAAATTATTGGCAAATTGAATTATTTGAATTTAATTAAAAGTCTAAAAAACCAAGCCCTGCGTTCAGGATGACTAAACAGTGTAAACAGTTTGCCAATTGTACCCCACTTTGCAAGCAAGTGCACATGCAAAGCGGAGTATTATGGGCAAACTGTTTGCATTGTTTTGTCGTTTTGTCATCCTGAACACAGGGCTGGATATACTAATTGTGAATTAGTTTTTTTTTTTTAACTATGATTTTTCAATTTTAATATAAACAAGAGCTGTCAGAGACAGATTATGCTTCCCCCCCCCCCCCTTCCCCCCCCCCCCCCCCCCCCCCCCAAAAAAAAAAAAAAAAAATGTATGCCATCAATGGAAAATTCATTGCAACGAAACTTAAAATGAATAAAAAAATCTTAACATTTTTTGAGAGGCAGTTGTTATAGGGTTGAACATTTTTCAATGACATTCTGCAAAAGAGTTTTGTCGTTTTCTGCTCAGTACTGAAATATGAGACACAAAGAGCTAACATAAAGGTAACAAACATTAGGCACCTTTTTGCATGACATATTTTTAGACAAAATTTAAAATAGTTTATGGTAAAGGGCATCTGAATTGCTACTCAAATGTGAAAATTCATCAAATTCTGAACATGAGACTAGGAAAAATGAAAGAATAACTGAATTTTACAAGCTAAGGTAAAGGTAACAAACATTTAGCCCCCCTTTTCCATGATATATTTTTTTGTTAAAAAAATTCAAATTGTTTATAGCAAAGGGTATCTGATTTGCAACTCAAATATGAAATTTCATTAAATTCTGACCATTAGACCAGGAGAAAATTGAGAAAAACTGTATTTTACCCTAAGTCCCCCTTTCCCGTGACAAGGCCTCAAATCCAAAAACTTAGACAGATGCATAAAGGATATATCATAGGGAGTTCACATGGTAAGTTTCATTTTATTTGGCCTAAGGGTTATGGAGAAATCCTTGGAGACGGACAGATCGACGGACGGACCGACAGACAGACGTCACAGTGGCTATATGCTCTCCCTTCGGAGAGCATGAAAAGGGTTATCAAGTGGTATGGTCTATTTCATCCCCCACAGTATGACAAGGATCAACACTTATGTATGACCCTGAGATGGTCCATTTAGGTCACATTAACATATTTAATCAATACACAATATAATGTGCCATTGATGTCAATATCATTAAAGATGTTAAGTTCTAAGGTTTAACTGTGGACAGACAGTTGGCTGCAATGAAATGACAGAGGGAATTACAAATAACACTTAAGCATAAGAATTGAAATTTATTCGCACTAAGAATTACCAAAAACAGAGTATCAATAACAAGAACAACAAAAACTGTATAATGTATAGTCTTGCAATCAGGTGTATATATCACAGAAAATTCAAAATAAGGACTAAATTTTACTATGAAACTGATCCAGTAAATATATTTAACCTTTTTTGCCCTGAGATTGACCTTCAAAGAATTTTTCTTTAAAAAAAATGCATATTATTTCAAGCTACTTTCCTATTCAATATAATCATTGTGGCAATTCTTTTTACATCTGAAAGAAACAAGAGGACCAAGATGGTCCTAGATTGCTCACCTGAGTCTCTTTGACTCATGGGACATCACATCAATTAAATAGGCAGATGTAATAAAGGAGATAATTTCTACACAAAAACAAGATTCATGAAGTTTGGGCAAAAATTGTGACCTCAAGAGCTATAACAAGAAAATTATCATTACAACACCTTTTCCTGTTATATGGCATGGATCTTTCCCATTTTCAATAAGGTTCATCCTTTTGACTTGGCCAACATTCTGACCAGGTTTCATGATAATTGGGCCATATTTGTGGCCATTGGAGCGTTAACAAAAAAAATGTCATTAAGGCCCCTTTTCCCATGATATAGCATGAATCCTTCCCAATTTAAATAGGTTTATTCCAAGTGACCTGGCAAACATTCTGACCAAGTTTTCATGAAGATTGGGCCACATTTGTGGCCTCTAGATTATGAACAAGAAAATTGTCATTAAGACCCCTTTTCCTGTGATATGGCATGGATTCTTCCCATTTTCAATAGTGTTCATCCTTGTTAACGGGCAAACATTCGGACCAAGTTTCATGAAGTTTGTGCTATATTTGTGATCTCTAGAGTGTAAACAAGAAAATTGTCCCTTTTCCTGTGATTTGGTATGGATCCTTCCCATTTTCGATAGGGTTCATCGTTGTGCTCTGACAAACACTTTGACCACATTTCATGCAGATTGGCTCTTATCTGTGGTATCTGGAGCGTAAACACTTAGATTGTTGACACTGGACAACAGACGACGGACATTCAATGATCACAATAGCTCACCTTGAATCGATCGCTCAGGTGAGCTAAAAGAACAATAAAATATTATGTAGAATTTTAAGTAATAAGTAACCCAAACTATAATCCTAGTTTGATTCACTCCAGTGCTAGCTAGCTTCATTAAGTTACACGGAACATTAAGCTTGAAGGTTCACTTTGGAACAGACAGATGCCAGCAATGAAATGTCAGATGGAATGATGGTATTGAATGACAGACAAACATAAACAGGTCAAAGAATATGCCCTTATTTCTTAAGACAATTAAATTATGGTATAAAATTATAATTTTTTTATTGAAATACATGTACTCATAAACCTATTATCAAAACAATATGTTAAAAATAACATTGTGTGGACGGATATCATGAATTTAACAATTATACACTAGGATCACATTATACTTACAACATTTTGGCCATCTATATTCAATGGGTAAAAATTTATAACATGTACTAACAAGGTGGCAAATTGTCACAAGATATGACTGTTACACTGCTGGGGCCTGTTTTACTAAACATCTTACGATAATTTTTTGCGTAAGTCAAAAATAAAACTTTCTTCTACAGTAGTAACTAAATATAGAATTCTGCCATGCATCATCTCATTGGAATCGACTTCTTAAGACGATTCAAATGAGATATTGCAAGACAGAATCTAACAATGAATGAAAACACCAGGTACGATTTGTGATTTTGACATACAATTATTTTTTCGTAAGATGTTTAGTAAAATGGGCCCCTGGATTTTGGAAATAACTCAAGAATTAAGCAAGGTAGAGTTACAGTTCTTGTGCACTGCACTCCGTAATCGTAAGAGGAACATTTACTGCCAAGTTTCAAGTCAATCAGAAACAAGGTAACCATTTATGCTCTGGACAAAGTGTTGGATGCTGCCTGCCTGCCAGATGGCAGACACCAAGTCTAAAGGGGGTGATCACATAATATGTCTAATCTCTCAATGGGCGTAAAAAAATAAATAGGAATATACAAATTATTTATCAACCCAGATAAAGAAATTCTTGACTGAGCCAAATGTTTACAGATTACAATTCCATAATATGCAACAAGCTATTTGCTAGAATATGGTTTACTCTCTGGTCTTGATAAAGCCCTTTTGTTAATTTTCTTATAGAGTTAAAAGATTGTCCTTTTTTAAGTGAGGACTCTCAATTATATTGCACCCAAACAGTAAATTCTGATATGCATCAATATCACAACTAATTTAGTAAATTTTATTTTCTATTTTAATTTATAGAATATATCACAGTATAAATAATGAAAATAGAAAAAAAATATAGCCTGTATCGCTCCAGAGACTTGTCAAGCCTTGTCAATATAAAAAATGAAAATTAAAAAGTCCGAAAATTTTGTTTGAATCAAATATTAATTTTGAAATATCAATTTTCAAGCATTTCTAGAGAAAAAAAGGAAAACCAGGGAGTATAGACCAAGATCAAATTGCACTTATGTCTAGGCTGATCTTTGTCTTTACCTACTGGCACAGTTGTTATAATTGGCATTCAGCATGACAAGTATTAAGGTCTATATTAAGAGAAGCATCCCAAATTACATTTGACAAGTAATTATTCAGGTAACTGTACAGTCATGTCCATATAAACAAAAGTCTCAAATGATTGGTGACTTGAGACATGCAACTTCAGGTATAAGGGAGACAATCTATTGTTTGACTATTCAGACAACTAATGAATTGCCTCCCTTAGACCATAAATAAGATGTGATACATCTGTAACAATTACCAGTATATGTCATATGTAGAAAATAATCTTAATCCAGAAAGGGACTGATTTTACAATATATTTGAGGAATTTGATAGTTTTGATTATCTTTCATAGAAAGGAATCAAAAACAATTTCAAAATTTCTCTTAATTTTTTGCCATGGTGTTTTTACCAGAATTCTACATAGAATTTATTTCTTTAAAAGAATCTGTGAGAAGTCTACCTAATGTACAACTTAAGTTGCGGGATGGACACAATGTCTTGACAAAATCTCACCGGTCGTCAATCAGTGGAGGTTATAATACAAGTACAAGGAATATTTAAGTGCACTGTATAAAAGGTTAATAAGCAAAACAAAACAAAACATATTTCAATGCTTGCTTATAGATAAAAACTTGATCCATGAATGCATGGTTAACTTTAAAGTCTATAAAAAGGAATAGTTGATGGACCATTGAATTCATTGAGATAATTCTTATGGTTTTCAACAACATTAAATTCAATAAAAAATAATTTTTTGTTAGAGAATGCTAGCTTTTTTGCTCATGGTGAAGGGACTTTTTATGATGGTTGCTTAATAAAAGAGGTCGCAAAATAGAAGTAGTCGCACAAGCATTATCAACTTTACTTTTATAGCTAGTTTCCAGAGGTACAGATTAAAGGGGGTAACTCCAGTCTAATAACATTATTTCTATTCAAACCCTATGTTGTGGTTTCTCATTTGAATTGTCTCGGTGAGACAGTTCAAATGAATACTAACAACATAGGATTTGTGCAAGTAAAGTTGAAATATTTTTTTTTGAAACCCAAAATACCCCCTCTATCTGTAGCTTTAGTTGCAAGTCAAATATGAGGTTGTACATTACATTTCCAATAGTGTGACTTGTGTGCATAAACACAAACACATAACAACCTGGGCAGCCACACAAACAAGCGATGTTTGTAAAACATTTATGTCCCCTATGAAAGCAGGTCATTGGTTATTCTTGTCAATGAACAAAGGGCAATAACTCACTAAATATGAGTAGAGTTATGGTTCTTGTGCAATGCACTGCTCCTCAATGAGATCTATCAACCTATGAAGTTTCATGATTCTAGCTTGCATACTTTTTGAGATACACTTGGAGGAAAAAAAGTCCAAAGGCGAACCGACCATTCTTCAAGTGCAAAACAATATACCCCTACTTCTTTGAAGGGGGTATATTTAATAAGAATTCAGATGGCAGGCTAAAGAGGTGTAAATCTATATGAGCCATAGTAAAGATTCTGGCCCAACTGTGTGGATGTACATGCCGGCAGAGGCTTCCCTTGCTCAAAGGATTTATTTGTTTATTTGAATGGAGTTTTATGCCACTTTCAATAATCTTTCAATTATATTGCGGAAGCTGGAGCACCTAACAATGGATTCCTGGTATTTCTCACACCAGCAACACCATAACATCCTTTTCTAGCCTCCAGATGCTATTCCAAAGAGGTCTACGATAATCAACCTATTGGTGGAAGTCAAATAGTCGGAAAGAATGAGTGCCGCCGTTGGGGATCGAACCCGGAGACTCTAGATTGACAGTTAGACGCGCTACCAAATGGACTATGATGGCGTCATGGGTCAAAGGAATACTTTCAATTTTGTTGCTTGAAATACCTCCCACAAGCTTATACCATCTTTTCATATTCAGATTCCCACAGCAGAAGTTGCTTACACTGCATAAAGGTCATCAAATGAGTGGTCATCTACTTCTGCATTTATTAAAACAGTCTTCTATAAACAGATAAAAATGAGTCTCTGCTGAGTTTTCATCTGTATTAGATGACAGGTTTAATAAATTTGGTATTTAAGGAATGCAGATTCTTTAGATTCACCATTAAAAATTTCCCTTTCTCAGAGTATGAGCTCATTTGTAAGTTACACCAGTGCAAAAACACCCAAGTAAAATTATACATATTCAACAGTGTAATTTTACTCCTATGAAGAAGGTCATTTTATTATATTTAATAATAACTAGCACTCACTATAAAATAAACAAATTTTTTTACTGATCACTCTCATTTCCTTCTTCATGTTTTTTCTTCTTCTTTTTCTTCTTTTTCTTTTTCCTTTTCTCTTTTTCTTCTGTATCATCGTAAACTGTAGGCTCTGGATCTTGTTTTATTGTTACCTTTTAAAAAGTGAAGCTTATTTGATAATCATTGTTTGTGTTAATGGGGTTTAACACTGCTTTAAATGGTTTTTCAATCTTATCAAAGATGTTGTAGAACCTAACCATGAAATCATGGTATTTTTCTCATCTGTACTACCACTCTTTATCCTTTCCTAGCCAAAACTCAAAAGTAGTTGGGTTGTGTAAACAAGAGCTGTCAGAGGACAGCAAAGCTCGACTATTTCTAGTACAGGATAGTAACAGCAAATCAATTTCAACATTGGAATTTCAATAAAATTTAAGTTAAGAGAAAAGAATCTTTGTCTAGAGGCTGATATTATGGTCACAGAAGCATGTGCAAAGTTTCAAGAAATAGGTTTAGTACGAACAGAGATACAACTAACATAAAACAGTTGCACATAAAAACATAACCAAGATTTTTAAGTCCGTTAAAAGGGTTAAAATTCCACTAAATTAAATATCAGAGTAATGAATCTTTTTCTGTGGGCTAACATTATGCTCAAAGAAGCATGTGTAAAGTTTCCAAGCAACAGCTTTAGTAGATACAGAAATAATACAGATGTACATCAGTTGCACATAAAAACTTAACCAAGATGTCTAAGTCTCAAAAGGGTTAAAATTCCCCTAAATTCAATATGAGAGTCATGTATCTTTGTCAAGAGGCTGATAATATGGTCACAAAAGCATGTGTAAAGTTTCAAAGCAATAGCTTTTATAGAAACAGAAATATTACGGATAAACAACATTTGCACATAAAATTTTAACCAAGATTTCTAAGTCCAAAAAGGGTTAAAATTCCACTAAATTCAATATGAGAGTCATGTATCTTTGTCAAGAGGCTGATAATATGGTCACAAAAGCATGTGTAAAGTTTCAAAGCAATAGCTTTCATAGAAACAGAAATATTACAGATAAACAACATTTGCACATAAAAACTTAACCAAGATTTCTAAGACCAAAAAGGGTTTAAATTTCGCTAAATTTTATATCAGAGTATTGAATCTTTGTCTAGAGGCTGATATTATGGTCACTGAAATATGTGCAAAGTTTCAAAGCAATAGCTTGAATAGAAACAGAGATTTTAAACTTGCACGTGAAAACTTAACCAAAGCATTACGCCGACGCCCGGGTGACCGGAATAGCCCTCCTATTCTTTGAATAGTCCAGCTAAAAAATGTTATTATCTTTGTTTGTATAATAAGGGTCCTCTAAGGGTCCTTATCTTTGTTTGTATAATAAGGGTCCTCTAAGAAGAACTTTAAAATCTTTTAAAAACCTTAATTTTTGTTGGTATCCATCAAACTTGAGGTATCAAGTATCTTCAGAAGGTATTTTTTCAACAATAACATTCTTTACTTAAAGACGTTTATTTTCAAAAAAAGCCCTGAGAGTTTTACCATTTTCTTTGTAATTGATGATAGTTATAGAAAGCTGCAAACGTTGGAAAAGATTCTAGATATTTCAATTAATTTGTCTTTGTATAAATTTTGTTAAACTGTCATGAACTGAGCCTTTATTTTGCCTGATATAACCTTTAAGAAAAACTTTTGATTCTCTAGGTACTTGCTGTCAATGTCCCTGATAATATGGATAAACACACAGACAGACAGTATCTATTTCATCATATTTACCCTAATAATAGGGCCCTCCTTAATAGGAGCACCCCCACATTTTTTATTAAGAAAAGCCACTTCAAATGCCTAAATTTTAGGAACTTTTTGTGACTTCTTCTCTAATTTGAGATGAATTTCCTCTAAACAATCATTTATATGATTGTTTAGAGGAAATTCACATCAAATTAAAGGGAAAAGGGCCTTGAAGACATCAATTTTAATGATTTTTTAAATCAGAAAATGCATACTAAATAAAAGCTCCCTGATTATGGTATGTTAAGCTCCTGGGAGCATTTATTAGGAGAAATACGGTAAATCCTTCAAAGAAAACTTACAGGACTTTGTATATTATCATCAGTCCATGCTGTTAGAGGTACAGTATCATCAGTCCCATAGACAGCATCTAAATCTGTTATATCTATCTGTCCTCTATCTCTACCAACACCATAATCTGTGTATCTACCTAGCACTGAACCTGGTCTACCAGTATCAACATGGACATTGTCCTGATGACCTTTATAGTCTGGTATTTCTCTGTTAATATCCAGATCTGTGTATCTACCAAGTGATGAACCAGGTCTATCAATTTCACCCTTTGTGTCATCATGATGTGCTTTTCTATCTCCATAAGTTGCCGTTTTGGGTCTCCTATCACCCAACTCATCCTCAGGCAACAAGAAATGAACTCTCTGTGAACCTCTCTCTATTGAACTGTGAGGTCTGTTTACATTATTTTCTTCATCATTTTCATCTGTTTTTCCTTTCTTGTCCTTCTTTCTTTTCCTACTACTCCTTCGTCTTTCTATTTTGGAAGCATCAGTTGCTGTGTCCTCCCCCACCACCGGTTCCGTACTTTGGAAATCATCTTTCATGTCTGGTTCCAATTTTTCATTCTTGTCTGGTTCCAGGTTTTCTTTAGATTTTTCAGACTGGTTCAGTTTATTTTCCTCTTTCTGTGCTGTGTCTGGGTCACCCTTCTGACTTCTCCTCAGTTCCTGCACCATAATTTTGGTTGAATCCCCGGCCTGTTCTCCAGACAAGGTTACTGGAATAGTCATGAGCTTGGAACCTTCCTCACTAGGTAACACCAGCAAAGCAGCAGAGTCACTCTTTTTCTGAAATTGGTATTAAATAATCGACTAGAACAAATCTGATGTGGTTTTAATTCAGAAGACCAAAGTAATTCGTAAATAGTTAACATTATTCAGGCATGGCCTCAATTGATTATTTATCAATTAAGACATGAAAAAAATGTGTCCGAATTTAAAATGAAATACTGTAATTCTTTAGATTTACATCTAAATAAGTCAAACTACAAATTATACACAATTTGTAAAAAGATATTTTTTTTTTCATTCTTTATCTTATAAATTATTTCTAAATAATCAATAGGAGAACTCAGCATGCAATTGAAATATTTCAAGATGAAAAAGGGTGGTTATTATTTAAACAAGAGGACCATGATGGTCCTAGATCGCTCACCTGATTCTCTTTGACTCCTAGGACATCAGATCAATAAAATAGGCAGATGTCATCAAGGAGATAATTTCTAAATAAGATCAATACCATGGAATGTTTTCAGCAAAGAGTATCAAGGATATGCCTGGGCACAACCCTTACACGAACATATGGGCATCTAGTGAACCAACTTCATGAATACAATTACATGAGACTATTATGAAAATTCCATGCCTATTGGTTTCAGAGGATATTTAAGTTTTTAACCCTTGTCATGCTGAACCCGGAATATATCCTGCTTTGGCAGAAGCTATAGACAATCATCAGCCTGCACATATGTGCAGTCTGATGTTAGTCTACACCACCTGTTTCTCATTTTCAAACCAGAATTGTCAATAGATTTTGTTTTTCAAATAAAAATTGACATACAGTTTGGACTTTTAGTGCTTTTTGCCCTTTGATTTTGATGGAAATTTTTAGCCAAAATTTATTCAGCATGACAAGGGTTAGGATTTCCTCCTGTCTATGTAAAATATGGTGGGTTCATTCAAATCCCAAATGTGACCACAGGGGCATGACATGAAAACATTGGTAGAAAACCACTATATAATATTACAAACAAAATATGGAAGATGTCTGCCTTTTGGTTTCAGAAAAGAAGAATTTTGAAGTTTTTTACTCTTTGAATCTAGGTAAAAAGATTACACCTGGGTAGAGTCAAAAAATGACCCCAGGGTCTTGATATGAACAAACTTGGTAGAGGTCCACTAGATGATGTTTCATACCAAATATGAAAGCTGTCTACCTTCTGGTTTCAGAGGAAAAGATTTTTGAAGATTTTCCTATTTTCACCCTTTTTGTTAAGAGTTTAGGGAGAGTTAAGGGGGGATTTCCTTTATTTGAACAACTTTGGTAGAGCTTGTCCCAAGGAACATCACTACCAAGTTTCATCATGATTGGCCCACTGATTTAGGAGGAGAAGATGTTTAAAGAAATTGTGGATGATGGATGTCGGACATTGGACGATCACAATAGGTCACCTTGAGCACTTCATGCTCAGGTGAGCTCAAAATGCTCCTAGAGTTATCCCCCCACGAAATTGAATTATTCTAGTTTAAATAGTCAACAAACATTATGAATAACTACAGTAGTATTCTGCATAATTATTTAACTGGCAGGGTGTGGCTTAGCTGTGATGTAATTTGGCTAGTTTACACTTCAATATTTAGGGTTCTTTCAAAAGTATGTCCACAAATATTGTTAACATGTGCAATTAACTGTACCTTAAACCAGAAGGCTTAACATGCTCAGAGAAAGTGAGCATATTTCATCGTTAAGTAACCAAAGCCTCGTAGCTTCAGCTTGTCAAACTGAAGTTTCAAAGGTTTGGTAACCAATCTTCGATCAAAGGTCTAACGTTATTTATGTCATAATAATATCAAATTCATCTCACTTATCTATACTTACTCACAAATTATAATTATTCATGTCTATCAGTTATAAATTCAAATTTTGAAAGCTAGAGACAATATCAGGTATTATAAACAAATCCGACTAAATATTTACCTAGTTTTAGTGAAAATTAAGAAGAATTTTCATTGTGTGACAGACAACACCACATGAAATATATCAACATGCAACATTTCAATAGCAAAAGGGGGGGAGGTGTTATAAAATTAAACCTAGAGGTGAATTTAGCGAGCAAATATTTCAGAAACTGATAACTTTACCGCTGGCAAATTTTCCTTTTTTTCGAATAAATAGTTTTTGATATTTCAGTCTAGTGATTACCTAGATGTATATGACAAAGATATTTTCTAGTGTAATAATAATGGTAATTTTAAGGACATCAAATTATTCCATTACAAATCAATGAAAATGTTTTTTTTCTATCTAAATTTTAAGAAATATTCACGTTTATGTTCATATTCACCAGTATATCAAATTATGTTTATGTTAACAATACAAGAGGACCATGATGGTCCTTAATCGCTCACCTTCGTTTCTTTGTCATAATTGATTATTATCAAATTTCCAGTAGAAGTCATTATTTATGATTTGTTAAAGTGTAAACAAGAAAATTGTTATAAAGGCCCCTTTTCCCATGATATGGGATGAATCCTTCCCATTTTCAATAGGGTTCATCCTTCTGACCTGACAAATATTTTGACCAAGTTTCATGAAGATTGCACAATATTTGTGGCCTCTATAGCGTAAACAAGAAAAATGTCATTAAGGCCCCTTTTCCTGTGAAAGGGCATGGATCATTCCCATTCTCAATAAGGTTCATCCTTGTAACCTGGAGAACATTCTGACAAAGTTTCATGATGATTGGACCATATTTGTTTCCTCTAGAGTGTAAACAAGAAAATAGACTTTTAGGCCCCCTTTCCCTTGATATGGCATGGATCCTTCCCATTCTCAATAAGGTTTATCCTTGTAACCTGGAGAACATTCTGACATAGTTTGATGATGATTGGACAATATTTGTGGCCTCTAGAGCGTAAACAAGAAAAATGTCATTAAGGCCCCTTTTCCTGTGAAAGGGCATGGATCATTCCCATTCTCAATAAGGTTCATCCTTGTAACCTGGAGAAATTTCTGACAAAGTTTCATGATGATTGGACCATATTTGTGTCCTCTAGAGTGTAAACAAGAAAATAGACTTTTAGGCCCCCTTTCCCTTGATATGGCATGGATCCTTCCCATTCTCAATAAGGTTTATCCTTGTAACCTGGAGAACATTCTGACATAGTTTGATGATGATTGGACAATATTTGTGGCCTCTAGAGCGTAAACAAGAAAATTGTCTTTTAGGCCCCTTTTCCCATGATATGGCATGGATCCTTCCCATTCTCAGAAAGATTAACCCTTGTAACCTGGAGAACATTCTGACAAAGTTTCATGATGATTGGACCATATTTGTGGCCTTTAGAGTGTAAACAAGAAAATTGTCTTTAAGGCCCCTTTTTCTGTGATATGGCATGGATCCTTCCCATTTTCAATAGGGTTCAACCTTTTAACCTGACAAACATTCTGACAAAGTTTCATGATGATTGGACCATATTTGTGGCCTCTAGAGTGTAAACAAGAAAATTGTCTTTAAGGCCCCTTTTTCTGTGATATGGCATGGATCCTTCCCATTTTCAATAGGGTTCAACCTTTTAACCTGACAAACATTCTGACAAAGTTTCGTGATGATTGGACCATATTTGTGGCCTGTGGATTGTAAACAAGAAAATTGTCTTTTAGGCCCCTTTTCCCATGATATGGCATGGATCCTTCCCATTTTCAATAGGGTTCATCCTTGTAACCTAGAGAACATTCTGACAAACTTCATAATGATTGGACCATATTTGTGGCCTCTAGAGTGTAAACAAGAAAATTGTCTTTTAGGCCCCTTTTCCCATGATATGGCATGGATCCTTCCCATTTTCAATAGGCTTTATCCTTGTGACCTGGGGAACATTCTGACAAAGATTCATGAAGATTGGTCCATATTTGTGGCCTCTAGAGGGTAAACACTTAAATTGTTGACGTCTGACGACGGACGACGCATGATGGTCATCCAATGATCATAAAAACCCACCTTGAGCATGATGTGCTCACGTGAGCTAAAAAAATGAAATGAAATATAACAACACCACTCATTGGTGCCTAAGATTGGCTGTTGAGTGCCAGAAAAGGATTAAAAAATCAAGTCCAATAAGGCTTTATAATTTGTATTAATTGCATCTAGAGTTATCCCTACAGGAAGTACAGAATTTCTTTTTTGGGTAAACATGTGTACAAAGCTTCAAGTAAATGCCTTAATAATACCCTTTTTAAGGCAATAATGAAAACATTGACAACGCCACTAAGTCTATGGCAATCCCTTACATTTTCTCAGAAAACTTCTGAGCTAATTAGGCTTCTTTAATTGTAAAGATACTAGATATATTTGTTAAACACCAATGCCTCAGACAATGCAATTTTTCAGAAACAGTAGTTAGCAATGCAATACAGTAAATAACACCACAATGAAATTCAATAGGGATAGCACAATGAATTTCGACATCAAGTTTACGTTTTCAAAATATTATAACCTAGAAAAATGACCTTGACCTTGATTGATGACTTTTTAAGTAAGTACAAGCTATCAGGTTTTGTCACAACAATGCACATGTAAAATGCTAACCTATCAAAAGTTATGGCATAATGTAAATGTTTTGGCAGGACAAACGAAAAGACAAACAGACAAACAGCAGAAAAAATATGTCCTTGATCTTTTGAAGTGGGGGCATACCAATCTTACAAACTAGAGAGGGGATTATAAAACTTTATATGAAACTTAGAGTAAACAAAACAAAATGAAACTAGCTAAAACTAATGAGGGGTTTACAAAACTGAACGTAACCAAGGGAAAACAAAACTTAAAGAACCAGCAAAAACTAAAGAGGGGTTAAAAAATCTGAATGTAACTAAGGGTAAACAAAACTTAAAGAAACTAGCTAAACCTAAAGAGGGGTTTACAAAACTGAATGTTACAACAAATATCCATGACGGATACTTACTCTCATACTTGCTAAGTAACATTTCTGTTATCAGATTTAAACATCATTTAAGTTAATTGAATTTATTATAATTTGAAGATCTATTTTGAATGAATCTTGCCAGATTTGAGTTTAAATTCCTCTAAATAGTCGTTAAAATCATTGTTTCCTGGTAAATATTCACAAGCTGAAAATACCAACTAATCAAAAGATCGAACCTAATTAAAGTAAAATGGGTGCTCAAGAATCCAGTTTTTTCAATTTCCATCATATTTTCAATAATAGCTTCTTCAAGTAAACATAAAATGTGTCTCTTTCCATGTAAATCAAGGTCCTATATACATCATGTATATTTGTTGTTACATATTTTTTTCTATTTATAACAAATCAACCTACTAAACCGGGGAAGCGAAGTTTAAGGGATGATCTCTGGAAACTACCATCTATCTGTATAATTAATAAATCATTGACATGAACCTATAGCTATCATAGTACAAGAATGTTCATTCCATCATAGAAGAATGACTTTATATTTCTTTCTATGCTTCTTCCAAAGTTCAAAACATAAAAGCAGTGATGAATTTCACACAAACCAAATAGAAGTCTCACAATATTTCAAATATGTTTTGTATAATCTGAATATGTTATAATTTTAGTGAATGCAGAAATCAAAGAATTATATGATTAGTATTGTTTAGTATGATTTATTTTTCAATAAATGGGCCAGCACAAAACTACAGTCAATCTTGCTCAAGCAACCACGTCTGTAAAGCGACCATTTAATAAAGCGCCTGCTATCAAAATTCCCTTCTTTGAATAAAAAAAATATTTCAAAAAGTAGATACTATTGGTCTAAAATATATCAAATGAATCCTTTGTTGATAGAACTCATTAAAATCATCTCCATGACACGATTTCTTTGAGTTTTTACAACATAGGATTATCAAAGAATTCCAAATAACATACATATCCAATCAAAATAATGTTTCTAATTCGTAAAACAAAATATATACTAAGCAACCATATTCTTTAACAACCACTCTTTGGTGGTCCCACATGTGGTCACTTGATATATGTTTTAATGTATTATAAGTGCATAAATAGGCACTTACAATAGTTTTGTGATGTCCCATTGAACTGTTTACATGATAATTGCTATATGTAATGCTAATCCTTATGGTAACTTTTTTTGTGTGTTAAACAGTTCATTAATACAAGTAATATTTTCCCCCATTATTAAAGCAAAATGAGCAGATACTATGTGCATGTGCAAACGATTTTTGCCTGAATAATTGTGCCTAAACAGGCACTTTAGTTTTGAGTTGTCCTGAAATTGTTATCAGAATTCAAACCATGTGCAATGACATCCTTAAGAAAGTGAGTCTGCCACTATAACTTCTGAGCTAATCAGGAACCTCAAGGGATGAGTTATATGCTTCAATATTGAAATAAACCAATTCTTTTGGACAATTTTTTTGTCCAATGAATTATTTTAGGATTAAAGGAAGATTTACATACTACAGCAGGGGTATAGAAATAGGCATTTTCAATACTTGCCCTTGGACAAGTAAAAGATGATTTCCTACTTATCCAGAATCAAAACAGCAAAAAAGAGAATATATAAATTCTGAGAAATTCTGGAACCCAGCATTTTCTTCATTGAAAACAATGTTTTCTACTTTCAAAATACAAACATTAGGCTTAATAATCTATTAGATTTACTGGTAAACTGTAAATAATGAATTCAAGTCAAGAACAAGACTTTCTTAATTATTTTGATATAAAATTTGAGAAAATTAGTAGAAAGACAGTAACAAAGCATTTATTTCCAAAAAAAGTCAATGTAAGCTATATTAAAGTTTAAGGTAACATAGAAAGTCAATCTGATAATAAAATACATACCAAAGGGGGGATAGTTCTGGTAAAATAGTCTGGAGGTATGGCTGTATTCATGACCTTATCCTTAACATTGATCACCTCCTGAGCTGTAGGCCATGCTTGACTTAGACTGGTGGACATGCTCGTCATTGACTCCTGCCTCCCACCCAGCATGGTGGTATCTCTGTGAAATAAAATCAAAAAGCTTTTTTGTACAATTAATACAGTTGAGTCCTTTTACATCTTTATATATTTTCCATGAAGCAGAATTGACAGGGATTAATCTAAGTTGTAAAAGCTTGTTTTCCAATTGATGCAAAAGAAATAGCTTTCTCTTTTTAACCCTTCTGCTGTTCACATCATGTTCCTGCTGTACACAAAGCTTTGGCAGACAGTATAGACTAAGATCAGTCTGCACTGATGTGCATTCAAATCTTAGCCTTCACTGCCTGCTTTGTATTTATTTATTGTGAGAAAGACTTAAGCTTAACTTGTTGAATTTTTAAATAATTTTGAAATTATTAAAAGCAAAGTTTAATTGGAGCAGGATAAGGAAATACCCTTGTCATATAGAACCTGGAATATTCCTGCTTTGGCAAGAACTATAGAAAAATATCAGTCTGTACATATCTATCGTATTTAAACCTACAAAGCTATACAGGACAGTGGTGAGAGTGATCTCCCATAACACACTCCCCATTAAGAGTCATCATTTATTGATGAGGATAATCCTTACTAGGATGTGCTTTCTGAACTAAGCAAGTCGGTACAGTCCCGGCATAAATGGCTCAATGACCAACCTAAGACGAGTCCCCATGTAATAAACAAACTTTCCTCAACCAAAGCATAGCTGACAAAATATCCGACGTGAGCCGGTGTCGAACCCACTCGGACAACAACATTCAAACTTTTGGTTTACAAGTCCAATGCGCTAACCACTTGAAGATCTTCTTTGGCTCAGTGGTTAGCACATTAGATTTGTAAACCAAAAATTTGAATGTTACTTTTCCGCATGGGTTCGAAGCCGGCTCACGACGGATATTTTTCAGCTATGCTTCAGTTTAGGACAGTTCGTTTATAACAACATGTATAAATCAAAGGCCTGAAAGGCCTGAATTGAAGACAGGACTGAATATTAACAATTGGAATGAAAATTGTGGCGTTTTGAGAAGATCTCTTGAGTGGGAATCAAAAATTTAAAACAATCATTGATGGTTACATATGGAAACTGCACCTTCCTAAAAAATGAATATGCTTTACTTTGAAGACTCAACACTTCCAGAGAAACCTATCCCTCTAGCAAATTCAAGCTTAACAAGAGGGTAACTGCCTTCATAATCGCTATTCGTCCCCAAGTGTAAGTTTTCAATATCCTAAATGAAAAATATTCATTTAACCAACAGAAATATGGTGGCAATTCCTGTATTCTAAAAACTCATATGAATTATTGCAACCCTGTTTTATAAAATTGTATAGATTATCCCCAGCAATCCAATATGATCCAAATCCGATTTTTTTCCAGTCAAACTTATTAAGTGGATGTGTAAAAATCTTTAAAAAAATGTTAATCCACATGACACACATTGCTTACCCCTTGATGAAGAGCTGAACATTTCATTGCCATGGTGAATATTGCCCTGAATTGGAAATTTGTTCAAATTTCTTTTACGTTTATTATCTGATCCAGGATTTGACTAATTATCTCCACATAGAAGAAGCAATGAAAGTAATACCAATATTCTTATACTTTTACTAGTCAAAGTCAATACCAAGAAGAAGTATTTTCCCGTACAATGGCTGTAGCTTTTTTTATGAATACCGTTTAAGTTTCTTCCAGGAGTGAAACATTCTATTTCTATTTTTCCATTGAGATATTTCGATCTCCATTTCAGGTTATTCTCCTTGCATATGGTCTTAATTAGTAGAAAATTATTTTTACTACTAAATAATATATAAACCTGTTAAGACAACCAACCTTTCAGGCCTTTTCCACGGGACTGCTTTTCTAGATCAAGATTCGGATTGAACTATCCGATGAACTATCAATTTTGACAAAACTGCCAAAATGACAGATCGTTAAATGAAATCCCAAGCTACAGCATTTATCACCTTGAGTAGAATTCTTTCCAAGTCAACTCCAGAATGTTACAAATAAATCCATTCCAGTTTCCAAAACAGTTTTTGTTATTGTCAGAAAATTGTCGAAAACAAAAGCGGAAACTCAAAACCGGGGTCGCGCATGCGTGGTACTACTGTACAGGCCATTCGGAACACCACTCAGCCAATCTCACGCATTCGTCTCAACTCGGCCGATTCCGTAACCTACATTTCGATAGATTGCCATCGAAATTTCTCCGTAAATCCAAGTAAAAATTCAAACCTAGGAAATTCCAAGGGTTTACGAGTTTATTCAAATAGCCTTGTGCTATTTTAGTTTTTATCCATTTACACTACGACAGGCCCGGGAGACGGATAAATAAAGCAACCTTAAGGACACACAAACATACAATTTTACGAGAAATAGGGAGTCTAAAATGGGGAACTGAAAATAGCTTGCCAATGTTATGTATAAAAACAGTTGTAGGATGCAATTGAAAATTTGGAGCAAATGCAAAAGATTGCAGCCGAAAACGCCCTAAAACAGCACCACTTACGAATGTAAAACACGTTTCTGCAGGCAACTTCTGCATAGATCACGTGTTCACTCCCCTGAGGTCCCCGCCAGAATTTAGGTCAGCACCAAAATTTTACGGTATATTGCTACACTATTGATTATTTTTGCCGCGTTTATTTTTATGAATGGGTCTACTTTTTTGAGCGTAATGACACATGTAGGTTTGTTATCAGAATCCGATGGCGACGATCCCTATATTGAAAGACAGGTAAACCTGTCTTCAATAATAATTAAACATTTTTTAACTAAATTTACCAAGCTAAGATTCTATAATTCCACTTAGTTCCTTACATTTGTAAAGAAAAAAGTGTAGTTATGGAACCTTGGCTTGAAAATGGTCAATCCTGTGAATGAACTTCTGAATTCTTAAAAAGTTGAACGATCCTAAAGGAATCCCTTGCCAGAGCTAATGGGATTGCTCCTAATAATTTGGGATCCTTGGGTCCCGGGACACCCTGCAAAGAGGTCAAATTAACAAATCAAGCTTGTGACAATCGACTAAAGTTTGATTTTCTTGAAAATACTCTTAAGTTTATAATCAGTAAAATTAATTGTTTATTCCAAATTCTATACACTATAGGTTTGAAATCACATATAAAAGGCATAAAAAGCAATGGTAATTTTCAAAACTCTTAAAAAAGACATAAGCATTTGAATACTTTAACCAGTAACAGCTCTTAAATGAATAACAATTTATTGTCCTGAAAGGTCTACAAAGGGAATATAGAAAATAATTTTGTTGTATTTCTAAACAATTTTTCAAAAGTTGAACCCTGACCTTGACATATGACATTGCCTAAGTATCAGATGTTGCTAATCCTTCAAATCTTTTATCACACTTTTGACCTTGCTCCATGCTCCTTTGATCTATTGAGACATATTGATAGTAGGGGACCCAAACCTTGTAATTTCATTTTATTCAAGCTGTAGTTACAAGGTTTTGTTTGGCAACCAATGATGTTTAATGCTAAATCAATTATTAATTATTGTTCACTCAGTTGGTAGTTTATAATACCTCAAATGAGTTAATTTTACTAGTTGACAAAAATTTAACTTTGGTCTAAGATTTGTTTGTGTGTGTGTGTGTGTGTGTGGGGGGGGGGGGGGTTAGGGGGCATTATGAAGTGATTTTGTTATCCTAAACAGGATGTTGTATGGAAATTAGTCCTTGACAAAGCAGATTTGTGCGAGTTAGTGACTTATAACAAATTAACTAAACTGTGTGACTGTCTTTGGTGACATAGATCTCTATCAACTGAAATAATCAAACTCTGTCCCCTTTTTGTATGAAACTTGATGACAGCTAAACAAAGTAATAATCTTGCAAATATATGACCTAAGACAATTAAACATATTGATGGTTTAGTGTGAAACAGTTTAAACTGCCTATAAATATTATATAGGCAGTTACAACTGTTTCACACTGAGCCATTTATCAGAATTGCTGAACCCATGTCATGCTGAATAAAGCACTAGATAGACTAATTGTGAGTCAGTACATGTATCTAATTTGAAAATATAATTTTGAAACATTTCTTTTTCAAAAGGAGTTGGGCTTAGATCAACTGCATGTCAAACTACCTCATTTTCCCTGTTAATCCCAAACAATTACATATTATATTTTCGGAATAAATACAGACTGGCAATGAGTGTGCATCAAGAGCTTTCAGGGCCTAGGATTTTTTTTGTTTGAATGGGGTTTTATGCTGCTACCAACAATGTTTCAGTTATATCCCAGAGGCTTGAACACTTAACAATGGATTCCTGGTATATCTCACACCAGTACTACTATTACATCCTTTCCTAGCCTCCATCTGCTACCTCACATAGGTTTATGAATATCAACCCATTTGTGAGAGACAAATAGTTGGAAAGGAAGAGTGCCACTGTAGGGGATTGAACCTGAGACGTCCAGATTGATAGACCGATGTGCTCCCACTGCGCTATGATGGAGGCTGAGCCTTGTATTAAATACCCAAATTTTGCAAAGATTTTTATTCAGCATGACATGGGTAAAGCTTTCCACAGGCTATTAAAAGGGGACTGAGTTTGATTCAGGTAATTTTAACTACAGTATTTTACCTTATCATTGATGAGTGTCTGAAAGAGTGTATATCATATACCTTAATACATTATGACAACATTTTAGAGTGATCCTAATTCAAACAACAGGCCAATGAGGACCATGTTTTTCCTCAGTTTTATCTGGTTTTTCTTATATGTTTTTAGCAATATACCTACTTGATATTTTTTGTGGATTTATTGAATAGGTAACTGAGAATATTTTGAGTGAAAAAACATGAAGCACCTTACAGATTGAGGCAAAGACAGATGTACAGGAATCACGCCATAGCTAAAACTATTCTGACATTTGGTTAGTAGAGATAAAATTGTATAATAATTTGTAATTGCTGAAAATTACAAACATTTGTCTTTTTGGGGAAGAAAACTTTGTTGAAAATAGGATATTGCTTGCATTGATATTTTCCAAAGCTTTATTCATCATGTTCATCCAAAAGTGGGAACAGATGATCTGTGATAAAATCTAGCTTTACTTTAGCATCTATAGCGTACAACTCAACAGTAAAAAAGGCTAATACAACATGTCATAGAAAATTTCTAGACAAAAAAATACCCAAGATTTAAATCAAATTTTATTAGGGATATATAAATTTTTTAATTTTGTTCCATAATTCTTTGAAACTCAAGCACATAAAATAAGAGGTTTGCATGTATAGTGAAGGTTTTATAACCATTTTTCAGATCCACAACTTAGTTTAATAAATGGTTTATATTCAAGTTGATGTTGTTATATATGTGTGACCACCATAGCTAGTTGAGAAATGATGTACCTTCATGCCAAATATGAATATTGTATCTCAATAACTATTGAAGTAAAGGAAAATTTCAAGTTCATAGGTTAAATTTTCAAATAGGCAGACAGTCAGACAGTAGTAAAACAATAAGCCCTAGACCTATAGTTTTAGGGGTATAATTAAATAGAGGATAATGAATGAGTGGTCATTGAATACTGCGCTGAGTTTTTATCTGTTTATAGATGACGAGTTTAATAAATTCGGTATTTTATGAGCACAAATTTGCTATTCTACTTATAATATGACCTGAATTTTCGCCAAAAAATTGCCTAAATTCTTCATATTCAAAATTTAAAATTTCCGCGAAACTTATAACGCCGTTTAAAACTGACGTCACAATATGCTTTATGACGTCATTTTCACAGTTACAAAATTACTATTCGCTCTGAGCTCATTTGCATAGTTATCCCACTAGTGTAATAACACCCGGGTAATAATCAAAAATATTCAATGGGTTTATTTCACTCCCACGACGTCGGTCATATTATAAAGCGTTTTATATTTCAGTTTATATGAAAGCATTGATATCTAAGCAACATAAACATTATTAACCGATTTCTTATTTCTCATACTAGACTTTCTGTAACCTTTATTTTGTAGACATATTTTCATTCTATTTTGAATCTATTAGCTGGTTATAAACAGATGGAGAAGTATAGAACATTAATAAACTACCAACTATGGATTACTATACAACAGTCTAAAGTTACCTAGATAGTTCTGTTCCCTCATTTCTAAAAGCAATACGTAAACAAATGGTATGACAATGTTAAAAAATATGCCCTCAATCTTTTTGATGCAGAGGAATAGAAAATCCACCTTTATCAGAACAGTTTTTCAACTTGATTCAATTCTGTTTATGACACACTGTAGTAAATTATAGTTATTTGACAAATTACATGAAAAGCAAAAATTGATTGTTTTGCTCTCTATTTTAAGTTCAAAGGCATCAATTTAAGTTCAAATATTATTCCAAAAGAAATAGTTCAAACACTATATAAAACACACTGAATTTTAATACTTTGTTGAAAATTGCAATATTAAGACTATATATAAGAAAAACTTTCAATAGAATATGAAAATTTGATAATATAAACATTCATTCAAGTTCAAAATTGTCAAACCGTCATCTGCAGTTACCTTAAATTTTGACTTGTCTACAAAGAGTTAATCCAGTATTGAAGAAGCAAGTCCTGACAAAGCAACCAGCCAGACAGAGTAACAAACTTTGAAGGAATGCAAAATTTCATGTTCAAGATTTGAGTGATTCAGTATAAAATATTTTATTAGTAAAATAGTAAAATTATAAATTGAGGAGTCAATGCAACACTATTGTGAGTGCCTATAAATATAGGCACTAACAGTAGTCCTGCGCTAACCCCTCAAAATGCTTGGTGCAAATTGAAGCTCATTCCATGGAAAAGATAAGATTACAAGCTGTTGAGGGCAAAATATTTGTTAATAATATTATCGTATATGATTTTTCTGGATCTAGAAAGCTATTTTTATGTACATTTTAGCCTGAGCATGAAATTTCCAACAATAGAAAGCAAACGTAAAACTCAGATCAGCCTGTGCATCCACATAATCTGATCACAGTCTTTAAAGATAGCTAAGGACTCAAAGGCTCTGCTCACAATCACAGAACATTCTTATGGTAGTGGAACGTAATGCATGTAGTTCCACTACGTTTTTATATGTCATGAACTTTAACAGTGTTAACCAAGGTTTCCTAATGTTTTCATAAGGAAACCTTGGTTAAGATTGTGAAAGATCATGAGTTCCAAAACATTGCAGAACTATTGCAGGTCAACTACCTTCATTCACTGTATAGTTGTTCAGGATGCCCAACCCTGCCTATGATATTGTTGGACATATCACACACTGACTCCTTCTCTTGTATGCGCTTAAGTTCATCTCAACCTTTAGCCCCTTTTGTAAATATAAGTTTTATGGGGTCTGATGGTCCCTATACAGTCGTGACGCGTTTATACGGACGGCATTAATCCGGAATATTCAAGATCCTGAAAAAAATCACGGGAACGAATACTTCACTCATAAATTGTACACTTTAATCCGGAAACTCTTGTTCCGGAACCGGAATTAAAAATCAGGAACGAAATATCAAAATTCTACACAAATTTGTCTATGTATTCCGGATTCGAATTTAAAGCTATTGTAATTACTATCTGTCGCATCTCATTGTGAAAGGATTAGCGCGTTTATCGTCACAACTGACTGATTGACACATGCTGATAAACATTTCATATGGAGATTCTTTAATGCAGACGATTTTCGCACCATACATACAACTTAATTGGGAAAGTGTGTCGAGATGACAACGTGACAATTAGTATTCTATCCTCGCGTGCAAACACCTATTATGCTACTTCTCTCAAGACTGATCTTTACTTAGAAGAACAATACTCCCCGGTGATTATAAAATTAATTGGGAAAATGTAATCGCTATCATTTTCCAATCATTTCCCAATCATCTATCGATCAAACATATATGTCAACGCCGACGACCAAAAAACGAAGAGCTGAAGTTTCAGCATACACGACAAATATGACCGACTTCTTTTCCAAGTGAACGCCATACGAAACATACGAGACATACGAAACTACATAAACAGTCCTTTTCAGGATTGCCAAAATGCCCGAAATTTCGTCCTTTAAAATTGTCATTCGAATGAAAGTTTGCCTTTGTCATTACATACGACTGGAGAAAGAAACTCCTTTCTAAATGATCAAAGATAAGTCCAAACCTTGGTCCCGAAAGCCAACCCTGAAATTGTCCATAAAAGTGGTCTTTGTTAACAAGGCCACCCCAGAGAATGTTGTTTAATACGACGCTGGAAAAATCAAAACCTCAGTCCCGAAAGTATGTCCTTCAAAATTGTTTGTAATAATAAAACGGGGGCCTTCTTAGGGCCACAAATCTTGTTTCAAAATAACGATTTTTTTTTTCGAAAATTGTCAAGAACAAGAATAATGCTCAAAAGCATTTTAACAAAATGGCTCTTCTAAGGACCTTTAAATGGCTTGTTCTGCAAAATGATTTTTTGAAAGTCAATTTCTCTCAAAATGTAATTACAAGCAAACATAGACAAGAGAAACGTAATGCATGTTATGAAATATTCATTAATCATGTTTTTATTATTAAAAATATATTTTTTCCTTTTTTTACCATTTTACAAGGGTTGTCCCAAGAATTCGTGAACTTTTGCGATAAAATTTGAAATGTCCGATGAAACTGAAAATTACCAGTAATGTGCACTAGTCATTTTCCTTTATTCTGGTATGACTACAGAGGGCTATTTTCAATACTCGCGAAGATATGAATTAAAACGTAACACTAGTAAATGGGTGTCGGCGCAGGCTATCAACGTTGAACGTTTTCAAATATGTGAAATGTTGTTTCAAAACCGAATCACTTTTTATCAAAGTAGCATTCTTACAGGCCCTATATACTTGTTACAAAGAAAGAACCTATGTCACAACATTTCTCAAAGCATTGTTGATATAGACGTTTGTTATGCATTCAATAAGATATTTGATTTTAAAACCATTTTGCCCAATCTTTTACGTGGATACGCACTATCGTATTTTTTTAACCCGACAATAGGTGAGTAAAGTAAATGTTGTTTTTTGTAACAAATCGCTATATCTTTACACATTTCAAAAAAGGAACTTTTATTGCTTTGTACGCACAGGTAATAAATATTTGGGAATGTTTTGAATACATTAGTATTACACTACCACTACCGCTTAATTCATCGAGATAGACCCACAAAAGAAATCTGGGATGTCGTTGAAACCACTTCCAAATCTTTTTTGCTGCCGAGAGTGCATGCATATTTCTTTAAAATCTCGATACCTATCGTTTATTGGCACGACTCATGATCAAGTCATATCAAACTATACACTGCTGATTTACTTAAATATATTCGCAGTTTCTGTATCCCACCAGGAGTTCTGATTGACGTCGCCTAATTATGAACAAACTTTTTGTGCCGAGCGTTTCGTTGACGTGGTCATTTTCACGCTGTTTGACTTGCACTCGGACAAAACAAAACGTCATAACTGCGCACTGCTTAATGTCATTTGTATGAAAATACATATGTGCGAACTCTAGAATTATCTGCTTTCAGCAATGGTTGTTTTATTTCAAACTCATCATGAATATTGAAAAAAAATGACTTCAAAATTCTACCATATAAGATTCGTAAGTAATGAATTTGACGTGCGCCGACCACCCCTACAGAGCGTGTCTTTTTAAGCTGTATTTCTCAACACGACCATATCAAAATCGTAAAACCTTTACCAATCTGTTGCAAGTTTACGTGAGTTGTTAACTTAAGAGTTTTATTTAAATCAGACATTGGATTTTTGAATAATCGAAAAAGTTCACGAATTTCTGGGACAACCCTCGTATAAACATTTTCAGTACATTGCAAAATACGTAATCTTCTTCTGTCTGCATTCTCGGGATTCACCAATTTACACGTCTCTTACGACGCACCGCAAACCTGAAACAACAACAATGGCGGACGAAACTGGGTTCGGATTGTAATAAAAAATTGTTTATTTGGAAAATTGGTTACTCCGGACACACTCCTAGGAAACCAAAGTGTTCGGATTAGCGTGCACGACTGTATATATTGTTGTTTACTATTGTGTACTATACCTGGATAGTGTAAATGGTGTAGGAGACTGGCCAGGGTGAACATCACCTATAACCTCATCCTCTATCAGTCTGGTCAGATCATCAACCCTGTAGGGAAAAAAACATTTTGTGGTAGTTATTGAACATACATCTATATAATCGTGAAATTCTTTCATATGCAACTTTCTAAGGCAACTTTGACAATCAAAACTTTTATTGAGGTCATATTCACAAGAAGAGTTTTTTTTATTCTAAATCCTTTTGATTTTTCTCTATCCTGTCCAATTATTTTTATTAGAATCTTAGATAACTGGTTGTAGAAACAATATGGGCACAAAAACAATAATAATAATTGTCCTTTGAATTAAATTCATTATTAAGTGTGACCTGTATCATCTTTAAATTTTCTTCACTTCCTTTGGATTTTATCAAAAGCTTTACAACTGTCAACTTTCGAAGTATCATTTGAAATTGAAGAAAATAAGAATAATAACAACACTTTAATCTTCTTTGATAAAAATTTAACCAAAGGGCCAACTTATTTCTGGCACAGATCTAACCTGGGTGTAGACTGGTCTCCAATTCAACTATCAGAATAGCCTATTTTAGGCTATTCTGATAGTGGATATTAGAACATGTCTAAAACTGGTAGCCTGAAGTCTGAGAGATAATCTGATGAATCGGACAATAATGCCCACCCTGGGCCAGAAATAAGTTGGTCCATATTCATTCAATATGTAAGAGTTATCTACCTTTTCTGTAGACTGGTTACAGTAGTTTCTAGACTAATCAATTCTTCTTCCTTTCTCTGTCGTAACATATTGGTCATCATCTCTTTCTCAAATAGTTGTAAATATTCCAGATGTCTCTTTCCAAGGGTTTGTTCTGTAGGAAAATTTAGCATAGACTTTTTAAATTTTAAATCTTACTTCATTAGCTTATCAAAACTCCAATTTTAGGTAAAAGCAGGTACAGTCGAATCTGTGTACAGCAGCCAGTCAAGGGAGAGGGCCAAATTGGCTGCTGTACACAGATTGGTTGCTGTTCACAGTATCCTTAGAGCGGCCATTTTGTCCTACCACTTTTGTTTAGCTCATTACCAGATCGCGAAACTTTAGACTTCTCCAAATTCTAAGCAATTCCAAAGTTTCAATTCAAGTGTTTGTCATTAAAATAATAAGGAATTATACCATCTACGTTTAGCCACAGTTACGACCTGCGTACGACCTACATTGAACTTATTAGCAATAATCCTGTAAGATCGTCCAGATTTAAGCATGCGTATCACTTTCACACGATCCTCTAGAGAGAGGAACATACGTTTAGAGAGCAACATTATGGCGAGAATTGATATCAAAAGCAGGTTTTCGTCCATTTTACAGACCTCGAGAAATCAGTTTGCTAAATGTGTAAACAACCTGTAATGCTCAAGATTGTTTTATTTAAATCGACAACACGGGATTAAATCGATAATTGGTTGTTTGTAACTTGTACATTACCATAAAGAGACTTCGGCTGTTTACTATAGTGGTGATTATCGATTTTTTCAAACACGACTAATTAAGTCGCGTGTTTTGTCAGATGACCGTTGTATAGGTGTGATATACAGTTGGAATTAGACCAATTAAGGTGACCGCCGGCCGCATTTCAGGAGATTACGCTATTCATAGTGCAATTAAAGAAGGAATTTGCACGGGGGGAAATCAAGTGGCTGCTGTCCGCAGATTGGCCGCTGTTCATAGTTGGCCGCTCACACAGATTTGACTGTAATTGCATCAGTTTGTGAAAAATTAGAAAAACAGAATTTGCCTTCCATTAATTGCACTTACATGTACATTTTGGCTTGAACTACCAATTGAAGATACTTATATAAAAGACTGGCCCTAAACTTTAGTACTGCAGTATAGTTAATGCCTTCTGCATATTTTTGAATCTCGTCCAATCAACATCAACATACACCAAATAAAACCACTGCCCTAAATCATATTGAGCACAGTTTGCCAATTTCATTGTTCTCCATTTGGTCTTAGAATAAATTCCATTTTAAACATTCATTTTGATTCATTTTGTCTATTCAATCAACACTGCTAACTTACTCTCTTTCTCTGTTTTACAACATGTATGTTTGAAGAGCCAGGCTATTGTCAATATTACATGCTGTATGATACACAGTGGTGGGGCCAGGAACACTTTGACATCATATTCCATCACCAGGAAGTACATGTAAAACTTGGAGATAGTCTGGGAGTTCTTCTCTACATTGTCAAATACATTACTGAAATGAAAACACATGAATGAGTTGTCCTGAAATACTAAGGTGTAAAATGAGTAAATTGTAAAAGGCTAAAAACAAGGCTTTGTTGAGTTCTTAAATCAACAACTCTGCCTCCAAGGTAAAAAGGGGACAAACAGGTGACATAGACTATGATCAGACAGTTTATATGTGCAGAATGGTCTTTTTCAACATCATCTGTTTGAACAGGAATATTCTTGGTTAATATTGTCAAACTTCTTGTGACAACAGATGGGTGGGTTGATTGGTTCTTACCAGAGTAAGAAACAACAGTTTATGGAAAAAAGTCTAGCTTTTTTAGATCTAAAAACAAACTGCTCTCTGATGCCTTATTATTGTATTATTGTAATAAAAGGAAAACACACCTACTCCTGATTTGTATCATTGAGCCCTTTTTACAAAAATCATGCGTCCAACATGGTGTACATACTAAATTCTGTTTATCATTTGCAATGATTCATACCTGAATATAGCAATAAGCAGAGTAAGAAGAAGGATGTTGCCCAGCAACAGATACAATCCTAGTAGAATGGGAACCAGCCAGTGGGAGGTCCTACAGTCCCGGGTACCAGCTATACATTCTCCAGCTGAAACAGTGACAATATTTTTATGGCTCAGCACAAAACAGTTGTAACTGCCCATAAACATATATGCAATAACAACTGTTTCACGCTGAGTTATTGATTTGTTTACCATAACATCTTGAAATTTATGTCATTCCGCATTAGACAAGATGTGTTTATGAAACACTAAGCCCCTACATTTTTTTCAGAAGTTTGAACTTGTAATTTGCCATTGGCAGTCTTTTATATGACTTTCATTTTGGTATTTTCCTCAAGTAGATTTGGCAAATATAAGTTTTGTACTTAAACTTTTTTTATGTCAGTAGGACAGATTATGTAATCCAAAATATATTCATAAGTATGAACCTTGGTAGATACCATGCTCTTGCCAGATGTGTATTATGAGGATTCATAATATTCCTAAGAGATGAAGAGAGAAGTTGTTGATTTTATTACAGTATGACACTAAAAACCTTATCACACTGTATAAATATGCAAAGTGGATTCATACATGCACAAAGTGGATTCACACATGAGTGTGATTAGTTTTTAGTTTCATAACTCTATGAAACCAACATATACTCTCTTCATATCTTATAATTTGATATATATTGAAGCAAAACTTCAGATTTTTAGTAAAGAAACATATTTGTAATGGGACTATTTAGTGAGGAAGCTGAAAAGATAGCTGTGTCGAAAAAATTGTTTTTATTGGGAAATGAAATCAACTTTTTAGCCAATCAGAATGCACAAATCTTAATGGACACAACTTAAATTCAATTATTGTAAAATGAACTATATCACAGCTAGAAGTGATATGATAGGTTAGTTTATACCAATATATTTAAGTACCATTATGACAAAAGCCTAAGCTTATTGAGTCGCTCTTGAACACTAAATCTAGATGATCTCACATCCCTGAGAGAGAGAGCCAATGGTTTAAACCCACTGCCACCTAATGGAAGCTTTGGAATAATTTCAAGTCTAAAACAACTTACTATCAATTTCATCAAGGAATATTTCTCCATACAGTTGCCAGTAGGGGAAGTAAACCACATCCTTCAATATGACCCAGTTGGGTGATCTTTCCTTGTACAATAACCCCTGACTGGAGACTCCATATGCCAGTAGAAATACCACCAAAACTATCAGGAACATGATCAACTGCTTTAACTGGTGGAGTATATTGAATATAATTTTAGTTTTACATGTCTTCAAAATTCAAGTAATCTAATTAAATAAAATGTTTCACGAAATCAAGATTATTTCTTTTCTCAATTCATGTAGGTTTGAAATCTCAAATCTTATCACCGATCTGTTATAATACTTGATGTAAGGATAGCCACGTTCAAGCCTTTCATAGATATACATAGTCATAAGTAAAACAGTATCAAAGGAATTAACAAGGGACAGACAAAAAAATTGTTGCTTAACAGAATGGTTCCTTAATAGACTTTCAATTGCATTACTGTAATTCTTGCATCATTCTCCCTGAATGCATGATTTTTTAATTCTTTTGATTTGTAGATGCCTACAATGTAAGGTTAATTTTCAATCATTATTAGTGCATTTGTAAGACATTCTGCCTTTAGTACAAGGACATTTGATAATTAAGCCTTTGCATGACATTCCCAAACAATTTCACCTGTCCCTGTCTATAATATGCTTTAATGTGGTCAGTGAATAATCTATGTGCATTGTATCAATTAACAGACTCTTAATGTTTGTGTCTTGCATATTTGATATTGTTGGAAATGTCAGACTCTATTGTCACTTTATAAAAGGGGTCTCTTGATAAAGATTTATTCTAACAATACCCTCATACATACCATTCTAGTAATCATGATCAGTTTGGGTCCTAGTATAGGACTGGCAACGTAGTATTTGGTCAGGCATATCACAAACAACACAGAGTTGATGCAGTAGAAAACCTTCGTAACTCGCGGATGACCCGTCACATGGGTTAAAAACCCAATAAAACACAACACGTAGTTCATAACCTCCATCCAATCCATAAATCCAAAAAAATCTCGGAACTTTGACTTCAGTGTTGGGGAAGGGAAAGCTATCAGCTGTAATTTTGACATTCTTTATTCTTACATATATATTCTTTTCGCTTCTTTTTTTAAAACTAATACAATGGAAAACATTGTCAAAACAGAAATTACTTTTGAAGCACTTCCTCCTTTTTCCTACAGGGTTTCCTTCTATATTATTAAAATCATCTTCATTTTTAGCACATTTGGAAATGTTGTGTAAGACCTCAATCAATTCTAATGCCTTATGTTCTCTTATTCAATAATTGCTAAAATTCATAAGAATAAATGTGACCCGTCACTTGAAAAGGAACTGTCTTGATAGTCTGTAAAGTGTCGACCATAGTCAGACTACGTGGCCTAGGGTCAAAATTTTCAAAATTAATGATTTTCTGTATCTAAAATATCCAATCCACCTTCCAGTGTGATGGGTCTCAAATGGCAACATGTGGTTTCAGGGAAAGATATTTCCACTTTTCTTAACCATAATTACAGAATATCAAACTGTCTAAATAAGATTGGAGAATTTAACTAATCATACTCTTATCAAATTTTTCAATGATATCATTTTGCTTCATACTATGATCAATAGAGAGCTCAAAATACTCTTAACCACATTTTTAATAGAATCAAGAAAATAAAAGGTTATGGAAAAATTTTAAATCTATGCTTTACAAATGAAAAAATATGTTGGTGCAACACTAAGCCCCTAATGCCCATGAAACAGCAATTTCTCAAAAGTTTGACCTTGACACATGACCATGTTGGATGACCCTGACATTCAATGATGTAAATTGATGACACCAACCTTCACCCAAATATGAGCATTGTAATTTGAATAGATATGTTGACCTAAGAGCCAAATATGAACATTGTAACTCAAATACATACATTGACCTTAGAGCCAAATATGCACATCATAACTCAAATACATACATTGACCTTTGAGCCAAATAGGCAAATTGTAACTCAAAAAGATACATTGACCTAAGAGCCAAATGTGCACATTGTAACTCAAATAGATATATCGACATAAGAGCCAAATATGCACATTGTAACTGAAAGATACATTGACCTAAGAGCCAAATATGGACATTGTAACTCAAATAGATACATTGACCTAAGAGACAAATAATATTATGAGGACTGTAACTAAAGTATAAGTTAAGTAATACTTAATACACTGAATTAATGAAACCTAAATTTTTGTATTTCATGCAAGATCAAACTATGATACAAAAAAGTTCTTACTGTGTGCATTTTGTCAGTGACAAAAGCCAGTATCCATATATTACAAACAATCTCTAGTGGAGTGATTCTATCAGCATTAAAGTCCACCAATACCATGAAGGAATGAAGTATTATAAATAGTACATATAATATCTGAAAATAAATTAACAAAATATTTGAAGCTTGCTGAAACTGAAATGTGATAACTTGGAGTCTAAGAAGGTTATTTTAAGTTCTGGCCTTTATCTGTCATAGTTCTTGTCAAAAAAAGTCTTCTCAAAATTTTGTAACAAAGGTTTTCCATTATTTATATGCCAATGCCTAATGATGACCAAATACGGCAACATCCTTTACAACTCAATTTGTTATTCTCATTCTAACACAAAATATATTGGGTATTTATATGGTTTACTTTTGATATTATAAATTGTCCTAATCAATATTATTAATCAAAAAGTAATTCTATTACATTTATATAGAGTGTGTATCACACCTCGATGATTCAACGCAAAACATTTGTAACTGCCAAAATATAAATAGGCAGATATAATTGTTTCCTGCTTAGCCACCTATGCATTGTAAATTGGCTTTTATAAGCCTGAGTTTTAGTCTCGCTATAACTTGCAACTTGTTCAACAAGCAAAATTAAGAATATCACATAAATTAAGTTAGAAATAGAAATAAAACACAAACGTTACTCATGAACTAGTCATTATTTCTCAGACATGGAGATTAAAAAGTAAGCAAACAAAAAAATTTGATCCAGTTACAGTTACTGATATGAAATAAAACTGACAATATGCAAAGTGGGTCGTCCGAGAACACAGATTTCGGTGGCAGATCCAGAGGGGATGGGGTTTGGGGGTGGGGTGAGGGTGGGGGTGGGAGGGTTTGGTGGGGTGGGTGGAGGGTGGGGGGGGTTCAAACCACCCCCTCTCAAGCTCAATTAATCAATTGTCATTTATAACTTAATTAACCCTTCTCCTGTTGTTCAAGAAATATTCCGGTTGGAAACAAAGCTTTGGAAGACAATATATACTAAGATCAGTCTACACAGATGTGCAGTCTGATCTTAGCATTTACTGTCTTCCTTTTTACTTGATTTGTAAGGTAAAATTCCTGGAGAAGTCTTGAAAATATGTTCAAAAAGGGAAATTTGTTTCAAAAAATTTAAATTCAGAAGGATAAGGGTAAATATTGTGCAAGATTAGTAAAACAATCCTCCTTTATGTACATTGTAACCCCCTTTATAGAAATCCTTGATTCACAACTGAATTTTCATTAAGAAAAGAGAGGTTTTTTTTAAAAAATCTTACTAACCGTTCTGTACATAAACTTTGTAGTTGGTGCCGTAAAAAATGTGGCAAGTTTCTCATACCATGTCATATTCTTTTTACCATCCATAAATTCCATGGAAAACACACTAACTAGGGGGAATATCACAGCTAAAAATACCTGTGAAAGAAACAGAAATCATGTGCAAACCAAAGAAAGTGTTTAATCATAAAATATATTGTGAAAAGAAAATATTGAGGAAGTGCATGTTATTTGGTCAATGGCAAATCGAAATTGAAATTAAACAAGAGGGCCATTCTGGCCCTTTAAAGCTAATCTGAATTTTATTAGTACAGTCGATCTCACCAAAAAATAAGCCCCACCCTGCCATGCTTAAATTTATGGTCCAAGTAGAATGTCACAACCATTTTCTGAAAATCCGCACCAAAGAAATTTTCTGACAAAGTTTCATTTGAAATAGTCTTTTGGATTAGGAGGTGGTGTTGTTTCACAGATTTCAAAGTGAGAAAAGGTCCCTCCCTGCTTTGCCAATATTTGGGGGGGCAATCAAAATTTCACAAACAACTTTTCAGACAGGTCATCCCAGGAACATTTCTGCCAAGTTTGGTTGAAATCTGTCCAATGGTTACTGAGGAGAAGATGTTTAAAGAATTATTGAATACGCACAATGCATGACCAACAAAAGGCGATCACAAAAGCTCATCTTAAGGACAGTGTGCTCAAGTGAGCTAAAAGCTAAGTCATGGATAGCTTCTCAACTGGGCTATGAAGACATGGGATTTCAAAAAATGCAAGTGTAATGGCCTTTACTTAGATGATAAGTGATCAGTAATATCTTTATCTATCCTTACTATCTAAAAATATTCTAGCTAGTTAATATTGATTTTTGAATAGTTTGCAAAGCTTTAATTTGAAAGAAATAAATTCAGTAGTTTTTATTTTATTTCAAGAAAATGATGTCAAGAAAAAAATGTCACACCCCTTACAGAAATACAAAGTTTGCTGCAAATTTGCAGCAAATTTGCCGCAAACTAATCTGTTTGCAAGAATTGTTAGCAGCAACTTAACATGTTAAGTTGCGGCAGAAAATCTATTTGCTGCAAACATTCTGAAAAACTCCTTAGATAAAAAAAATATGTTCCTGCAAACTATTCGCAAACAGGAAGTTTGCAGTTAGTTTGCCAGAACACATTTTTTCATAAGTTAGATCATGCACTTAGCAGGAAGTTTGCAAGAAGATGAACTTTGAAAAAAAATCTTTAAGTTTTATCCCAACTGTAAACAGCTATTTTGAGTCATTATTAACCCTGCCCATGTTTATCTAAGTATTTTCTGCTGTAGGCCTACATAAGGCTTTAGCAGACAGTATAGACTAAGATCAGCCTGAATATATGTGCATTCTGATCTAAGCATACACTGTATCTAAGTGTGAAAATACTGGTGGAAGTAAATTTACTAAGAATTTTTTCTTATAATATCATCCAGTCCCTTCATTGTACCGGTACCTAAAATAGTGTTTACAGCAGTCAAATACTCCATTTTTAAACTAATATATATCATTTTCATTAAATATTATTAAAGATATATGAATTTTTGTGCACATGCTCAAAGAAGCTAACAGTAAATAATTCAAAAGCCATCCCAAACATGAAAAGATACCATCTTGGTAAAGTATAAAGTGAATATTAAAATAAGAGGTCAGATCATTCAGCAGAGGTTACCCAGAGGTTCAACACAGAAAACATTGCTATATGGTTAAGGAATATTCATTCTAAATTCTGAAAATTCATAAACCGGAAAAGTTTTAAACCCAGTCAGCCTACCCAAATAGTGTAGTCCCTCCCCAAGTTGAAACTTTTCACCCACCTAACATGGTTCTATTTTGCTTAGTGGCTCACATATATATAAGTTTAATTACTTATCATTGCTGCAAACTTGCTGCAAACTGTTTGCAAGAACAGTTTGCCACAAATTTGCTAAACTGTTTGCGGCAACTGTTTGCAGCAAATTTGCAGCAAACTGTTCTGGCAGACAGTTTGCAGCAAGTTTGCGGCAGATTAGAAGACACATTAAGTTTATTATTATAAAAAGAGATCATATCTCAACCATCTGCCTCAGTGGTCCAGTGGTTGAGTGTAGCAGTTAAAAAGGTATGGTTTATCAAATTCTACTTAGATAGGGTAATAATGTAGTGATCTAAGGTATAGTTGAAGGTCAGCGTAGGTCTACTCTTACAAATGAATATAGAATCATGAAGTTTGAGAAAGAAATCTCAGATTTACATATTAATAAAATATTTTTTGTGACCTTAACTAGAAAAACCCGGTTCAAGTCCTGCAGACTCCACTATTTTTTTGTGTTTTTTTTTTACTAAAAACCTTCAGAAACCAAAATATTGCACATAAAAACATTTATGACACATGGATTACAAAAGCAACTTATTAGAAACAGAAAAATACCTGATTTATAGTAAGAGAGTTGTTGAAAAGATTGTTTGCGGGGTGATTGCAGGATGTTTGCTGCAAGGTTGCAGAGAGTTTGCCGGGAGTTTGCGAGAACAGTTTGCTGCAAGTTTGCGGCAAACTGTTTGCAAGAAAGCTCATTTGCATACGAAAAATGAATTCGCAGCAAATTTGCCACAAACATTTGCTGCAAATTTGCAGCAAATGTTTGCAAGTGGCAATATATTTTGGTAAGGGACTTGAAAAACTCAAAGTTGTTTGAAAATTGAATTTTTTTGTAAGGTCATGAAAAAACAACAAGAGCTGTCAAAAGACAGCGAAGCTCTACTATTCCTAGTGCTGGATAGTAACAACAAATCAATTTCGACATTGGAAATTCAATTAAATGAAAGTCAAGAGAAAAGAATCTTTGTCTAGAGGCTGATATTGTGGTCACAGAAGCATGTGCAAAGTTTCAAACAATAGCTTTGGTAGGAACAGAGATACAACTTACATAAAACAGTTGCACACAAAAATATAACTAAGATTTTAAATCCAAATAGGGTTAAAATTCACTAAATTAAATATCAGAGTACTAAATCTTCGTCTAAAGGCTGATATTATGGTCTCAGAAGCATATGGAAAGTTTCAAAGCATTAGCTTTAGAAAAAATAGAGATATAACTCATATACAACATTTGCACGTAAAAACTTCACCAGGAATTTTTCAAGTCCAAAAAAGGGTTAAAATTCCTATAAATTCAATATCAGAGTAATTAATCTTTTTCTGTGGGCTAATGTTATGGTCAACAGAAGCATGTGTAAAGTTTCCAAGCAATATCTTTAGTAGAAACAGATAGATTACAGATGAACATCAGTTGCACATAAAAACTTAACCAAGATTTCTTAGTTCAAAAAGGGTTAAAATTCCACTAAATTCAATACCAGAAATTGAATTTGACAAGAGGCTAATGATATGATCACAGAAACATGTGCAAAGTTTACAAGCAATAGTTTTACTAGAATAAGAGATATAACTGATGTACAACATTTGCACATAAAAACTTAACGAATAATTTCTGAGTCTGAAAAAGGTTAAAATTTGAAAAAATTCAATACCAGAGTAATGAATCATTGTCTAGAAGCTGATATCATGGTAACAGAAGCATGTGTAAAGTTTCCAAGCAATAGCCTATGTGAAAATAGAGCTATAACTGATATACAACATTTGCACATAAAAACTTAACCAGGCATTTCTAAGTCCGAAAAGGGTAAAAATTCCATTATTTTAATATCAGAGTATTTAATCTTTGTCTAGAGGCTGATATTATGGTCACAGAAGCATGTGCAAAGTTTCCAAGCAATAGCTTAGGTAGAAATAGAGATATTAAATTAATTCAATATCAGAGTATTGAATCTTTGTCTTGATTCTGATATTGTGGTCACAGAAGCACATGTAAAGTTTCCAAGCAAAATCTTTTATAGAAACAGAAATAGTACAGATAAACATCATTTGCACATAAAAACTTTACCAAGATTTCTTAGTCCAAAAAGGGTTAAAATTCCACAAAATTCAATATCAGAGTAATGAATCTTTGTCTGATGTTATGGTCACAGAAGCATGTGCAAAGTTTCAAAGCAATAGATTTAGTAGAAACAGAGATTTTAAACACTTACAGGTAAAAAATTACCCAAAGCATTATGCCGATGCCGATGCCAATGCCGATGCCGATGCGCACATCGGGGTGACCAGAATAGCCCCTTTATTCTACGAATAGTCGAACTAAAAAGGGGTACTTTATTGTGTAATGATCGCAAATATAAAAAAATGTTTTCTCGAATGATTTTGTAGATGATTTTTTATCTCTTTTCCTACAATATTAAGAGCGAGGCGTTTGATTATTTTTATGGAGATGGAATGTCATGCTACTGATTTATGATGTTAAATGTACTTTGAAGTAGTGGATAATCTGAGTATTTAGGAGATTGTGATAGAATGCAAACATAAAAAATTAATTTCGCCTGTTTGATTTTCGTATATATGGAAATGATGCATTGATTTGAGTTGTAGTTTTAAGTAGGGAATAAATGAAATTTGCTAGCAATAAGCATTTTCTGTTCTACGATTAAGAACTACCTTCTAATCAAACATAAGAATAGCAATGAAGCAGGCTATGATATATGTACAAATGAAACTGACATTATTTGCAAAAATTGGTCCCATTAATTCTGTAATAATGTACAGTAAAGCAGAGGCAAACGTCGTTGAAAGTTTTCTTCAATTTTAAACGTAATGTAAACATACCCAACAGAGTGTACTGCGACTTTACAATGTCACCCTCTTTTTTGTCATGCATTTACTCATAATGCCACAAGATGAAAATATGTTAAAGATCACATAATAAAGAACATTTCAGAAAGCTGCTTTCAAATCATCCTAAATGTAGAAAAAATAACAATACTAGAAAGCCATGAATGGCTTGAGTCGCTCCACAGGCTTGAAATTCTTGTAAAAGCAAATAAATGTTTTGACTAGATTTTTAGATATTTGGGGTTCTACTGATGTTGAAAATGATTTTCAAAGTTTCAACTATACAACAGATAGAAAAATGACCTCTGCTATTAAAAGACATATTTTTTATTAAATCAAAATAATTTTTGGCTGCATGATAATGGGTCATCCAAAGATCATACCAAAAATATTTGATTGATATCCATCAGTTACATTCTGAGAAAATATTTTTCATAGTTTCCGCTATTTAACATACTGAGAATTGACCTCCACCCATAAAATGTATATTTTTCATCCAATCAAAATAATTTTTGGTACACTGATAAAGGGTCACTCAATGATCATTCCAGTGAAATTTAGTTGCTATCCAAAAATCAAATTCTGAGAAAATGATTTTCAAATTTTGCACTATATAACATATAGAGAAATGACTTCTGCCCATAAAATGCATATTTTTCATCCAATCAAAATAATTTTTGGTACACTGATAAAGGGTAACTCAAGGGTCATTCCAGTGAAATTTGGTTGATATCCATCGGTTACATTCTGAGAAAATGATTTTAAAAGTTTCCACTATATAACACATAGAGAAATGACCTCAGCCCATAAAATGCATATTTTTCATCCAATCAAAATAATTTTTGGTAAACTGATAAAGGGTCATTCAAGGGTCATTCCAGTGAAATTTGGTTGATATCCATCAATTAAATTCTGAGAAAATGATTTTCAAATTTTCCTCTATATAACATATAGAGAAATGACCTCTGCCCATAAAATGCATATTTTTCATCCAATCACAATGATTTTTTGTAGACTGATAAAGGGTCACTCATTGGTCATTCCAGTGAAGTTTGGTTGATATCCATCAGTTTTATTCTGAGAAAATGATTTTCAAAGTTTCCACTATATAACATATAGAGAAATGACCTCTGCCCATAAAATGCATATTTTCCATCCAATCACAATGATTTTTTGTAGACTGATAAAGGGTCACCCAAGGATCATTCATGTAAAATTTAATTGGTATCCATTGATTAGAATCTGAGAAAACTCACTTTTTACCATATTTGGAAATTAGCCACGCCCAATAAATCCATGTTTTTCATTGGATCAAAATTTCTTGAACAACTTTGAAAAAGGATCACCCAAGGATCATTCCTGTGAAGTTTGGTTGAAATCCATCCAGTAGTTTCTGAGGAGAAGATTTTTAAAGAAAAGTTTACGACCACACGGACACAACGCCATGACAATAGCCCCAGTGGCTTTCAGCCAGTGGAGCTAATAACAATCCCTTTTTTTGTGATGCTGCATGATAATTCTAAAAAAGTAAAGGTATTCAATAGATCACATGACAAGAATTGCTGTAAAGGTTTCTATCAAATCAATCAATAAAATTTAATGCAATTTTGTTATATGTATATTTACTTAATTTTTCTTAGGAAAATGTGATCAAGAGTCTAACATTAAATTCATGCACACTTATTAAAAGAGTTTTATGAAGTTACAGAAAGTTTTAAAAAACAGTACCTTAAACCATCTTGATATGATTCCACTTTTCCAAATTGTGTCAACAGAGTTCAAACAGGCTTCTGATGCGATGAAGATCTGAAAATATGTGTGATATGTGAAAAAGAAGAACATACACTTACACAATATGACACAAGATACAAAATTTCATTCAAAGTCTATCTTTTTAAAATATACATTAGGGTTTAATTTCTGTTTTCATATACAATACAAGAAATAAACAAGAGCACCGCCTACAGGTGCCAACACTTGGCTGCTAAGTGCTGGATGGTGGAAAAATTGAGTTGAAATATATTTTGCACAAATGCTTCTAGAGACCACTTTTCAACAGTTAGTGTCTTTACCAATCAAAGGTTAAAGAAAAATGTGAAGTTTTTTATGTTATAAATGAGAGACTTTCACTGAAAGACCTTGACCAGTGACTTTTACATTGTAATTCATGTGTTGGTCCTGTCACACTTTGTGAGTGAAATTGTGAAATTGTGCACATGTGAAATTTGAAAGCTCTATGACCTACCAATCCAAAGTTAAAGCTAATATAAGGTTTAACTACATACATTTGACCTTAAAAAATGTCATTGACAATGACTGATGACCTTGGTACCAACAGAAAGGCCTTGTCCCAGGCAATCATCATGTGGAATATGACGGCCAAATAACTTACCATTCAAAAGTTATGGCCAATGTTTAAGTTTGTTTTTTTTCACAAATTGTACCTTGAAAAATGACCTTGACTGATGACATTGAGCTTGGTACCAAGAGAAAGGCCTTGGCTATGGTTATGGTCTATGTTAATTTTTTTTTTTTTTTTTAAATTTGACCTCGGGAAATGACCTTGACTGATGACCTTGATCCTGGTAACAACAGAAAGGCCATGTCCCAGGCAATCATCATGTGAAATATGAAAGCACTATCACTAACCATCAAAAAGTTATCACAAAATGTCAAAGTATTTGCAAGACAATGACAACAAAAACAAAGAAAACATCAAGGTTAAAGCAATATCTCGGGTTTTCTCTGAAACAGCTAAGCTAATTAAGCCAGTGAGTAACATTTCCAACAATTTGAAATGTGTGTGATAATCATTGAGCAATCTAGAACACCACATGGTAAAAACAGAAGATTGCCAGACTGATACTTACTTTACCTATCTATTAAAACTAACAGTGAAGACTCTGGTCAGACTGTCCAGAGTCTTCATATGGCGCACATGTGAAATTGTTTGAAATGTCACACATATGCTCCATTAATTATATATTATCAGCACACATGTCCTAGAGAATTTGTCACCCATGGGTCCTGCACTTGAAGGTGCAAAATCAAAGCTTTATAGTATTCACATTTTATCAATCCTTCCCTAGGTGTTGACAGCATATTTCTGCTGTACACCCAGTTATGACAGACTGTAAAGCCAAAATATCAGATTACACAGATGATCAGTCTGATTGTAGCCTACATGTCTATTTTCTACTTAATCATTGTGACAAAAACTTTAGCCAGATTGATGTTCGTCACAAAATTTAGCCATTTATTTCAAGGAAAAATTTAGTCTATGCATGATAAGGGTGAATATATCCCTACCTGATCATTTGAAGCTGCAGCTATCTGTAGACACGTCATCTCATTCCACGCTGGTGAGCGTCTCTCTACGATCATCATGGCCTTTTCTGGGTCTTTAAGGTGGCATTCATTTAGTACACTGGTTGCCAGATTCTCAAACTCACTGAAATAAAAGGTTACATTTGTGTGCATTATTACAACACAACATGGCATTCAACTTTTTTTTAGTTATATTGCCGAGCTGGAGCACCTTACAATGGATTCCTGGTATTTCTCTCACCAGTACAACATCACATCCTTTCCTAACCTCCAGCTACTATCTCATATAGGTCTACGATTATCAACCCATTGGTGAGAGACAAATAGTCAGTAAGAATGAGTGCCCCCATCAGGGATTGAACCCTGGACCTCTAGATTGACAGTCCGATGTGCTACCAACTGTGCTATGATGGCCAACGTTTATTTTTTTGTTAAAGGGTAAAATAGTTTTGGAAAAAAAACTATATAAAGAACTGATTGCAAGCTTGTATTCATAATAGATTTTAGTGAGCATTCAATAGTATGATATTTTCAACAATTAAATACATGTATGTGAAATATTTAAAAGCCAAGATAAGCATAAACACTTGAAAAAAAAAGAACTTAGTGACAATTGGGAAATTGCTTTGAACAAGCAATTACTTATTTTTGCACATTTTTTTTTTTAATCCTGATCAGGGGAACATTTAAGAAAATTTCAAATCAAAACACATTTTGATTTCCTGTCTGAAAGCTCCTTAAATTGGAAATATTTCAAAATGTGTAAGAATGTATGGTAACGTTGTGATAAAAGTGATCTTACTCTTTATAGAAATACACTTTGTCCCTGAGTTCAGACTCATTTCGACTGATATGTCTAGCGATAGCATCATATAGTCGTGTCATAGCTATAGCACTTGTAACAGGCTCGTCTCCCATCTCCCAACAAAACTTGGCAAGGTCTTGTCTATAATATACACATGAGAGAAGTTTAATTGATCAAATGCAGTGAGTGTTAGTGTGCATTGCTCTTTTGATTGAGCCTACATTCAAGCCCTGCATTCAGGATGCTATAAATAGAGGATATTGAATGAGTGGTCATTGAATACCAAATTCATTAAACCAGTCATCCATAAACAGATGAAAACAACGCTACACTGTGTTTTTATCTGTTCATAGATGACAAGTTTAATAAATTCAGTATTTGATGAGCACAAATTTGATAATCTATTTATAATATGACCCAAATTATCACGAACAATCATCAAATTTATTGAAATTCAACATTTCAATTTTCGTCGAAACTTATAAAGCCGTATGAAACTGATGTCACAATATATATATTATGACGTCATTTTCATGGTTACAAAATAGCGTTGCTATTCGCTCTGAGCTCATTTGCATAGTTATTCCACTAGTGTAAAAACACCTGTGATATATCACATCCGCAACATAGGTAATATTATAGTGTGAACTCTTGAAAATTTTATCTCGCTTTGCACCTGAGTAAATGTGCGAGGGAAAATTTGCTTAAGGTTAAAGTTTTCATCCTGAAGCAGGTCTCAAGAGAACAACTATTGAAATATTTAGATCATATTGTGATATCTACATAAAGCCCACAACAATGCCTCTTACAAAAAGAAGATGACAGAGGCTAAAACTCTACATCCAGATTTCTCTAAAAACACACTATCTAACTATTTATTTGGTGAATTTATCTACTCTCAATTTTTCTACCCAAAGTTATTTGATTTCAAAACAGGTGTTAACATTTGAAATCTAATGAAAAGGAAAAAAGAGTTTAGAACATATGCAGATGCAACATGTTACATGGCTGCAAGTGCTGAAAATTGAGTTACGTCTCTTAATAGTAAAGGTTGCTCTTTTGAAAGTCACATCCATACCAAGTTTCAATAAAGTATACTTAACTCCAAAAGAAATGTTCACAAAATATAAATTAAAATAAATGTAAACCCTTTTACCAATTTTTATTTTATTTCACAACTTTTGGTAGACCATCCATGTCACCATACGTAGGGGAAAAAGATTGATGCTACCCAAGACTGTTGTTAAATAGATGTACCTTGCTTGACACCAGTATAAAAAAACAAGAGCTGTCGGAGGACAGCGAAGCTAGATTATTCCTAGTGCTGGATAGTAACAGCAAATCAATATCGACATTGGAAATTCAACATAATGGAAGTCAAGAGAAAAGAATCTTTGTCTAGATGCTGATATTATGGTCACAGAAGCATGTGCAAAGTTTCAAAGCAATAGAAGGAACAGAGATACAACTAACATAAAACAGTTGCACATAAAAACATAACCAAGATTTTTAAGGCTGAAAAGGGTTAAAATTCCACTAAATTAAATATAAGGGTAATGAATCTTTTTCTGTGGGCTAATGTTATGGTCAAAGAAGCATGTGTAAAGTTTCCAAGCAATAGCTTTACTAGAAATAGAGCTATAGCTGATGAACAACATTTGCACATAAAAACTTAACCAAGAATTTCTAAGTCCTAAAAGGGTTAAAATTCCACTAAATTCAATATCTAATCAGAGTATTGAATCTTTGTCTAGAGGCTGATATTATGGTCACAGAAGCAAGTGCAAAGTTTCAAAGCACTAGCTTTAATAGAAACAGAGATTTTAAACAATTGCACGTAAAAACTTAACCAACGCATTATGCCGACGCCCGGGTGACCTGAATAGCCCCCCTATTCTTTTTATAGTAGAGCTAAAAATTCATAAGCATTCAAATGGTATTTCTATCATGATTTAGAGTACCTGTTTCACAAGTAAACTCTACTATGATGCCCACACAATGAATCATTTTGTGTGCTAGATCTTTCTTAGCTCACTCACATTGCACGGTTGGAGAGTAGGTGGGGAAAACATTAATTCTGTTATCTGTGTGAAAAATTACCTTATCAGGTAAAAATCTGGAAAATAATGCTTAAGGACGCTTGATGAGTTACAGTAGATACATCAATTACTAAGCAGACTTTCAAACAGCCAAATTCCATTAGAAAATTGGCATATAAAAGGCTATACTGAGCGTTTTACAAGAGCCATCATTGCCTCCAGATTTATTAATTGTCAGTGTGCTAATGATTAAGAGATCATAGGCTATAGTCAAACAACAATACGACTTGATGTCGCTATCTTGTGTGTGCAGTAGCAAGCAACGACTAAAACACATGGTAAGTTGCACCAGTCTTTGAAATTCAATGGAAAATTTGTTAAAAGCAGTTTAAACGTTTTTTAAGCTTCCTTTTGTGTTTCAGGAACAGTTAGGAGTTTGTATTGGTAGTACAACGCCTACTTTCATTGACTTGCCTCCGTAGACCCAATTTTGGCTGATAACATTCTTATGTAACTTTTGACATCAGCGAAAATATAACAATTTTGAAACGGTTTATTGATATGTGCGGTATTGTCTTTTAATGCACATTGAAAAGTTTCATCAAACCTTTGTGCATCAGACCAGCAAGATAAGGGGGCACATTTACTCAGACGGCGTTTCTACGGAAAGGAACATGGAACCCAATAGTCAAAAACCAAGCTTATGAAAAGGCAGTCAGTTTTGACAGGAATTAAAATAAAAATACAAGTAAGCCATAAACCGTAAAGGTTTTAAGAGAACATGTATTTTGGAGTTAAGTATATATTCATATTAAGAAAATAACAAAGATATGGCTAAAATTATACTTTGTTGAGGCAACAATGGGAACAGTAACACCAACAAATTCAAGTGAAGCTAATGGTGTGACACTTTTTTGCTGTTTTTTCAAAAAAGATTAGCAAAAAGTGTAAGAATAAGACACCCACCTATGCATGAGTACAGCCCAGATCATGAGGTGTTTGTACGGCCTTTTAAACACTTCCTGTTGAGGTAATTCACAGACTTCATCCTCATCATCGCAGAGATCGTTGTAATCTATATTGTTTGTGTAATGATCATTACTGTCATCAACAAACCTAAATGAAAATCATTGAATGCCTAGATATATACAACAACAAATAGTGGATAATAGTTTTTTCTGAGTAAGATCAATTTGATATTTCATTGAGTGAACAAAAAAGGCTATAATTTCACAAGTGGCAGAGCAACGAGTAAAAATGTAGCTTTTGCCGTTCACAAAATGAAATATCAATCAATCTTACTCAGAAAACAAACAATTATTCTATTTCTTAAATGAAAAAATATGACAAAATGTAAAAGATTTAGGAATGATATTCTTAAAGTGTGTCATTTGCATGTGATTTCTATGCAATGTTCATAATGACATCTTTTTTTTTGGCGCTGTTTTGCCAAGGGTATTGGGGGTGGTGGTGAAATTTGATCATTTCACTGGTTAGCTTATCAAATGATAATCTACTATTATTTCTCGAAAAATCCATCAAAAACATGGGCGTAGCCAGGACTTTGATTTTTTTACCCATTTCGAAGGCGACCACCAAAGAATAAATAGGGTAAAGGCGACTAATTTCGCCCAGTCGCTCTCCGTTTATATAATTTGAGCGTTGGTGAATAATCAAACATCGTAACTACAGCTTGAATAAGCTATAGTTTCAATGTTATGATCATTCATCAACGAGATTTTGAAAGAGGATTTATTTGTATTACGCAATTGCGTAAAGTGCGTAATGGGAGCTACGCCCTTGAAAAAGTATTAAAGAAAATATTGTAAATCAAGTGTTACTAGAGAGGGAGATTTTTTTCTCTAATATTCATGAAAAACTGATCATTAAAAAGTTAAAGTATAACACTTAATTTAAGTATGCTGTAAACATCTTTACAGCAAAATTGTACTATCTTTATAAATAATGAACTCGTCAGATCTCTGTGGGTCTCCAAAATATCAAACATATTCAACTAAGAGTATTAGAGGGTGGCCAAAATTTCATATTTAGAGCGGAAGTTAAAATGTTTTATAGCCTCCCCCTCCCCTTGACGCAACAAAAAGTCCCCTTTCTTATCTATTTTTAAGAGTTGATATGTGTATTTGATCTTATTGCTGCCAGGTTGTAAAAATTAGAGTAAAAAGTTTATAGTTTAATACTCCCATGAAATTTAAAAATACTTAGTTGATATCTTACAATTTAATATCAGGAAGCAAAAATATAAAGATTTCATCACAATAAGACATATTTCTTGTTGTAGGTACAAGCTAACTAAATAGCTAGGTGATCAAAATTTATTTTATTGAGGAATAAAACCAATTTTTAAGCCAAACAGGATCCACAAAAGTTAGAGCTTATAGTAGCTGGATAGTTAAAGCAAATCAATGTAAACATTTGAAAATTGCATTAAATTCAGTATCAGAAAAATGAGTCTTTGTCTAGAGTATAATATTATAGTCAAGGAAGCATGTGCAAAGTTTCCAAGCAATAGTTTTAGTAGAAACAGATATTATAGATATCAATCAGTCACAAGTGAAAACTTAACCAAGAATATCTAGGTCGGAAGAGGGTCAAAATTCCAGTAATAAGATATCATAGTAATTAATTGTTGTAAAGTGGCTGCTATTATAGCCACAGAAGCACGTACAAAGTTTCCAAGTATTTGCTTTAGTAGAAACAGAGATATAACACATATACATCAATTGTATGTAAAAACTTAACCAAGATTTCTTGGTCCTAAAAGGGTTAAACTTGCACTAAATTCAGTATCAGTGTAATGAATCTTTGTCTAGAGACTGATATCATAGTCACAGAAGCATGGGCAAAGTTTCCTAGCTTTAGTAAAAAACAGAGATATAACACAGTTGCGTGCAAAACCTAAACTAAAGCATTACACCTACGTCAATGCCGATGCCCCAGTGACTGGAATAGCCCCCCCTATTCTAAGAGTAGTTGAGCTAAATAGTACTGCCATTACTTGTGGTAGATGGTGCCTTGATGATGTCATATAAAATGTGATCCTACACATGTGTAAGACAAGGATATCTCTGATGACTATTCCATATATAAGACCAGGGGAGCTATATGTGAGGAAAATCAATCTTACACCAAACAAATGTTTATTGTGACCTTGTGTAAACAATCAAAGTAGTCCCTACCTATCCAGCAGTTTGGAAAGAAGCAAAAGTCTATTTTCTCTCCTTAAATCATCTTTTCCTGTCAACTTAAACATCAGCCTGTATATGAAGTGATATTTAGGAACCTGAAAAACAACCAGCGAAAAATAACCACTACTTATACAAATAGAGTTCCTCTCATGCAGCCAGAATATGTTAAAGATGAAACATTCACAAAGCGTTTACAAATGATACCCTGCTTTGCGTGTGCATTTATAAGTTTGCAATTGTTTTTAATGTTAGGCAAAGTCTGTATTAATCAAATAAATATCATGATTATTTCATCAATGAGTCAATAAAACATTTCCTGACTACATTTCAAGCTTTTGATGTAATTTCAATGCTTATTATTATTATTTTATTTTTAGTTTTTCTTTGATTAACAGAGTGTACAATACCCTGGGTTATTTACAAGGGCTGTAAACCTTCTTCCTACACTATGGCAAGTTATTTTCATTCATGATTCACCTTCAAATTTGATCTGTGCTCTGATCTCAACCATTTGACGAACCCCAACTCCTTCTAATAGAAGTGTGATGATTCTGATAGTATATTTGGGTTATATAAAAGCTTTTACAGTTTAATTAAAATTACAGACCCTACCATACATTTAGTTTTTTATCCACGGTAGGAGATTATTTTATTTGTGGCTTTTTTCATAACTATTGTAACAGTTTAAAGGGTGGTAAGTTGTGTTAAATATGCAATTTAGAGAGACCTGCCCTAAGTTAATTGGCTAATGATAGCCTATATAGACAGAGTTGACCCATTTAGGATTGAGAATCCTTTTCTCTGCATGGATCATGTCTGTCTATGCCCTAGGTTTGTTACAATTCGTGACAGAGTTTGCATAACCATAACTGCCATGCCAAGACTCTGGACGAGTCTTCTCTGAGGGGAGAGTAATGTAACGGTTTAAAGGAAGGTGAATTGGATATGCAAATTAGAGAGGCCTACCCTTAGTTCAATGACTAATGATAGCCTATATAAACAGAGTCAACCAATTTAGGGTTGAGGATCCTTTTTCTCTGAATAAGATCACATCTGTCTATCATGGTTCATACAGAAACAGGGCACACAAATTTAAGGACTTTTTAAGGTCTTTTTAAGGCCAAAATTTCTATTTTTAAGGCCTTATTTCTGTTTTGGGGAACGAGTTGACCAAAAACGCCATGCGTTGACTGAGGAACGAGTTGACTGAGGAACGAGTTGACTGTAAGCCTGAAAATGTACCTTATAATTGATGTAGTCAGTTGTATCTTACAGTTAAACAGTAGATAAGCTGACTTCTTTTTTTCTACAGGAAAATTGATTAGCTAAATTGCTATAGCTATATTGCTATAACTGTTTGTATTGTCCATAAAACTTTCAATACATTGCTCCTCTGAAAAAATATCAATGCTTGCCGAAGGTTAAGCTGGCATAACAAGTGGGTGAGGTATGACCAATGCAAAATCTACAACGTCTCGGAAAATGCATCTGACCTCATACACGTCAACTCCGCCTTAGGAAAAGAATTTGGTTCACTTGCTCGACTAGATTTGTTGTCGGTATGGTAAAAGAAAACAACCCCTCAGGAATCTCGCTTGATTGTCGAAAACTTTTGATGCGATCAGATGATGAATAGCATGTAATTTCATAGCGATCTCACCCATTTTAGAAACATCGATTTCCCTCCGACAGTAATGAAAGTATGCTTTGTAAACACTTGTTTTTACTTTCCTCAGCCATGGATAGTCCGTTACCCATTTCACATTGAATTGTGCATTTTTCAGGCATTTTTCTTCGCGTCAACACTTTTCAAGTTCATAATTTATCAAGTTCATAATTTATAGTTCATAATTTCAAAATCCTTGCACTGCACAAGACGGACGTAGAAGGGACGCAGAGAATAATTCCGATCATTTCATTGGCTGAATCGGTCCATAGATGGCGCAATTTTCAGCTTCAGCAGCGAATGCTCCTCGTTGATTGGTTACGATCGATTTATACGGAAACACTGCGTCAATGCTCGGCAATCATCGACCGACGTCGGAATCCTCGAAATAGATAGAATACAGCGGCCCCGATGTTGTGGGAATGTCTGTCGTATTACGTTTTTTAACACGATTTTAAGAAATTAACAATTTTTTTGCTCCTCTCATCATATTTAAGGCCCTAGAAACAGAATTTAAGGACTTTTTAAGGTCTTTTTAAGGTCAGGAGACACTTAAGGACTTCTTAAGGCCAGAGGGTGATTTTTAAGGACTTTTTAAGACTGTGCGAACCTTGTCTATGCGCTCGATTCGTTACACTATTGTATTATCAGTTTTGTACTGATTTCTCAGTTTACTCTTGTGTAATATTTTTGGCGAAGAGTTTCTTTCTTTTTTTTTCAAAATCAATGTTTAAATTTCAGTTATACATTGATCTACTTGATTTTGAAAAGTTGACCTTTAATATTTACCTTCATATAAAGTTCCTGTAGTTTATCTGTAGTCAGAAATTCCTTCATTATAACAGAGCCCTGTTGAAGTATCAGTTCTATAAACTTGATTTTATCTGTCAGTATAGCATCAGTCAGTGTATCATAAAGGCTTCCTGTATATAGACAATAAATAAGTGATCAGAAATTACTTCTATACTAGAAGCTTCTATAATTGATATTTTACAAGAAAAGTATAAAGAATGAAATGAAATTTTAATTTGAATTAAAAACTTGATAATGACTTGTAAAGTGAGCTTGAAAACAAGATAACTCATAAGGGGGTCAGCACAAAACTATTGTAAGTGCCTATACAGCTTTAATTTTTTGCTGACCACTCAATCAAAAAAGTATGAAAGCTGTATAACTCCCATTCAAGTATTTGTTTATAAGATTGGTTAAGCAAATTGAATCAGACAAGCTTTCTAATATGATGTGAAGGTTTGAATCAAAACAGATATTACATTTGAATCGATCAAAAGTAGCTAAAAGAAGTATCAAATATTCAAGAGATCACATAAGATAAGAGCCCCGCTTGCCAGGAGTTTAGTCTAACTTCAAAGAAATTGGGTCCTATCTATTTCTTTCGAGCAACAATTTTGTTGTTTTTGTGAATTTAGAGCTATTTCCTGGTTTAAGGTAAAGAAAGTGTTGGATATTTATGAATATTAAGGACTCAACTTCAGGAAATAATTTCAGAATGTATTAAAACAGTCTTCAAATCTTTTCGAAAATGATTCCCAGAGGGTCCATGGGACTAACATCAGATTGTTTTGAGACACCATGCTACTTATTTGCGTGTCCCAGACTAAAAAAATCTGCATCCCTTAAAACTCTTCGTACCCATGCAATTGCTTGGCTGTCAAGAGCTGGATAGTGATTAACAATTCTATGTCAAAAAAGTTGGATAATCTGTACGACATAAATTTAGCGTTAACCCCCTTGACCATATAGGGTACTCCTTGTATAATGAAAATATATATTCCAAGTTTTAATTTAATGCCTCCAGCAATACCAAAATGTTACAGTTTCTGAACAACAATATCTATGTAAATGCTGACAACCACACAAATAATTTCCCTATTGTCTCTGGTAAAGGTTTAAGGTAGAGGACCTGTAAAAGTTCTGCAATGTTTTGGAAGTAATGAACTTAAACAGTGTTAACTGAGGTTTCCTAAAAGTTTCAATAGGAAACCTTGATCAAAATTGTGAAAGATCATGAGTTCCAAAATGTTGCAGACCTATTTAGGGTCTACTTCCTTAATCAATAACCTACCAGGTTTCCAAAGAACATCCTCTCTAAATATTTCCTCCTGAGCAATATCAACCCTGTTCCATGTGATGGCCAGTTTGAGTTGTTTTAGTCGCTGATCTTCACTCGCCCCCGTCGTCGCCTTCAGTAGGGCTGTTAGGATAGCAATGTCTAAATCTTCTTGCTTGTTCATGTCAAACACCGTTATCTATAATCAAATATTTCACAAAGTTATATATCTGACCTGTCAGGCAAAAAGGGACCATTCTGGAATTCTGTAAAATAAATCATTGAAAAAGGGATTTGATCCACAATAGATCAACAACCATAAGTTGCATTTCAAAAATTCTTTCACTGGAAGGTAAATTGATCATTCTAGATTCAGAAAATAAGCAAAGTGCTTAAAGTTTCCACCCTAGTCAGTCTGCGCAGTCTGTGGAGTCTGACTAGGGTTGATATTTTTTTCCTCTGCCCAGATGGTCCCTTTTCAATGATGGTAACATATGATTAATAGGGATGGTAACAAGTACCAATTTAACTAATCCAGTTCTCTGTAAGCTTTTACTTGGATAGAATTAATTACATTTGAAAACTGACTCGGTATATGCAGCATATCTCCCTTCAAAATGACAGTTGAGATGACATCTAGTTGCTTAATTTATTTGAAGAAAAAGAAATTTGTTAGATTCATGCTTAGAGAGTTAATTGGACATTTGATTGAGTACTTGATGAATTGAATACCCGTTCCCACCCCTGATAATTATTCCTTCATTCAGGATGCAAAAACACTTGCAAATGTTAAAAAATTAAAACAAATTTTGCACATGAGTACCCAGGAAATGATTTCCTAAAAATTTCTCTTTTTTTAAACTTGAAAGCAGGTCAGATTAAATCTTCTGAAACTGATTCATAATTCAATTAGTTTCAAAATTGAATGAAGTATTTATAACAAGAGGGCCATAGTGGCCCTAAATCGCTCACCTGAGTTAACTGTCTGTAACTATTTGGAGAAGGGCTTTGGTTTGATAACAGGGCAGTAACAACAAATATCACAATTTGAACTTGTCCGAGATTTCATCAAGATAATCATTCTGACCAATTTTCAGGTTGATTGGGCTAAAAATATGGCCTCTAGAGTGTCCATTTGGTTTTTTCTAGATTTGAGCCAGTGACCTAGTTTTTGACCCCACTTGACCCAAACTCAAACTTGTCCGAGATTTCATAAAAAGAATCATTCTGACTAATTTTCAGTATTGCCTCTGGAGTGGCCACATGGTTTTTCTAAGATTTGACTGCGTGACCTAGTTTTTGACCCAAGTTGACCCAATTTCAAACTCGTCTGAGATTTTATCAAGACAATCATTCTGACCAAGATTCAGGTTGATTGGGCAAAAAATGAGGCCTCTAGAGAGCATACAAGGTTTTTCTTAGATTCAACCCTGTGACCTAGTTTTTGACCCTAGTTGACCCAAATTTGAACTTGTCCAAAATTTTATCAAGATAATCATTCTGACCAATTTTCAGGTTGATTGGGCATTAAACGTGGCCGCTAGAGTGCCTACAAGGTTTTTCTTAGATTTGACCCTGTGACCTAGTTTTTGACCCCAGTTGACCCAATTTCAAACTCGTCCAATATTTTATCAAGACAATCATTCTGACCAAATTTCAGGTTGAACAGGCAAAAAATATGGCCTCTATAGTGCATACAAGGTTTCTCTAAGATTTGACCCTGCGACCTAGTTTTTGACCCCAGTTGACCCAATTTGGAACTCGTCTGAGATATAATCAAGACAATCATTCTGACCAAAATTCAGGTTGAACGGGCAAAAAATGTGGCCTCTAGAGTGCATACAAGGTTTTTCTAAGATTTGACCCTGTGACCTAGTTTTTGACCCCAGTTGACCCAATTTCGAACTCGTCCGAGATATTATCAAGACAATCATTCTGACCAAAATTCAGGTTGATTGGACAAAAAATGTGGCCTCTAGAGTGCATACAAGGTTTTTCTAAGATTTGACTGCGTGACCTAGTTTTTGACCCCAGTTGACCCAATTTCAAACTCGTCCCAGATATAATCAAGACAATCATTCTGACCAAAATTCAGGTTGAATGGGCAAAAAATGTGGCCTCTAGAGTGCATACAAGGTTTTTCTAAGATTTGACCCTGTGACCTAGTTTTTGACCCCAGTTGACCCAATTTCGAACTCGTCCGAGATTTTATCAAGACAATCATTCTGACCAAAATTCAGGTTGATCGGGCAAAAAATGTGGCCTCTAGAGTGCATACAAGGCAAATGTTGACGACGGACGAGGGACGAGGGACGACGGACGTCGCACGACGCAAGACGGATGACGGACATCCACCTAACCACAATAGCTCACCTTGAGCACTTCGTGCTCAGGTGAGCTAAAAATTCTCAAGGGTAAAAGGAGGCTATGTGCTGACCATGATCACAAACATTTACAACCATTAAAGAATAATTCACCATTTTGAATGTAACTCCATATAATCAGTTCATTCTTAAATCTAATAGTTACAGCTATATGTAGCTTTAATCAAGATATAGTAATGGGATTCTAAAATTGCCTTTAATTGCTTGTTTTATTGGGGCCTACCACCAGTTTAAACAACTTTACACTTATAGTGTAGTGGCTTGAGCACTTACCGATTGATTCCTTGCATTTTTTGCACCAGTACTACCATTAATAGCCTTTCCTAGCCTCCAGATGCTATCTATCCTACTGAGGTTTACTATTATCAACCCATTGGTGGGAAAGAAATGTCAGATTAAATTTAAATATATGCACTTTGGAATACTGGGGATCAAACAATTTGGAATACTGGGGATCAAATACTTTGGAATAATGTTGATGACATTTGAAGTAGGGTACAATTTCTTATCTTATTTTATTGGATAAATATTTGAAACAAGAGGACCCTGAGGGCCCTAAATCGCTCACCTGATATTTCAAGTAAATTATCATTAAGACTCCATTTCCTATGATATGGCATGAACCTTCCCATTTTCAATAGACTTCATCCTTGTGACCTGGCAAACATTTTGATCAAGTTTCATGAAGATTGGACTATATTTGTGGCTTTTGGAGCTCTTACGAGAAATTGTAATTAAGGCCCCTTTTCCCGTGATATGTCATGTATACTTCCCATTTTCAAATGAGTTCATCCTCATGACCTAACAAACATTCTGACAAAGTTTCATGATGATTGGACCATATTTGTGGCTTCTAGAGAGTAAACAAAAAAAATTGTCATTAAGACACGTTTTCCTGTGATATGGCACGGATCCTTCCCATTTTCAATAGACTTCATCTTCATGACCTAACAAACATTCTGACCAAGTTTCATGAAGATTGGACCATATTTGTGGCTTCTAGAGTGAAAACAAGAAATTTGTCATTAAGGCCCCTTTTCCCGTGATATGGCACAGATCCTTTCCATTAGAGCAATTTTCATAAGGGATCACCCAAGGAATATTTCTGCCAAGTTTGGTTGATTTTGACCCATAAGTTTAGGAGGAGATGTCGTTTAAAAATATTGTTGACAAAATTGTCATTAAGGCGCCTTTTTCTGTGAAATGGCACGGATCCTTCCCATTTTCAATAGACTTCATCCTCATGACCTAACAAACATTCTGACCAAGTTTCATGAAGATTGGACCATATTTGTGGCTTCTAGAGTGAAAACAAGAAATTTGTCATTAAGGCCCCTTTTCCCGTGATATGGCACGGATCCTTTCCATTTGAGCAATTTTCATAAGGGACCACCCAAGGAATATTTCTGCCAAGTTTGGTTGATTTTGACCCAAAAGTTTAGGAGGAGATGTCGTTTAAAGATATTGTTGACAAAATTGTCATTAAGGCGCCTTTTTCTGTGAAATGGCAATGATCCTTCCCATTTTCAATAGACTTCATCCTCATGACCTAACAAATATTCTGACCAAGTTTTATGAAGATTGGACCATATTTGTGGCTTCTAGAGTGAAAACAAGAAATTTGTCATTAAGGCCCCTTTTCCCGTGATATGGCACAGATCCTTTCCATTTGAGCAATTTTTATAAGGGACCACCCAAGGAATATTTCTGCCAAGTTTGGTTGATTTTGACCCATAAGTTTAGGAGGAGATGTTGTTTAAAGATATTGTTGACAAAATTGTCATTAAGGCGCCTTTTTCTGTGAAATGGCACGGATCCTTCCCATTTTCAATAGACTTCATCCTCATGACCTAACAAACATTCTGACCAAGTTTCATGAAGATTGGACCATATTTGTGGCTTCTAGAGTGAAAACAAGAAATTTGTCATTAAGGCCCCTTTTCCCGTGATATGGCACGGATCCTTTCCATTTGAGCAATTTTCATGAGGGACCACCCAAGGAATATTTCTGCCAAGTTTGGTTGATTTTGACCCATAAGTTTAGGAGGAGATGTTGTTTAAAGATATTGTTGACAAAATTGTCATTAAGGCGCCTTTTTCTGTGAAATGGCACGGATCCTTCCCATTTTCAATAGACTTCATCCTCATGACCTAACAAACATTCTGACCAAGTTTCATGAAGATTGGACCATATTTGTGGCTTCTAGAGTGAAAACAAGAAATTTGTCATTAAGGCCCCTTTTCCCGTGATATGGCACGGATCCTTTCCATTTGAGCAATTTTCATAAGGAACCACCCAAGGAATATTTCTGCCAAGTTTGGTTGATTTTGACCCATAAGTTTAGGAGGAGATGTCATTTAAAGATATTGTTGACAAAATTGTCATTAAGGCGCCTTTTTCTGTGAAATGGCACGGATCCTTCCCATTTTCAATAGACTTCATCCTCATGACCTAACAAACATTCTGACCAAATTTCATGAAGATTGGACCATATTTGTGGCTTCTAGAGTGAAAACAAGAAATTTGTCATTAAGGCCCCTTTTCCCGTGATATGGCACAGATCCTTTCCATTTGAGCAATTTTCATAAGGGACCACCCAAGGAATATTTCTGCCAAGTTTGGTTGATTTTGACCCATAAGTTTAGGAGGAGATGTCATTTAAAGATATTGTTGACAAAATTGTCATTAAGGCGCCTTTTTCTGTGAAATGGCACGGATCCTTCCCATTTTCAATAGACTTCATCCTCATGACCTAACAAACATTCTGACCAAATTTCATGAAGATTGGACCATATTTGTGGCTTCTAGAGTGAAAACAAGAAATTTGTCATTAAGGCCCCTTTTCCCGTGATATGGCACAGATCCTTTCCATTTGAGCAATTTTCATAAGGGACCACCCAAGGAATATTTCTGCCAAGTTTGGTTGATTTTGACCCATAAGTTTAGGAGGAGATGTCGTTTAAAGAAAAAGTTGACGCCGTGACGGACAGACGGACAGATGGACAGACGGACGCCGGACAACACTCGATCACAATAGCTCCCTTGAGCACTTCGTGCCCAGGTGAGCTAAAAAGAGATGAGGCCAAGGGTAGGGGAACTTGAGGTCAATTTTCTAAGTTTCCTTTACAGGAAGGTTGAATGATCTTACTGGCAAAGGGCTTAAAGTGTCGTCCCTTGTCAGCCTGCCCAGTACGCGCAGACTGACTTGTGTGGACACCATACACACTACCCAGATAGTCCTTTTGCCCGTAACAGTTGACATTTTGTTATTTGAATGCAGGGCCAGTTTGACTTAGACTGATTCTATATAGAAGCCACCTACCAGATTAGACTTTTCACAACAAGTCATCACGTTATCCAATATTCCATCTGTCTTCTTTTCCTTCTCACTTTCTTTCCATCCCTTGCCGTATGCATCCTGTATTTTTTCTCTCAATTTTCCATGGTGTTTCTGGTTCATCTCTCTCACACCTCTGTAAATGTCAAGCCAAGGAATGATTAAATTGATGGATTGATTGATTGATTAATTGAGTGGGAGTTTATGCCACTTCAACATTTTTGCAGTTATCACAATGGCTTGAGCAACTAACAATGGATTCCTGGTATTTATCACACAAGAACTACCATTACATCATTGCCTAGCCTCTAGCAACTATCCCACATTAGTCTAAGATTATTAACCCATTGGTGAGAGTGAGTTACTAGAGTTATGTCTTTAATAGCCTGGTCAGCTAATGTAATGGTTATGGTAAACACTCATGCAAAGTTCAGGTAGACATCTTCAATAACAACAGAGATATGACTAAGGTAAAAGTTTGTCACACCAAATGTCATGCCAATCAACAACTAACCAATATACCTTCCCCAAAACAAACAACACTAATTTATCACTTCTATTTTAGATCAGTTTAACTGTTGGAAAACTAAATATACGCCTTGGCAAAATTGCATTAAAATCAAAGCACTAAAAGCACTGATATTTCTAATCATTAGGACCTCTTTATTTTGAGATAAAAAATTTAAATTCTTCATATTTGAAAGGAAATAAGACAGTTTAGAGTAACCAGACTGCACATTTTGAGGGGTCAGCGCAATACTTTTGTAAATTTATAGGCACTTAAAATAGTATTGCACTGACCCTCGATTTATACAGGCTGATGTTTGTCTATTCCTTGGCCAGAGCAGGAATGTTCAGGATTAACCACAAGTCTTACCCATGTTAAAATTTTGGATTATTTTTAAAGTAATTTACTTTACTTACCCAGTAACAGCCCTTGTATGTGAGTATGCATAAGCTATAATATCTGCAGCTCGCCCAGTACCGGAGCAGATGACTACAGGTATATCATGTTCCAGCGATGATTTGGCATCAATAATAGCGTCTGTCCCACCCTCAACTACAACCAAAACTACTGGTATACCTAAACCCCCATCTGTAAAATAACAAATATCAATGGTTAAATATACATGTATATTGTGTTCTAGCGACGACTTGGCATCAATAATAGCATCTGTCCCACCCTCAACTACAACCAAAACAACTGGAATACCTAAACCTCCATCTGTAAGACATAATAATTTGAAATGCAAGTAAGCTTATGTAGAATGTTTTCTCTCATGATCAACAAATAGAACAAAAGTTAATTTTAAAGGTCATTCATCTTTAGACGATCTGGGATTAAAAAATATCTTTATTTGACAGTAAACTTGGGAAGACACCTTAAACTAAACTGGGCATATTAAGTTAATCATTGCTAGTCTAGTTAAAGGTCACTTCACAAAACATAAAACAAAAAAACTCTTGTTTCTCTTAAATTCATAGCAGTTCAAAAAGTAAGAGTTAAATTCAAAGAAATACTAATGTTTGTCAATGGAAAACTGGTGTCTAGCCCACAAAGATATTTTTGGGCCGTGACCTTGAACTTTCAGCCATATCGATATTTGTTTCATCCAATCATGATCAAGAACGAATGTGCCAATTTATTTTGAAATCAATCAATAGATGTTATAGTACAGACAAGTTAAGGCAAACTAATGCTTACATTAACAATGTTTGACACTAACCACTTTTTGTCATCTGGCTGAAGAACCTGTTGGCCATTAACATTACAGGTCCTTCCTGATAATGACAGGTCCTGTGTGAAAACCATGTTTGTTTTTTAACCAATTTAAGGTATAAATTACAAGGAAAACAATGTTGAAAAAGAAGAAATTGCTTTTGACAAGCAATTTCTTCTTTTTCTACAATTTTTTCTGTTTGGCTATGCAAATTTTAGTATTGGAAAAGCATTTATTTTTCAAAACTAGACAGATTTGGAATACTATGTACTGCCATTAACTACAGGCCTGAAGGACCTGCAGCATGGTTACATCTTCCAGTCCTACCTAAAATCCACAGGTCTCAGGCCCAAGGACTGGTGTTAGTGTCGATCTCTGCATTAACTAGAACTGTCGCAGAGCGGACTTATACCCCCCACCGGCACTTTGTCAAGATGCAAGTGCTATTAGTGCAGGACTTGTTTGTAACAGATATTGAGGTCATATGCAGCATTTGCATGAAGTTTCATGATTCTATGTCGCTCGGTTTTTGAGTTAGAGTCCGGAAACAAAAATTGACTGTGACCTTGACCTTTGACCTATGTGACCCAAAATCAATAGGGCACTTCCTTGGGTCATAAGCAACATTTGCATAAAGTTTCATGATTGAGGATCGCTTGGTTCTCGAGTTAGAGTCCAGAAACGAAAATTGAAAAAAGTCTCACTGTGACCTTGACCTTTGACCTATGTGACCCAAAAACAATGGGGCACTTCCTTGGGTCATAAGCAACATTTGTGTAAAGTTTCATGATTCTAAGTCACTTGGTTCTTGAGTTAGAGTCCGGAAACGAAAATTGAACAAAGTCTCACTGTGACCTTGACCTTTGACCTATGTGACCCAAAAACAATAGGGCACTTCCTTGGGTGATAAGCAACAATTGTGTAAAGTTTCATGATTCTAGGTCACTTGGTTCTTGAGTTAGAGTCCGGAAACAAAAAGGTCTACGGACGGACGGACGTATTGACGGACGGGTTGACGGACAGATGGACAGACAGACAGACATGGTGAAACCAATATACCCCCCTCTACTTCGTAGGTGGGGGGTATAATAAACAAAGACCAACTTGCCAAAGAGACAACTTTGTCTTACTCACCCCAAATAGGTTCAACTAAACAATTGGATAATCAATGCCTTATACCTTTTGTATGTTTAAAGACTTTCTGTTCAAATTTAGATCTCAGTTCTGCCACTCCACCGTATCTATTTCTATATCCATCATCAACAAACACAAAATGGGTGTGGTCTGCATTCAGGGGTACTGGCTGTCCATGTAATATGGAATTACTCATACGAAAATCCACATTAAAACTTCCCTGAAACAAATACATGCAAAGCATATTCATACATGAGAATGATTAGGTTTTTTAGATTTATACCAAGATGAAAATAAAAATTACTCTTTTCATATCTTTAATTTTAGATACCATGAGGACCATGTATAGATTTCTTCATCATGAAACCAATTTTTGTCTGTGGTCTTTGTGGTGTCTGTGTCTGTGGGGGTGGGGGGGGGGGAAGCTATCTATCTTGGTTCTTTCATTGGCCCACACATTCGGCACAAGTACTGGGGAATTTTCCAGGAATCAGAGTCGAGAGGGATTAATCTAAGTTGTAAGAACTTGTTTCCCTATTGATGTAAAATAAATAGGTTTGAATAAAATTTTTGTAGGACATCTTTACTCAAACACTTAATAATTGTATACTCAAAATTGTTTGCATTAAGGAATAAAAAAAAACAATTTTTAGCCAATTGGAATTCACAAGTTTTGATGGACACAAAAATTAAATAAATTTGTTTATTTAGGAGCCATTAAGATAGGACAAACTGTTTTTGGTTTCTAAGCTTGTTCAACACATATTAGGCTCAAAAGCAACAGAAAACTACTAAAGGTTTTAAATTATTTGTGCAGAAAGTACATAGATTGAACTAGTTATACAGGGAAAACAAAGATACTGATCAGGTGGGCAGATGATCGGTGTAACAGATCAATGACCGTTTGACCTTAATCAGGGAATGCCCCATCATATTTTGAAACAGCGTTTGTCTGTCAAATATATGATCATTGACATGAAATAAACTAGAAAGCCATGAATGGCTTGTGTCGCTCCACAGGCTTGAAATTCTTGTAAAAACAAATAAATGATTTGACTAGATTTTTAGATATTTGGGGTTTACTGATGTTGAAAATGATTTTCAAAGTTTCAACTATATAACAAATAGAGAAATGACCTCCACACTTAAAAGACATATTTTTCATCAAATCAATATAATTTTTGGCTGCATGATAATGGGTCACGCAAAGATCATACCTAAAATGTTTGATTGATATCATTCTGAGAAAATGATTTTCATAGTTTCCACTACTTAACATATTGAGAAATGACCTCCACCCATAAAATACATATTTTTCATCCAATCAGAATAATTTTTGGTACACTGATAAAGGGTCACTCAAGGATCATTCCAGTGAAATTTGGTTGATATCCAAAAATTAAATTCTTAGAAAATGATTTTCAAATTTTCCACTCTATAACATACAGAGAAATGACCTCTGCCCATAAAATGCATATTTTTCATCCGATCACAATTATTTTGTGTAGACTGACAAAGGGTCACCCTAGAATCATTCCAGTGAAATTTGGTTGATATCCATCAGTTACATTCTGAGAAAATGATTTCAAAGCTTCCACTATAAAACATATAGAGAATTGACCTCCGCCCATAAAATGCATATTTTCCATGCAATCACAATGATTTTTTGTAGACTGACAAAGGGTCAATCAAGGATCATTCCAGTGAAATTTGGTTGATATCCATCAGTTACATTCTGAGAAATTGATTTTCAAATTTTCCACTTTATAACATATAGAGAAATGACCTCCACCCATAAAATGCATATATTCCATGCAATCATAATGATTTTTTGTAGACTGACAAAGGGTCACACAAGGATCATTCCAGTGAAATTTAGTTGATATCAATCTGTTTCATTCCGAGAAAATGATTTTCAATATTTCCACTATATAACATATAGAGAATTGACCTCCGCCCATAAAATGCATATTTTCCATCCGATCACAATGATTTTTTGTAGACTGATATAGGGTCAACCAAGGATCATTCATGTTAAATTTAATTGGTATCCATTCATTAGATTCTGAGAAAACTCACTTTTTACAATATTTGGAAATTAGCCACGCCCATTAAATCCATGTTTTTCATTGGATCAAAATTTCTTGAACAACTTTCAAAGAGGGTCATCCAAGGATCATTCCTGTGAAGTTTGGTTGAAATTCATCCAGTAGTTTCTGAGGAGAAGATTTTTAAAGAAAAGTTTACGACCGGACGCACGCACGGACGGACGGATGGAAGGACGGATGCACGACGGACACAACGCCATGACAATAGCCCCAGTGGCTTTCAGCCAGTGGAGCTAAAAAATGATAATAAAAAAAACAATGGTGGGCAAATTAAACATTGAAACTACAGCTTATTTCAGCTGTAGTTACAATGTTAAATTTGATGCTTTACAAAAATATTTAAAACAAAAAAGTGATTTATGTCATCAATCATCTAATTATAAAAGAGTGTTTTGATTAGTCAATTCATATTTTGATTGACAGCAGCGATCTGTTAATTATCTTACACCATACCATTCCATCTTCACTCTCCAGTTTCTTCCTATCCATAACGTAACCCCAGGGTGCTATACCGATACATCGTAATACGTGGGCCATTCTCTCGTTGTCCCAGCAGAATGATTGACCCTGTCTAACAGCCTGTCCCACTGCCTTCATCACACCCATGTTAAACCCTGATGTTATCAACCAGGCAGAGGTAGTCTTGGCAGTCTGAAAATAACAATAATGTAACTGGGTTACGATCACATTTTTAAGTAACTTACATGTAATTTTCCAGTAATCAAAAAAAAGCAATGATCTCAAGTGCACTTAAACTCCCTTTTATTTTGTATCTGTGGTTAACTAGTGACTTCATAAGAAGGTTATAAAAGAGCTTAAAATAAACTTAGTATGATCAAAGGTTAATTTTTTACTTAAATATGAGGGAAATGACCCTCAAAATGTACTCTTTTGACTCTCAAAAATTTCCATCCTGGGATCTATTTACCTGTTGATATAAGTAATGCTCCTTACAAACTATTGAAAATCAAATTATGAATCATTTTTCAAAAGAGTTCTATACAAATGATTTTACATTAACATTTAAGTTTTAACAGACACATTTTGTTAATAAATATAATAAAATAAATAATTAGCAAAATTAAAGCATTTCACATGCAAAAGTCAAAGTGCTATTTATCTAAAGGAAAAAATTAAAGATGGGTACAGTACCTTTATCAAGCCTGCCGAGAATGTGTCTCTCATTCTCCCATCTAGTTTAAAATTCTTTGCCCCACCCACTACAGATATCACGAGGTTAGGTGCCTGTGGCTCCATGATTTTCCAGTGATCAATCATTAACCTCATCAAATCATCCACAGAGTCCTCACTAGAAATCCTCACAAACTGAAAACATCACACAAAGAATATACTGTAGATTGAGGTCATCATATACCAAATCAAGGGATCAGCACAACACTATTGTAAGTGCCTATAAATATTTATAGGCCCTTACAATAGCATTGCGCTGACCCATCAAAATGACAAGTCATCTATAGACAGACTAAATCAAGGCATATTTTGGCATAAGTTTGACAATGACAATTAACATTGACCTTGTCAGATGACCTTGACCACGAAAGACTGTTGAGAGTAACCTTATGCCAAGTAAAAGCATTGTCACTTGAATCAAGTTGTAGTTATTGAAATAAGATTAGTTTGTTAGTTCAGTTTTTGCAGATGGACAGATTGTCTCAAGTAAAGTAATATGCGACTGATCTAGAGTGGGGAGTGTAGGGGGGGGATAGTTCTTACACATTTAAGAGATGAGATGAAGATAGTATTTGGTGATTTCATAGAGGTATGACACTGAAAGCCTTTTCACATTGCACATTGACACAAAGGGGAGTCCGGGAGTCTGAGACTTCTTATTTTCCAGTTTGGTCTCCCTCATTTTGTAAGTCAGGAGTCCCTTGGTCATAGAAGAACAATTCAACAAAACAATAACTTTCAATTTTTTGGCTCTGTTCGCAACAAGAGATGTTGCAGAATTACAATTCAGAACAAACATGTGATAAATAAGAAATTGTTTTTAGCAAGCACTTTTTTTTTACACAATGTTCTTCCAAATATGAAAATTCAGACTCCTTACTTTTGGTATGGACTCCATGATTTCTTATGGTGGGAGTCCACTGGACTCCTTAGCCACAAAAGCTGGTGTCAAACCCTGCATTGTATACATAGGAAAAAGAGGATCCACACATGAGTGTGGTTAGGTTTATAGTTTTATCAGTCATAAAATAAAACAAGAGTGCCATCGTCACAAAATAAGCCGCCACTTTGCTGCTGTTTCACGAAAATAATTGTAGACACTACATATTTTGACAGAACCAAATTGAAAATGACCAAGTTTCATTTAAATCAAGACAAAAAGTTAGGAGGAGTTTCCCTAGGCACTAAGTTTTAAGGGGGCATAATTCAGGAAAATAAATGAGCCATAAAATCCTTGATCCATGTACATCTACAAATTATGGTGAGGATATTGACCAAGTTTCATTTAAATAAAGACAAAAAGTAAGGAGGAGTTGCGTTCAAAAGAATGCAATTTCAATAAGCCCTAGATACTAAGTTTTAAGGGGGCATAATTGAGGTAAATAAATTCATGCACATCTACCAATTGAGGTGATAACATTGACCAAGTTTCAAGAAGATCCAGCCAGAAACTAAGGAGGAGATGCGTTGACAAGAAAAGTGGACCCAGAGACTAAGTTATCAAGGGGCATAACTCAGGCAAAAATCAACGAACCGTAAAATCCTTCCTTCATGCACATATACCAATTGAGGTGATTACTTGACCAAATTTCAAGAAGATCCAGCCAGAAACTTAGGAGGAGTTGCGTTGACAAGAAAAGTGGACCCAGAGACTAAGTTATCAAGGGGCATAACTCAGGCAAAAATCAACGAACCGTAAAATCCTTCCTTCATGCACATATACCAATTGAGGTGATTACTTAACCAAATTTCAAGAAGATCCAGCCAGAAACTTAGGAGGAGTTGCGTTGACAAGAAAAGTGGACCCAGAGACTAAGTTATCAAGGGGCATAACTCAGGCAAAAATCAACGAACCGTAAAATCCTTCCTTCATGCACATCTACCAATTGAGGTGATAACATTGACCAAGTTTCAAGAAGATCCAGCCAGTAGTTTAAAAGGAATGCATTGACAAGAAAAGTGGACGGATGTACGGACGGACGGATGTACGAACAGACAGATGGACGGACGGACAGACTGAGAAGATGACGCCAATATACGTCCGCCTCCGGTGGCGTATAAAAATATTCTCTTCATATATTACAATCTAATATCATAAATCAAAGAGATATATTTGTTAAACACTTATACCCCTGCCAATTGTAACAATTTCAGAAATTTTCAGCATATTTGACCATGAAAAATGAACTTGACCTCAACAGATGACCTTTGTACAAAGTTCACCAGAAAAACAATCAATATACTCATGTGAAATATGGAGGTTCTATCCCTTGCCAATCAAAAGGAATGGCCAATGTTAAAGGTTTGTTAAAGGTTTATCCAACAGACAAACAGATAAACAGACAGCTCAAAAACAATATTCTCTCCATCTATCGATGTTGGGGTATAAATTACAAGAAAAAATAAATATCAATAAAGTAGCAGATTTCGTTTTGAACTACTTTGTGTAGAAGCTTACTAGAAGGACATTATTGAAAGCATAAACCAAAGACCAAATAAATACCTTGGCTGGTTTCTTGCCCCCATGATGTTCCACGTTGACAAAGTCTATTTTCCCATAAGTCCCTGTCACTGTGGTCCTAATGTTCTCTTTACCCCATGGTAACTGTGGCATTCTAGCCGATGGTTCTTCATCAAGTTTGTGACTACTGATGTAGGGTCGTAACTCTGTTGAGCAACATTGAAATTCTACTTTGGTATACCGATTGGATGAAAATTTATTTCAAGAGTCAATGAAAAAGAATTTAAAAGAATAATCATTTTGTTAGATTGTTCACAAGGTAGTTCAATGAAAGAAACTGTATTCAATATTTGTTTGATAAGATTGTTTTCTGGTGCATTTAGGTATTTGACTACAGGGTATTGATAATCTTGCGCATTTAATTTTTCTGCCAACTTTCTCAAATTGAGGATTTTTAAGCTTTATACATGTATATCAAAGGGAGAGCTAATACATGAAGTTAGGAAGATGCTGTTATTAGTGGAGAAATAAAGCCTCATTTTATACAGCAGAGGAAAAAGATCAAAACTTAATTGATATAACATAATTTAAACAATTGCATAGTTTAAACAATTGCATGTAATACAATTTGCTTCAGAATTTTTAGCCCCACAAATGATGCAATAATCAAAACATATTATTACCTTTAGGTATGAGGTAAAGTGTTTCTAAAAATACATTTCCAACTTTTGCTGTACCATTTGTGTCATTGTTTCTCATGCCAGCATGTTCCATCAAAACCTCTCCACAATGGCATCTGAATGGAAAATATACACATACACACAAAAAAGTCGTATCATATAGAAACAAAAATATACATGATCCAACAGAATTTCTCCCCAACGGCATCTGAATGGGAAATAGACAATATTGCATATATCACATACAAAACATATATACAGGGTCCATCAGAACTTCTCCGCAATGGTATCTGAATTTGGAAATAAACACATGCACATAAATCACATAGAAAACATATAAACAGGGTCCATCATACCTTTTCCTTAGTTACACAGATGAATATAACATCTTGTGGATGAATAATAACAGAATTGTGCTTTTGAGGTTAGTTTCTAAATCCAAGAGTCAAAAAACAAGGAGCGAATTTCCTTATGTGTAAGAAAATAACATTCATGGTGGCTGTTTACTTAAGAAAACAAGGATTAGCTTGATTTAAAAAAAATGCCATTTGTTTTGTGATACATTGATGTTAGTAACATGTACTTATTTAAAAGCCAGTTTTTAATTCAAATCATGATTAAGAGATTATTTAACATGATCATGTACAATATTGAATTCTATTGGATGAGTACCATGCAGGACCAGTCTATATTTGACAAGGCGACAGACAAGTCAAAGTTTAGACTGGTTCTGCTTGGTTGGACCAGATTTTCCAGACTTACTTGAGATCTCGTACTTTTGCCACCTTCTGATTAGGAGCTGGGACAAAAAGTGAACATTCTTTCTGATGAAAGTGTTGTCTGGTATACAGCTGGAGTTCTTCTATATACTAGAAAATGAGACAAGAGTGTAAGAAAATCTGCGGGCAACTTTACATTTGTAAATGTCTAAAAAAACAATTTAAAGATTCCAGATTCAAGTTGGTTGATATATTGTAAAGGAAATCACTGCAAAAATGTGTGAAAAACTGGTGCACGAAATATAACTTTAACAAAAGCTGTGAAAACAAACTTTTTTTTATTTGCAGAAAGCTTACATAATTCTAGAAAACTGTCTTTCTTATACTTTCCTCTTTTTTGAACCAGAAAAACTGAAAAATGGACGGAGAGTTTAACTTTGATATACATTTTAGATGCGCCAAAATAAATCACCGTCAATAAATTGAAACAGAAAAACTGCCAAATGTTGGCAACGCCAATATATAGTGGTTTACAGTAGAGGATAATCATTTGTTTCAGTTTAAGATTGATTAAAATTTCATTGAGTGAACAACAAAATCTATATTTTCACAATTGGCAGTGAAAATATAGCTTTTGGTGTTCTTATGAAAAAAATTATCGTAAGTGTAAATCACAAAGCGTACCTAGTGTTTTGAGTCATTGTTAGGTTCTGCCTAATTCAGGTGACGGTATGGCAGAATTCCATATTTAGTTACTACTATAGAAGCAACTTTGATTTTTGACTTACACAAAAAATGATCATAAGATGTATAGTTAAACAAGCCCCTGCTTCCAAAACGTGAATTTTAATTGTTTAGCAAAGAATTAACAACTCATCTTATTTCTCCTCTCTTGTCTATCATACCATATCTGTACCACTCTACAAGATCTCCTGCTAGATATAAGAAACATGTGTCTCTGACAGGGCAGGTGGTTGTCTAGCTAAAATACTTTACCTTATTTCTCCTCTCTTGTCTGCCATACCATACCCCTCTAGAAGACCTACTGCTAGCTATAGGATATGGAACATGTGTTTCTGACAGAGCCGTCATTCTTGTCTAGTTTTAACACTTTACCTTATTTCTCCTCTCTTGTCTGTCATACCATACCCCTCTAGAAGATCTACTGCTAGATATAGGATATGGAACATGGGACTCTGACAGGGCAGAGGTTCTTGACTGAAAAGAAAATTCACATTACCAATACTACAGTAATTTGTATAAAAACTTATCATTTTTACAGAATTGTTTGTTTTGGATAAAATATTACATCAGGGTTTTAGAATGACATCAACTAAATGGTGTCCCAAGGACTCAAAAGTTCGGCTCATCATAGGGTCCTTGCTTAAGATCTGGGGGTCCCTGCTTCATAAGTGGTCTAATTTTGTATTTTTTTTACCCATCTCCATGTTTTTGTGTAAATATTGAAATATTGTCTAAACAAAGTAACACAAGATATACCTTTTTGGTATCAGCTTCAGAAAAGAATGTAAGACTGACTGTTTAAAACAGTCCTCTATTCTCCTCTGAAGCTGATCCCTAGAGGGTCCTTGGGACTACCATTAGAAAGTTTTGAGAGTCCTCAAGCTACTTATTTAAGAGTCTCAGACTCGCAAAACCTACATCCCTTAAAACCCTGATACATTCAATGGTATATCACAAACATCACAACAGCTGGTGCACCAGTCAATCAGTCAATGACTCCCTGTTGTTTCTCACACTAGTTCAGCACCAATCTTAAGCCTTCCATCTGAGCCTCCCACTGCTCTTCATATATATAGGCTTTCTACTTATCATTCCCCATTTAGTTGAAGACAATGAATGAAAGTTGCCCAAGGTAGGAATCATACTCGAAACCTCAAGATCGACAGCCAAATATGTTTCTGATTTGCAATTGAGAAAATTAGAATTACATGCTCAACAGAGTATTTTCTAAAATTTCAACTTGATATTGAAGCTGTTGCTCTGTTGTATTATTTTGGTCAATGTAAGATCACAAAAGATAACATTAATAAGTTTCTATAAATGACAACTATAATCTATAATATTTTCTTTTACATTTATACAAAAATTTATCTACATTCCCAATTTGAGAAAATTTTCAGCTGAGCACAAGGAAAGTTTTATAATCTTGGGCCCTGTGGACTGTTTTGTTTAACATCTTACCATAATTTTTGGCATCAAAGATTAAAGTTGTTTTTGCAATAGAAACTAAACATGGAAATCTGCCATGCCTCATCTCATTGGAATTGTCTTCTAAAGAGGATTCCAGTGTGATGTTGCAAGGCAGACTCTAAAATGAATGAAAAAAACAGGTACAACTGGTGATAAGAAGTTTAGTAAAATGGGCCCCTGGAGTGCAGACCCCATCCCCTCTGAATTTTTTGCAAAGATATGGTTATCAAGTTATAAAATCTGAAAAATCAATGTATCATTTGTGGTTACTACAGCTTCAAAGAGACGGAAGTGTAACTCTCGAACATGTATTCATCAAGTTAACCCCATATTGTCTATGAGAAAATTCCTTAATGACATACAATACAGAGTTTGGGTAAGTAGTGTTTAAAAAAAAACAATATAAAACAAGAAAAAACTTTCCATCAAAAACTCTTGCTACCCTTGGGCTGAGATTTGTCTTAAATAAAATTTCTGGTGTGACTTGTCAGGGATTTACACTGTGTCACCAGGCCAGTGGCTTTTGACTTTTCGAGAAAAAACTAGCATGTCTTTCTATAATTCAGGTCCTACTGGGCTGGGAATTTTTAACATTGATAACCTTCAGTTCAAACCAAAAGAGAGTCGTGTCTTTCATGTGGTGAGTTGTTATACAGAACTGTGTTGCCAAGAATCTTCACAAGTCATTCTTGTAGGAAAAACTTGGTTGTGGGGAAAAATTGCATGTAAAAAGCAATTTCTTCTTTTTCCACAGTGTTTTCCTCGTGTCTTTAATTGCCTCTATACTTAGTGTCAAATCACATTAGCCCTTGACTAATCTCATTAAAAAATTATTAACCCTTGTCATGCTGAACCCGGAATATTCCTGCTTTAGCAGGAGCTATAA
>OX411555.1:4494873-4564873 GCA_948146395.1 Fragum whitleyi | reverse complement strand
GCCTATTTTGTAGTATTTATGTTAGATAACTGAAATTACAAACGCAATGACGTCTTTAGACAGGTTTTCCCGGAGAGCGGATCTTCTACATTAGTATCTGTAGAATCATTCCTTTATTTATGATACATTACCAGTATTTTCATTGCCTTACTTACATGTATATGGGTTGAACAAAGTCGTATCTCTGTACATTTGTTTTTAGACAAGGAAGTCCTGTGAAAGAAGAAATTAATTTAGTTTGTCTTTAACATTTATTGCTTGTCATTATACCAGTTCTAATTGTCAGCGATTGTTTGCATTTTGAGGTACATACGATACAAGATGAAGTTGCTTTAGCTAGTGGACCCGTAATATTTCTGCAACATTTCGGAACTCATGATCTTTCACAATGTAAGCCGAAATTTCCTAATGAAATCATAAGGAAACCTCGGTAAACACGGTTTAATTCATGGCATCCGAAACGTTGCGGAACTAATACGGTTCCACCAACTCAACAAATATTGTTCATCATCAGAGTTACGAAGTTTTTTACTGTAGGTATTGATAGATAAATGCGATCTATTACAATGCATCAATGTGTGGTAAACGGGTGATTTGATTTCCGAACCATTCTCTTTCGAGCGAAAATGACCGAATTTGTGAAATCGTCTTCTAAATATTCACTGGAATTGTAATTTTCGTCACAAATGAATATATATTTTGTTAGAACCGTTCGACCTACAACCTTCATGTGATGATGAGTATGGTGAATTCGAGACCCTGTTGCTATCAGACGGCTCGGGTCTCTCCAAGCCGATGTTTATACGGAACGGTCCGCCGATCCTGGTCCGAGAGATCTCGGTGAACACGGTAGCCTGTCCCGACTACGCTGCTCTAGCTACGAACAACTTCTCCGTCAATTTTATGGACGAAAATGACGTGGTGCTGAAAAACACCTTCAAGGTCTTAGCAAAAGTAAGTGCATTTACTGTGCAATATGTGGCCCGTCATGCCAAATGAGGCGATCTGAGAACTTCGACAAATTATTATTTGAAAAATAGATTGAATCTAGTGCAGGTCAACAGAGGTCTCATTTCAAAAATTCTTGCATAGTAAGGTATATTGATCATTCTAGATCTAGAAAATAAGCGGAGTGCGAAAATGTTCGACCATAGTCAGCCTGCGCAGTCCGCGCAGTCTGACTAGTGACGACACTTTACGCTCTATCAAGATGGTTGTTTTTCGCGTGACGGGTCACATATATTACGTTTGTTCCTTTTGCCTAAGCTTGCATCTCCGAAATGGCAGTTTGATTCTGCCGTAAACTACATAAGTGACCTGTCAGGCGAAAGGGTTCCCTCTGGGTAAAAAGTAAATTGTCGACCCTATTCAGACAACGCAGATTGTTCAGACTCTTTTTGAAAGAAACTTTAAGCACTTGGCTGTGTTCTGAATCTACAATAACCATACTACTTTCCCTTTATAGAGTTTTTTTTAATCAATCTCCGGTTGGTCCCTGCTGCAACAGGTATATTTTCCAAATATTTATTTTACGATGTTCCTAGGTCTTTTTTCGATTTACGGTCACATATACTACAAAAGAGAAGTTTCGTCTGCACAAAATTGAAATTACAGAAATGTTAAAATCCAAGCCAAATGTATAAGACAACTGAAATCAAATTAGTTTTTATGTCTTGAATTAAGTAGGAATATTCAATCTTATTTGACTTAAATGCCCATTACTTGTTGTCGCCATTTTGAGGTGTTAATGTTGCTGTTGAACATGTTTGTTTTAAAATGATTACATTTCAATTTCATTTATAGAATCCCGTAGTTTTTAAGCGGACTTTGCTGGGTAACTATGACCTTGTGATTAATTTTGGCGACAATCCCCAGTTGACCCGGACCTTACAGCTCGAGTCGAGCATACGGAGTCAATGTAAGCCAAATATTATAGTGAGAGGATGTCGACCCAGAGGTAGGGAATTACATTACATGTGTAGTATACATGTGTTGAAAATACGTTTAGTTAGCATGGGTCTATTGCAGCCCTGCGTTCAGGATGAAAACGTTAGCGAAGCGTTTTCGAAATGATACCTCGCTTTGCACGTATGTGCACGTGCAAAGCGAGGTATCATCTCAAAGCGCTCGCGAAACTTTTTTACATCCTGAACCCTGGGCAGGTCTCTATGTATATGCAGTTCCAAAAGAAAGTGTGCACTTTTGAATTTCGAGTATTTCGAATATTTCGGAAATTACACCACCTACCGTAAGAAAATTTAGTACCTTGTACCCCGGGAGTATTTGCAAATGTTCATTGAAGACTAAGATCACACACAGCGCAAAATAAACTTTTCACCTATGTCTGCATGAAAATAAAACTTTTTTTTTTGGAAATAGCTTAAATGCCTCTTTAAACCCTGCATTGCAATATAAAGCATATTGCTTTTACCGGAGAGGCAGTTTTAAGTTGTGCAAATGTCAACGCTGTATGTTCTGACTGCATTTATAAATGTTTTTTGTGATATCTTTATCCAAATCTGATTTGATGCTTGACTTCCATACGGTTTAATCTTAAGCAGTTCGTCAATTTTACTCCCTAGATATCCTTCAGCTTTGTAAAATTCAAGTCAAACGTTGGACGGGAAAGTGGACAGTTTCTATTGGAACTCAGTATATTTGCAAGCAATAATCATAGAAGAACCTTTTTGCTTAGCCCTGATAATTTTTAGCTTGGTCATTTTCGGAAATCCAAGGTATGTTGCCTAACCGTCGTTATGCAAAGGCTTCTATATTTTATAAAATATACTTTTCTTAAGCAACTGATTTTTTCTCTGGATTATATGTTCACAAAAGAATAACTAAACTTTCAAATAAGATAAGTCTTATCACAATTTCCGAAGAGGTATGCCCCCTTTTCGAGTTCGACTGCTCACTATTTAGCGATTAAAAGCATTTCGTCACAAAACAACATTTTATAAATTGGAAAAGGTTTAGCTATATTTCTTGGTAATGTTTTTATTTATTCATTTATTTAATAATGTATTTAATTATGTTATCAAATTAGGTATGATGATATATTGAATAAGAATGGGAAACATTTTACAGTTTGAAATCGTGTATTTTCAGAGGAGTTCTGTGCGCCCAGATGTGAGAATGGTGGGCAGTGTGTGGGATTTAACAGGTGTAGCTGTCCCCCTGGACATGATGGAGACGTGTGTCAGACCAGTTGTGAGTACACACGTATTTGTGACCCGTTACAACCATTCGGAACATCACTCGGCCAATCTCACGATCAACCTCGGATGTACATAGACGGACTATTTTTAAAAATTACGGGAAAACATTTGAAAAACTCAACGACGTCAGTAAAAATGGCGTTAGCCCTCGAAACTGTGAGTGAAAACATTCGACGTCGTCAACGATACTCGTTTGAGTCACTGACGTGAATTCGTCGAATTCTTATATAAATATCTTTAAATTCTTAAATAACGGCTGAAAAAATCTTTATTTTTGAGAATGATTCGCCTCATTCTCAAAAATTAAGATTTTTCAACCGTTATATACTGTAAAATATGTAAATCTACAGTGCTAGTTTTTCTTACACTGTTTCCGCCTAACAAAATGCACGATTTCGTTACATACCCATCCGCCTTACATACATCCGAGGCATGTTGTTGTTTACGGAAATGGCCGAGTGATGTTCCGAATGCCGTTACAACATCTGGGCCCCCAACAAATTTTGTGTAAAAAAGAATAGCTTTGACCCAGTTGAAATCATCCAGAGATTGCATTTCTAAAATGGAGAAATGAAAAAGTATAATTATTATTCTAGACTCGACCAATAAAAGACCGAGCAGCTTCGATTCTCATTAGCCAGCGCAATCCTCGTAGGCTGACAAGGATCAATTATTTTCGCAATCTCTCGATTGTTCTCATTTTCTTTGATGGGTTGCATGTGTAACGTGTTAGACTAAAAAGGACAATCCGGGTAATGCCGCTTAGTGGTAAAGTGTCGTCTCCCTTCAGAATGAATGAATGAATGGGTTTTAACGCCGCTTTCAACATTTATTTAGTAATATCGCGGCGACTGGAGCGCCTAACAATAGAATCCTGGTATTTCTCTCACCAGTACAACTACCACATCTTTCCTAGCCTCCAGCTGCTATCTCACATAGGTCTGCGATTATCAATCAACCCATTGGTGAGAGACAAACAGTCGGAAAGAATCATTAGAAAATCATAAGGAAACATCGGTTAACATTGTTAAAGTTCATTACTTCCTAGATGTTGCAAACCATTACGGGTCCACTACCTTAAATCCAAATTCCCACTCTTTTCCTAGATGTTGCAAACCATTACGGGTCCACTACCTTAAATCCAAATTCCCACTCTATCTGTAGCTCTGAACCGGTATGTTTTAACCATTTTTTCTGTCTTCCAGTCGCAAAGCCCAGGAGTTTCAACATGAGTTTTGGTGAAGCGCAAGGGCTAACTGTTGTGTCAAATGACGGTAAATTCACCTTCCAGTTAGATGGAGCTATTAAATATGTAGAATCAACGAGCTTCGGGAGGAGTGTTAGAGGTATCGAGAGTTTTGTGATTTGAGTTACACGGATAAAAAAGTATGTGAAAACAATGAGCATTCGAATGTTTAAGGTAGAATATTGTCCATAAGTTTAGAAACAGAGGGACATCAACTTGATGCATAGAAACAATATTGGGACAACTTATAAATGACCCCAGACTGGTATTGTTGCCCGCCAATCAGAGTACCTCTCAGACAGCGGGCTACCAACTCTAGACTGGTCCAACTTGAAATATTTACTGTTAGAATAGCCTAGAATATGCTATTCTCATATTTGACTGTGAGACCAGTCTACACCCGACCCGAAAGCGGGCCAGAAATAAGTTGGCCCATTGAGCTAGAGGAGAAATGTAAAAGGTGGATCATTTCGATAGTTTTTAGTTCACCAGTGTTAATACCGCGTAAGAACAATCCTGTCAGATGTTTATAGGTTTTCAAATCAGTAGTGCTCACAAAGATTCAATTTACTCTTTTTAAAGATTTATATATTTCTGACAACTATGCATTTTAAAAATTGAATGAAACAAGGATTCCACATAACTTGTTGAAACCTCAAAGACATCTTTGGAGTGCGTTCTGCTTGCGTAGAAAGATCGGGTGAACGATTTGCTTGCGTAGAACTATTTTCAGGCAGAGTGAGTAATTTATCCCTTGTTTCCAAACGGTCTATGGGAGGTCACTCATTGAAACTTGGTGAATGGAATTACTGGAATGGTAACCTCCCCTGGCAATACTAATATATATATAAAACAATGGTCAATTAATGGAAATATCGGAATAAACATGAATACCGATACAGCCCGAGCAGGTAAAGTAAAGCATTCGGGTCGTGCGATAAAGGTTTATGCAAAGGGGATTTACGTTTTTTTCAAGACGCGACAGCCAATCTCGAGACGAGTGTCTGCAATTATTTACGTGTTTCTTACCCTTTCTTTCTTCATTTGAGAATAAAATATCGCGGCACAATTAATTATTTTCCTTTTACAGAACTTTTTAATCAGATAACACCATAATTTTTAATTATGAGATTACGGAGAATCGATTAGCATTACAAAATAAGGATAATAACCTAGATCAGCTAATTGTCATTTCTTTCCTTTTATACCCAATGGATAGGATAATCACTCTTTAAACTACATCCGGTATAATGCCGAAAGTTATCGAGACCTTGTAATTACAGGACTTTGGTTGACGATCGACGATATATGTTGAGAAATGTATATCTGAAGCAAGATGCGAACTTGGGTCAGGTTATTTTCCTTTTATCGTAATTTTACATGTAAAATTTCTCTTTTCTCAACAAATGGAAGAATCACTCTAGTATGCCAACAGAAACTTCCACCATCAGTACTTTCAGTGCTTTGATTTGTTTCAATATCACGCAATCGGATTCCCCCTTGTACTTGTACTTACTAATATCTAATTGACTGTTTATTTGATGATTTATCTTTAAGTCAAAGTTTTACATTTGTATTTTCACCGTAATGTGGAAGCGTTGAAAAGGCCACTTTACCTATCATTTGATATATGTTTCCTTAATTTTTTTATATATTTATTGCATGATGTATATCATATTATGTTATATTGCATCTTAACACGTTTTCATGTTTTACTATAGCTGGTCCCCACGGAGGGCCTCACGGACATGCGGGGCACCACGGATCATTCCATGTTTATCATCAAGGGGGTACAGCTCACTGTCACCATCACGGCCATGATTGTAATGATATCTTCCATAAAGACCCACATGGAGCATTTACATCCAGGTATTGGTTATAATTTTTGACCTTGCAGGGAATGACCACCGTGGCGTAATTTCGCGAGTTTACTCGCGAAAATACTGGCCCCTGTGCTTATACAAACATTGCAAACGATTATCAGTTTGTTTGTTCGGGAATCAACGCCGTGTTTTAAAAGATTTTCAGAAATATTGTGGAAGCCGGATTATATAACAGTGGATTCCTGTTAATTCCTCTCTGCAGTTCTACAGTTGCGCCATATCCTAGCCTCTATCAAACTTACGGAAAAGGGTAAATTTATGTAAATATTTACGAAACCCTGTTTCTATCACTTAAAATTCATTTTAGAAAAAAATATTCGATTAAAAAGGGGCCAACCGGGGTCTAACTAAGAAAATTAGTATTTGGGTGTTTGAATTATGATTCTATATTAAGAAAATCTGCCAGTAGATAACAGTTCCAATTTTATAATAGCCTGTGCAGTCTGGCTAGGGCATGTACTTTTCGTATTTCTACGTGACGGGTCACAACTTGAAATATTTGTGACCCGTCACGCGAAAAGGGGTAATTTGGAAACTAGATAAAATATTATCTGAAAAGAGATTGGTTCCTGCACATGCCAACCGGAGGTGGTATCTCAAAACTTTTACACAGGAAGGTAGATTGATCGCATGATATAGTCAGAGAGTCAGCCAGTTGCGAAAAGTTTCGACCTTAGTCAGCATTCGCAATCCGCACAGGCATCCTTGAGTCGAAACTTTGCACTACAAAGGCATGCTTTTTTTTCTGACGTGACACATTTATTCATTTCAGGTGTAATTTCATATTTGGGCACAATCATCATGGTCACACACATCTCTTCTCCACCCAGCCAACCCCTGGTCATTTGGGAGCTTCCCTGGTCCACGGGCCTAACTCACTGTCCCTCAATGTGAACACGGGACACGTACAGTGTAATCTAAATGTACCACACGGGATGCACCATGGTCACAGCTATAACGTAGTCAGTTCGTTCAGGTAAGCTTTATAGGCCTTCTGTCTCACAGACCTAACAAACTGTCCCTTAAGGTAGTGGAACCGTAATACTTCTGCAATGTTTTCTGGAGTAATGAACTTGACAGTGTTAACCGAGGTTTCCTAATGATTTTCATTAGGAAACCTCGGTCAATATTGTGAAAGATCATGAGTTCCGAAATGTTGTGGAACTTTTAAAGGTCCACTACCTTAATGTGAACACGTAAAATGTACGGTCATAGCTATGATGTGGAAAGCTTTATAGTCCTGTATGTCATGTAACCTCTAGTTACCATATGGGATGCAATATGGTTATAATCATGATGTGGTTATTTCATATAGGTGAGTTATAAAGGCATTTTTGGTTCAGTGGTGTTTAAAGCATCTTTAAAAACAACCTATCTTTTAGATTTCATCTCCTTGGCAAATATCTGCACTTTTATTTACCTTCTTTTTCATCTTGGTACACCATTTCAATTATTATACAATGGAAGGATTCAACAATATTCAGTAATACGCATTTTACATATCACGTACAGACATTTTGACAGACCTAAACCTCATCCATGTAGAGATTGAAATTTGCAACTTTGCGTCCTATTTCCTACTTTGAAAAGAAACAAATGAATAAATAAACATCAATAAAAAATTGGTTTTATAATACTATCGTGATTTATAATATATCGACATTTACCATACTTTTGTCAAAAACTGATCCGATATCTATATGATTTTCAGTCCCCATTTCGGTTGTTCACTGTATGTTAACGGACACCATATCGGTAGTTCAGCGCCGTCTCAGCCCCCAGTCAGCCAGACTCCCCAAGCCCCACAGTCCTTCTGTATGGGACACTGTACCACCCACTTTATACCAAATGCCTTGTTTAACGCCAGTATTTCCAACCCGATGTTCGTGGCTGGTTCACTACAGAATATGGTCATCAATGGAGTTGCTTCACTTATAGGTAGTCTTTTTTACATCTCTTATTTCATAATCGATTGGCGGCCATTACCAACCATGCGTTCTAGGCGACAAAAAGTTCACGCATGCGTGAGTTCCCTTCTTTTTGCACAAGTGAACATGCAAAGCGGGATATGATTCCATACAAATTTCGCAGCCGCTTAATCTTTAATAAAGGGACAGCCCTACGTTCAGCGTAACGAAGCACAAGCGAACAACACAGAAACTGCATTAACATTTCTACGTTGAGAATGACAAAAACGGTACAAACAGTTTGCGACGTTTGTGTCATCCTGAACGCAGGACCGTCTTACCAAGTAAAACATTTCTATACGTGTATTTTCAAAACTGTGCTCTGACGTAGGCGCTGAATCCATTATTATTACTACTATAGGTAAATCGGATAAAATTAAAAAGCCAATTTTAGGAATTTAACCTGATCAGTTCACGACTATTCTCTTTTCTGTTTAAAGGATCAAAATTTCTCTGGAAAAAACATCGTTTTGAGTACGATAATTGACCGGCAACAGTATTTAATTTGTTTGTTTATATGGATTTAACGTCGCTTTTAACCATCATTCGGTCATATCAGCCTGAGTACCTTGCAATTGATTCCTGATATTTCTCGCACCATTTCTACCATTCGCCCTTGCCTCCACCTTTATTCCCGTGAAGGTTTCCGAATATCAACTTATTGTCAACTTATTGTTGAGAGTCAGATGTCAAAATGATGTGTCCGGTCGTCTGGGATGGAATACGTGACCCTTTGAATAGCAAGTAGTCCGTCGCGCTTCTATCTACGCTATGATGTCGGCTACGACGCGGTTTGAATTCATAAATTTTATCTTTTAATGGGTTTTCTTACATGTTTAAAATTCATTTACCTAACTTCTGTGAATATAATCGATAAGCTGCTTCTTAAATTTCAGGAGGTGTCTTGGGTGCTCTGTTCAACCCATACCATACAGCGACAACGGCTCAACCCACAACTACAGCCAGACCAGCGACCGCACGACCAGCGACCGCACAACCTGCAGTCACTGCACGGACTTCACCCGCCCCGAGTAAGTTTTAACATTATTATGTTTTGTAAGAATAAGTGGGTAAGACGCTAGGGCGGTGGATAGTAGCATATGCGTCAGATTGGCTCCAAAAATCAGCCCTGTGTTCAGAATGTAAAAGCTTTTCAGAAGCGCTTCGAGATGATACCCCGCTTTGCACGTGTACATACGTGCAAAGCGAGGTATCATTTCTAAAGCGCTTCGCAAACGTTTTCATCCTGAACGCAGGGCAAGTGCCGATACTACTGTTGATCTTCACCGAGCCATTGTTATAAGTTTACTTCTATAAACCAACATCTTTGTTAGGAGTAAAGTCCAAAAAGTTTTCAATAGATGTTTTAAAATAATATCAGATTTCTTACGCAATTTACTTTTATCTGGTGATTCAAGTGGACAAAATGCTGTCTATCTACTAAGAAAATATCATAAAAATGTGTGCCTTAAATACACGGTATTACAGATCGAAAATGCACATAGTGAAATGGTTGTGCGAGCACATTTTTCTTTAGGGATTATTAATGTCAAATATGAATAAATGCCTTGCATTTTCCAGTTTCAGACATGCGAGACGCGAATACATTTAGCAGTGTAGACAACCTTTTAAAGAATTAATAGTATTCTAAGAATGTACGTCTAAATTTAGTGTGATTTCCCATTTACATTGCTTTCATGAAAAAGCCGGATCAAACTTTTTAGATGTACAGGCTGAACTAAGTTTTACTTAATGTAATAATGAAAATGTTGAAAATCTTATATCAAGCTACCGATTATATCATATTCATACAGGTACAACAAAACCGACAACTCTTCCTCCCCTGATTAGCTCCCCTATTTGCTATGATTGTGGACCAATGAAGACAGACGGACAATGTAAATCTGTAAAGATGTGTCCAACTGGAGAGGTAGCTTTTATTAGTTGAAAAAAAATAAAGGATCTGCCATGTGGTTTTATTTTAGACAAGCTGATAACAGATTCTCAAAATATTGACTATAGATTTTTCTATTAAAGACGAGTTTATAATCAACTTGGTTCAAAGAAAATCGAGTGACTGATTTTTGTCAACATTTGTGTGCTTCTAAACTTATTTAAGGACGCTCAGAACCAAGAAAGTACTGTGTTAACGCTCGGTTAGATCACAATATCTTATTATCTTATAATTATGCCATTTATTGAAATTATGTTCAAAGCAAAAATATAAAGCACTCTGCATAGTTAGACGGATGTCTGAAATTGCTTTTTTTAATAAAAACCAATGAAGCTAATTTGGATGCACAAATCATCGCCCAATTAGTCTTTGACTTATATGTGACCCGTCACGCGAAAAGGGACCATCTGGGTAGTGCGTAAAGTTTCGACCCTAGTCAGACTGCGCGATTTGCGCAGACTGACTTGGGTCGAAACTTTTTGCTCTGTGCTGATTATCTGAATCTAGAATGTTCAATCTACCTTCCAGTGAAAGAATTTTTGAAAAACGATCTCTGGTTATCCTGTACTAGAATCAATCTCTTTTTCAAATAATTATTTTACGGAGTTCCAAGATTGTCCCTTTTGCGTGACGGGTCACATATTAGAAAATAAAGTGATTTTTTTCAGTGTATATAAGAATGCAAAAATCATAGTCATACTCATATGTGAATACGCTTATTATTTTCACACAATGTCATTATGTTTTCCATTTCATATCTCAGTAAAAAGAAATATTCGTCTCCATTTTTTTCACAGATATGTTTGGTGTTTGAGGACCATGGCAATTACACTCATAGCTGTCTGGAGAGATCAGTAGGTGATTTACAAATGTTTAATTGTAACTGGCTAACATTGCAAAAACCAAAGACCATCTTCGACGTTTCTTGACGCTATTATCTTTTTCTTTTCAGTTTCCTTTTCCTTTTTTTCTTTTTGCAGATATAAATTGTATTTGTTCATCTTATAAAATATTTTTTTCTGACTTACCTCATTGTCCAACAAACATAATGCAAGTAGAATACTTTCGACAAAGAAATATTTAATAAAAGAACTGATATAATCTTAAAAAACAACAACAAAAAACTTTGACACCGACTAAAAATCGTTTTCTTAAATAAGAAAAAAAACTTCGATAACAATAGGTTGTTCGGTTATAAGTGATATAATCAATTATCGCAAAATTGAACGTTTTCGGGTCGCTATAGACACGCGTTAAAGGACAAAACCCGGGCGTTTACGGGGGGAAATTCAAATGGCAGCCCGGGAGTCGGGTAAGATGATGTAATAATCTAAAATTAACTGTAATATGCATGCGCAGAGAGGACTTTCATGTGAACGGGGTTACCCACTGGTGTTAGTAAACAAACTTCTTATTTACCGCTACAATAATTAATTAACCATGAAATATCGTTATCCCATTAAGAAATGTGAAATACTCGTGCAAAATACAATATAAAACAAGAAAAAAGTATTTGTCGTTTGAATTTAAAGAGATTATTTGTTTTATGTAATCGAAATGTTGTGCACTATTTTCGACGCCATTTTGGAACCCAAGTAACACCGGCCTGACCCAGGATCAGAAGCGTCGAGGTAGTAAGGTTAAAATGACATCACTAGTGTCGAAACCGAGGTCGTTCTGATGGAAACCCGGTTAACTCGGGTCGAAACCGAGTCCGATATGAACTTACCCCGGGAGATAAAATGGATTGATTAGAAAATTCACGTGCCGTTAACACCCAGCTATTCTTAATTAAATATCCTCCGCCTGGGCCCATACATTTTATCAGTTTCTTTGTCTTACATTATATTCGAGCTTATATAAAGACGTTGATCCTATTCCCGCGTTAAATTTCGTGACATCATAAATTTACAAAGCAACGTTGAAATAAACAAAATATATTGTACAATTCATGACGCAAAATGACGGCACATAGCTAATTTAAAAGTTATGCTGTGAAATATTTTGCAATCTCTGTTTAAATAAACATTTTAGTATATCTTTTTATGCAATAATAGCGTCAATTCACGTTTTTTCGGGCCTTCTCATTTGCAAGACCACCAAAAATGATTTAATGCCCTCGTGCTTCGCACTCAGGCGTTAAACCATTATTCTGGTCTATGCAAATGTTAACGCCCTCAAAACGTGACTTAACCCTATAGAATCTCCCGCGTATTACGATGGATTACTCGGAAGCGTTTCTGCACTCAGACGTCAACGTCTAATGACGCCGAATCAGCCCTTCAGAAAGGAATCGAACTTTCAGATTTATTTCATAGTTCCGAAAGCTCTTCATTTTGTATAAATATATGAAATCACTTAACATTTTTGGGGATTAAAGCTTTACATAGATTTTAAATAGATGATGCTTAAATGTACGGAGGAACAATTTTGTCATGTTATATCTCGACGTTCGGCATAAGACAAGCCGTTGTAAGGGCCTTTTTGTTCCCTGGCTCACTATCTCAAACTTTCTCAAAATTCTGATACCCCTACAAAACGTGACTCCCTGCTCCATGTATAAAGCCAGATTAGTTTAACGCGTAAAACAACGTGCGTTCAGCATGCGAATACCGTAGAGTGAGCCAATCCAAACTTCTTACCGTAACTCCAAAGCCAATTCTAGTCCATAGACAACATAGAATCTCCGGTCAGAAATTTTAGAACCAAATTCAATTGGTCGGGCTTCCTTCACTTTCGACGTAACAGTCTTAATCGACATCACCATTGCAAATCTTTGATCAGAAAACAATAATTCTGTTTTTATATAAAGTGAAAAGACGCCTTAGCTCAGCCTTCTTCGATTTACTTTGAAAATATAAAAAAAATATTGTCTAAGTTTGAATATGTATTCAATGTCAAAGAACTGTTTGAAGAGTATATAAATCTGATCTTTTGTCCATTTAATAAATTTTCTTCGTGACCTCTTAACTTGACTTGTTGTGTTAGTCAAAATTGGACACACCGTCAAATCTGTGTGTTTGATAAAAAGACGCCAAACTATTATCGAGGTGTGTATATTGATAATAACAGTATAAATTCAGTCATGTTTCTCTTCGTTTCAGACATGTTTGACCGCGGGTAAAACTGTCACATCAGGCTGCTGGCATTGTTGTACTGGATATCTCTGTAATGAACGCTGTCCAGGTAGGGATTAAGGGGTATTTAACTACAACACTTGCTTTGATGATAACAAAGCGCTTAACGTTGAATACAATAAAATTCTGATTCTTGTATCTTTCATTTCACGCACCAATTAGTGAACTATATTGATAAATTGCTATTTTGTCTATGTCTTACAATTTATATGTTTGTGTGTATGTGTAGGTGTCTTTCTCCTCTTCACTTATGCATATTTTCTTCACTTCATATGTTTGTATATAAGTTTTGTATTTATCACTATGCTATCTTCATATTTGGTGGAATAAAGAAGTATATGTTTTACTGTTTGAAGTGTATCAAATGCTTGTTTAAAGAGTAGTGCTCGCGTAAGCGCCTTGTTGTCCTACCCTGCGTTCAAGATACACCGTTTTGTACGCAGCACTGTTTGCGTAATACTTTCTACAAAACACAGAGATTATTTTTAAATAAGGCAAATGATTTCTTACGAATGTTCGATCTATGGGCTAGAGGTAACAGTATAATTTGAGCCTGTGTGTGTTTCCAACAATTACACATGTGCGTAACGCGAAGGCTTAGATCAGCCTGTGCTGCTGCACGGGCTGATCAGAGTCCTCACTACGCACTGAATTGGTAGCTAGGGACATGTTCTCTCTGTTCACAGCTGTGGAATATTTCAATGAATCTGTGTTGTTGTACAGGAGGTCAAATGTCTGACCATCACGCACACCTGAAATTGTTGGAAATGTCATGCACAGACTCATTTATTTATGGCTACCTTGCTACGCTCTTGACTCCCATTACGACATAAACTCCTAGTTATTAAAACATTATCTATCTACAAAAAATATATATTTGTGGAAATGAAACGAATTGCAAATCAAATTGCCATGTTACGCATAGGTATGAAATGTCATATAATATGAAGGGGCCATTATAGCATAATCAAATACTTTACCAATTGCATTAAAGGTTAGCTGATATTTTTTAAACAGTTCGACAAAAATAAGAAAAAATCATTGGGCTATTGCCAAAATATAGGTTTTAGTGCCATTTCTTCATAATATCATATCAGAATTACCTACATTGTTGCTTTTGATTTAACTTTTGAAATCATTTTATGCCAATATAAGTTATCACAGTAAAAAACCATCGGCAACAGTTTTTGTGTATATTTCTAGATCTTTCAATAGGTATGTGTTTTATAGCTATTAGCAGGCGTTGAGCTTAAACCTATATGAAGCCTAAAGCCAATATAAGCTTTTAATGAAAAATGGATAAAACCATCCATGGGCAGATAATGTAGCGTAACAACGAGTATGGGAAAGTTCTTTAAATTTTGATAAGGTGCCTATACAATTCTCTACAACATACGTGAAGAAGAAAAAAAGGGTAGAAAAAATGGCCCAACGTGTCAATTCCTACATTGATTCCATTTTTGAAGCTTAGCTATTACCTGCTTGCTTTTTTACTGTACACGTCCTGTAGAACGAGGATAGATAGGTACCTTCAAATTGTGATAAAATGACCCCACAATACTGTATACCATTTGTGAAAAAATAAGAAAAAAAATGTTGGAAAAAAATCCCTTGTGTGCATTGCTCTCATTTTAAAGCTGAGCTATACATTTAGTTGCATCGTGAAATTGGCCCTCATTCCTATCAATACCATTCTAAATCGCTCACTCAGCGCCCCATTCATTCATTTCCAAACACTCACTCAAACCATTCAAAAACGTTCAAAATTCACTAAAATGACAAAATCAACAACTACATTCAAAATAAACATCTCTGGAAAAAATCAATGATTTCACTAACTTAATTAAATTTGAACGCGTTCGACTGGATTTTGTAGAAATAGAGCGCTATTTTTGGAACTTATATGCGTATTTAATTAAAGGGATGTAATACATATCGCTAATTTTGTTCATCTTGAACAAAATTAGGCATATTGGATTACCTCCTTTTAAGTTCACCCAAACCTCGCTCCGCACACTCATTCACTTTCACTCCAAAATAATTCATCTTGTCAATTTCACGTTTTTTTAACTGTACCCTGCTTGCTTTTTCTTTATATTTCATAAATGTTCACTTAATATTAAGTATATTATATTAGGAAAAACTGCCTAAACGATGTCGATTGGCATTTTCAGCTAATAGAAAACAAAATCAAATAATAGAAAACAAACAGTCTAAGACAAATCCAAAGAGTTTTAATACAATTTCAATTTGCGTTGAAAATTTGAATTGAGGCTGCAAAAGAATATATAAAAATAATGAGAAAAAGAGAGACGTTGTTTGAAACCAGCAATTTTCCCCTTTTTATTGCATTAAAATTCGGGAAAATGGTCACACAAACAGAATCTAATCATGTTTGGAACTAACATAGTTTTCCGTGGGTTAATGAACAGTAAATTTTGAAGTTTTTTAGAAATGAATATACATGTATATAGACAATTTTAGGCAGGTTTTCGTTGATATCGGATCATATATATGTATATAATTATTTTAACTTGTTTCTACACGCATTAGATGAATATAGTTTTTTTTTTCAAAAATAAGAAGGCGCGATCTGTAAATAATTGCTTTTTAACTTTGAATAACGTATTTTGAAGCAATAAATGGGTATGGCTGTGTATGAATAATCCAAAAAGCAACAAAAAATAGGAAAATACTCCATTTTTGAATCCAAGAATAACTCGACAAACAGACGACTTTCTATAACAACACATGTCATCAAGCGCTCTATGAATACAATCTTCCACGAATCTAATGGTTAATGAGGAACTCTATTTACGGTTTGTGATAATGTTTTAGGTATTATCCTAAATTGCGTATATTTCTACTATATATGCTAGGGTCCTGTAAAGATACGCCCGTGTGTGCGTCTGTCCAGAGAACGGGATATAAAGTTTGTCAGGATCAGTCGTTCGCTCAGAAGAACTGTCAGAAAACGTGTAACCTTTGTGCAGCCTCGGGGTAGAGTTCATATACAGTCTTCTAAATGTATGTTACATATGAAATATGAAGTTTATGAAAAAAAGTTATTACATCGATACGTTTGAGTTTGTTTTTCAATAAGATTTAACCTGTGAGTGATATTTCGATTCCTAAGAAAAATCACATAAGTACCAGCCCTGTGTTCAGGATAAAAAAGCGTTTGGCGAGCGCTTTGAGATGATACCCCGCTTTGCACGTACACATACGTGCAAAGCGAGGTATCATTTCGAAAGCGCTTCGCTAACGTTTCCATCCTGAACGCAGGGCAGGTAAACACCCAGACCAGTCATGCATCAGCACAATTTGATAAGCAAAAAAACGAGTTTCGAGTTTAAGCGTTTCGTAAAAAAATCCGAATGGGATATGTAAATCGGACGAATCTTGCATAGAATAATTTTCGCATTTCGGATCTAACAGAGGTATTGGCGACTTCATATTTTAGCGAAAGTGAAATATAATCATGCCTCCTGTACAAAAACGTCGTAGGTGCCCATAATGGTACTTCCGGCCTTTTGATATTGGGACGTCGTTTGTTCTTTTTTCATTACCATATGAATGAAAAACGATGTTTTCGGTTTCTAGTGTTCAGCAAGTCGCAAATGCTTTCGCAGTATAGAGATCCAGAATAAATGAAATGTGGCAAACTGTCACAAGATGCGCCCGATACATTGTTTGATGTTCAAGTATGAAAACAACAGAAGAGATAAAGTCAAAAGTTAAAGGTTCTTATGCACTATACATCGATATCACAAGAGGACTATAAGTGCCAAGTTTTGAGTCAAACGAACGTAAAGTGACAGAGTTATGCCCTGGACAAAGAAGTGGACGTCACCCGGACGCCGTAAACCTGATGCTGGTTTCCGGACGCCATGGGTAATCACATAATACGACGAGATACTATAAACCCGTAAGCAATAAATACATTTTACTATACTGACGTCAAGAAAAAAGGCCCCAGTGATACTTTGGAATTTCTTTTCTGTTTGGTGTTTTACATCGTGAAAAATATAAGCTAGCTTTAACAAAACTCCCTTTGCATGTGTCAGAACGAAAATTTTTCGATTTTGTGAATTTTTTTGCCTAAACATGAGTAGTTGTCAATAGCATCACGTGCGTCTTCTACACACTGTCGCTTCGAAACTAAATTACACAATGTTTAAGCATTCGATTTGCCAGTGATTCACACAAGAATCGTTAAGATTACCGACTTATTTTGTTGCAATAGGCGATATAACGGTAAATGCCGTCATAATATTGCGCTCTGGAAATAGGGTCGTATCCATGAAAACGTTTTCAAGCCTTAAATTGGGTCAGGTCTGACAATTGTTAAGTTAGTGCATCTCGTAAGCGTTAGCAGAAGATCCTCTGGTAGACTTTGTCAAGGTAGACCGCTTGCCAGTGTGTCTGTACGACAAGGTTGTCATCACACAACGTCGTTGACGTAACATGTATTTGTTCACCATGTCGAGTAAGCCTTGTAGCTCGCTGTATTCTTATCTTTTTACTACATACAGTGAAACTTGTTTTAAGCGACCATTAATGGGACCACCAAAAGCGGTCGTTACAGAAAATGGCCGCTCAATACACGGTTTGTTTACCAATATGAAACAAACTGTTTGATTGAATATGCATAGTATTGCGAAATTCTCAATAATCATTTGTTGTTAAAACTTAAAATAATCGTCTAATCGAGACGATTATAGTGAGTTTTAACAACATAGGACTCATTTTTGATAATTGTTGGACCAACTATACCTACCTCTTGAGATATTTCAATTTAAAGAAGGTAATTTTGAAAACGGTCGCTTAAAAAGAAAAATGGTCGTTTAATAAGCGTGGTCGCTCGAGCGAGATAAACTGTACTCACAAAGCAAATCCATTTGCGGGTCTTATTACTGCAGAGTTAATAAATTTTCAAGTAAAATTGAGTCACTACCATACAATCATCAGCTTCTTTTCGGTAAATTAGTCATAAAGAACGCGTCTGGTATGCCGTTGGATGACGCTTCCGTAGACATCTTTATATGCCTTATTCTGTTCAAGGAACGAGCCGTTAATCACAAACAACTAGAAAGCCATGAATGGCTTGAGTCGCTCCACAGGCTTGAAATTCATGTAAAAGCAAATTAAAGTTTTGACTAGATTTTAAGATATTTTGGGTTCTACTCTTGTTTAAAATGATTTTCAAAGCTTCAACTTTTTAACATAAAGAGAAATGACATATACCCAAGGATTATTCCAGTCAAATTTGGTTGATTTCCATCAGTTACATTCTGAGAAAAAGATTTTGAAAGTTTCCACAATATAACATATAGAGAAATGACCTCCGCCCATAAAATACATATTATTCATCCGATTCACAATAATCTTTGGTGGACTGATAAAGGGTCACTCAATGATCATTCCAGTGAAATTTGGTTGATACCCACTAGTTACATTCTGAGAAAATGATTTTGAAAGTTTCCACTATATAACATATAGAGAAATGACCTCCGCCCATAAAATACATAGTTTTCATCCAATCACAATATTTTTTTGTAGACCGATAAAAGGTTCATTCATGTAAAATTTAATTGTTATCCATCAATTAGTATCTGAGAAAACCATATTTTGAAATTAGCCACGCCCATTAAATCCAATTTCTTGAACAACTTCGAAAGATGGTCACCCAAGGATCATTCCTATGAAGTTTGGTTGATATTCATCCAGTAGTTTTTGAGGAGAATATTTTTTAAAGAAAAAGCTTACGCACGTACGCAATGCCTCGCGGACGGACGGACGCACGACGAAAACAACGCCATGACAATAGCCACAGAGGCTTTCAGCCAGTGGAGCTAAAAATGAAGGTGTATTCTCACAATTCCTATGTGCAATATTCATGTTTCAATAATTTGATGCTTTGATCTCTAGTTAATTTGGCAACCCCGTTATGTCTCGAAATAGGGGGTATCAATCTACTACTCTTCGAATGTTGACTCTAAAAAGTGCCATTTTGAGCTGAATTGCAATGGATTCGTGTTCAATATTAAGAAAGATTTTTTTTAACGCGGAGTGTGTCTTTTGTAAATAGTTTCCCTTTCTATATATTACTAATGCGGATTTTTTTTTTTTTTTTTTTTTTTTGGTTTGTTTTTTCTTGACGTCAGTATATTAATAAGAATAAGTTTGGCCGACCTTTTTTATCACCTTTGTACGAACATTGAAATTTAAAATTCCAATAACTGTTCCTCAAATGTAATTATTTTTATTATGATTATGGATTTACTTCGAGGACATTCTACAAATATTATTAAAGTTTTGATTGGTTTTAGATTAGCCGATTTCTATAGAGTGACTTTGCATTATTTTCCGTATACACTGTATTTATTTTTAACTCGTTTTGGCATTAGACCGAATTTATCAATAAAATAAAACTATGGTGGCGACCCAGGGGAATTTCGCTTCATAATCAATTGTTTGCAATAAAAGTTATATTATAACCTTTTGGGAAAAATCTAGTTTTGGACAAAGCGCCTGTGTATATTATCCATTGTTTTTTGCCCAAACGATCACTTCTCCGTATTAAGTTAAGAAGTTGTTTAACAAATTTCAAAATTAATCAGATAAATTTAATCAACTCTTATATGTATAAAAACAACAGAAAAATATTACAAAAGAATATATACAAGTGTAGAAAAGAAACGCAACCTCCCATTTCCAAGATCCTCTCCTCTTAAAAAACCTTAGGAGTTTTCATTAAACAAGGCATTCGGATAGAATTCACAATTTATTAACTCTCCTGGGGCCCGTTTTACTTTAAAATTGCTTCTACAGAAGTTACTAAGTATAGGGTTTTGCCATGCATCATCTCATTGGAATCGTCTTCTAAAGACGATTCCGATGAGATATCGCAAGGCAGAATCTAACAATGAATGAAAACAGCAGGTACGATTTGCGATTAAGTTGACTTACGATAATTTTTTCCGTAAGACGTTTAGTAAAACGGCCCCAGTGTACAAAGCTTTGACAGACAGTAAAGACTAAGAAAAGTCTGCACATATGTGCACTGTCTGATCTCTGCCTACACTGTCTAATGTCTACTCATCATTTAGGGACATCCTTTGGTCAGACTCGAAAAAATGTAAAAAAACGGCATTCTTATCGAATAAAAAATTAAAGTGAACAGGGCAGGGTAATAGTACCTGATATGACAAGCTGTGGTTAAGACATTTTTGCAGTTAAACTACTACGTGTAAATTGGTTTAATTTAAATTCGGATATAAAATTACAAAAATATTACCGAACAGGCCATAAAAGGAAGCCAAAGTTTACGACTATTTAAACCCCATACTTAAAATACAATTGAACCTGTTTGTCAAATTTCCAATAATTGCATGACGTGCCGACATTTTTATGCAGACTGGACAGTCACTCATTTTTTTTCGTTTCTTTCCTTTTTTTCTCTTACAAAGATCGATTGTTGTCAGACAACGGTCGCGTTAGAAACGGGTTTAGAAAAGGGAAATATAAGGGTCCGAGTTTATAAGAATCCCTTAGTGAACAAATGAGACAATTCTCAAATTTAGAATGCAAATAGAAATATGTACAATAAAAATAATAATAAGTTTTTATTTATAACAAATTATCGTGATTATCTTTTTACATTCATTATTTATATTAGTAAAAAAGAATTTCATCTTAAATCCTCAGTTGTTTGAGAAAGAATTTCAGTTGGTCATTATGGAAAAAGTTTTATAATCTCTGGCCCAGAAATATATTCACAGAAAGATATTCCGAATCTACAAATTTAACACATGTTATCTTTTCTTGATACATTTTCCCCGTTTCAAAACGATGAAAAAATGGAAGAAATTGTTTAACGGATTCATTTAGGGTCGTTACAGCCCAATCACAGATAAAACTTTCAATACAAATTAATCTTCGATTAAATAATAATATTAAACTTTTACCACCGGACTCAAAGCACTAAGCTGTTTCCTTATTCTGTAAGATTTCTGTCTGTAAATTCGAAGAAGGAACTCAGAACACAGGAAGCAGTATATCACAGTATGGAGGAGGCTGGGTAACAGGTCCCGGATACTTCCGGTCGTGACGTAACCATGGACAATCATGGCGGGTCGTAAAAGTATCAACACAACAGCACAGTAAATCAGAATGGCGACGAACGCTGAGTTCAGACGAGAACAAACACACTTTATCTTAATACTTGGTTGTTTTGAATCTGTTAGTTCAGGGTCTTCTTCGCCGTCGTCTGTCTCGAAACAATCGTACGCCATTATACGCAAATGTAACAAGGAACAATCTGTAAAGAGGAATGAAAAGAAATTCTAGAAAAGTCTGGCAAATAATATGGTTTTGGCTTCTTTTTAAATCATCGACCATACTGCTTAAGCTGGAAGATGTTGTATAATAACTTAGTCAAATGTTTGTTTCTTGCAGAATGACAGGCTTATTTATCCTCGGAGTTCAATACATTGTAACAAGTTAGCCATAAAATCTCGAGGAATTTACACGACTTTTGCTTAAGGAAATTTTCAAATAGCTAGTGTAATAGAAATAAAAACTTCGAAGGCATTTGACAATCAGACACAACTAAAACTTGAAAGTATTTTTCAAGATATTATTAGAAAGAAATTGTTGAAGAAAAAAGCGTCACAAACATGAATGAATTATTTAACTTTGATATTCACTTTTTATCGTGCTTTTTTGTGTTCGCACAAGTATCTTAATTAGCAAAAAAGTCTAAGAAAGCATATTACCTTTAAACTGGATACAGGCGGCTATCCAAGCCGTTAGGATTACAACCATCACAGGAAGATATATGAACACATACTCTATAAACAGTCTGTATCGAACTTCTGTTATACTTCTTATACACACTGACCAGAAAAAGTCTAATGCTGTACTGTTGGTTGTGTCGTAACTGAAGAATACTTCTTGGTGTAACCGATTGTCTCCCTTGTGGAATTCTCCGTATAACAAATAGACACCAACTCCTATACATGTTAGAAAGAGGAGCTTTCCAAGTACTTTGAGTAAACGGGAAGAAAGGTTTTGTTCTATAACACACAGCGTTATTGTCACTAGAACTATTATATTTGAGATTGTGGTAAACAGGAAGTAGTCTACACAATGCTGGTGACCACCACGTGGTATTTCCTGTAGCGCTGATTCCTCAGATATTTTCAGAAACGTTACACATGTTAGAAGATGCAGGAACCCAACCACCAATGTCGTAAACAATATGACAAAGTTTTTACATCTTGTTCCCGTAACACATATCAAGTTTATAAGACAAATAATTCCAGCAACCAAGGCAGCAAAGATAATTCCAGATTGGAAGACGGCGTAAATGACTATTGGGTGTCGTAGTTTGAACGTATATTCTGTGTATAACTTCGAAAGGGTGGTATTCTCAATGTATGGGTCCTAAAAGAAAGAAAAAAAATGTTTTAAGAGAATGACTTGTGCCTGTTTAATGTGTAGATTATATGATAGTATTTTCATCGTTAATATTCGATTCCTGTGACAGAAAAAAAATGATATACACAAACGCTACGTTCAGGATGACTAATGAACTCAACTGAACTTATGAACGGACACTTTAATTTCATAGTAGAAAATTTATTGTGGCAATTACTTAAAAATTACTTGTTAGAAAACTGAAAACATCCATTCAAGATGCAGCTTAAAAAGAAAATAGATTTGCGATTGACTTTTAATAGCATGTGCTCACTTCATGTAGACTGCAAAACCCCTAGGATTAGAATCACCATTAGTGGGATGGGTTATTTCTACTGTTTTTGGCGAGAAACATAACAGAAATTTCCTCTTTTGCTCGACAAACTCACATTGAATATGCATTATCTTTCTGACCGAAAATGTTGTTTTTGTATTCTAGATAACAACAACAAAAAACAAAAAACCCACACAATTAATTGATCAAAATTTTGCTGGTCAGTATTTTTTGACAGCTTTCGTATCAAAGCCAGCTTTATTGTCATTACGGAAGTAGAAAATTATGAATAATTAATTTATGAAAAAGTCATCTGTCAGTACTTCTGATTATTGTGGTTCGATAATTAAAAGGTCCAAAGATTACTGGTCACCAAGGCTTCGTATTGGCATTAGAATAATTTAATCTTGTAGATGCACTCGTTTTTAGTGAGTGAATAAATGTCAATTTTTTCTATACACATGTATAGAAAAAATTGACGTTTGATCACTCACTCAAACTAGGTCATCTATCGTTGTGTTCTCTAAGAAAACAAACTTATTTTGATTAAGCAGCTATTTTGAAATCTTCTACAGACAGTAGTCCAATTTTAGTATAATTCTTGATTGATAATTATTTACAGTTTTAACATATGATATTAGATTAATAGGTATGAAGAGGGAATTTGTTGATTTCATGGAGGTATGAAATTGTAAAACAAAACCATGCTCATGTATGAATTCGCTCTGCGTATTCATACATGAGTGTGATCATGTTTTTGTTTCATACCTCCACGAAATAAACCATGGAATAGTCAAATACGTATATACTCTTTTTATCTCTTAATTTAAATAGGTCCATACAGTATCTTTAATGCTTTTTGGTGGTTTATCGAGAAATTACGGAAAAGCAGTGAAATTATCAAAAACTTATACCCTGCTTTTGTGCATTTCACCCTATCTGACGTTATCTATGCGGTGCGAAATAACTGACGTCACAATGAAAGTTGTATAGCAATCATGTGCAAAATAACGCGCTTTACGAAAATGTGTCCTAGAAATTTCACATTTTGTCTAATTTTGGCATAAAAAATTAGAATAGTTCGTTTTTTTCGAGTAAGATCGATTAATATTTCATTTCGTGAACAACAAAAGCTTTATATTCATTCGTGGCTCTGTCACTCGTGAAAATATAGCTTTTATTGTTGACTCATTTAAAAATAAATCGATCTTACACTGAAACAAACGATTATCCTCTATATCAATAATATTGACGTTAAAATTACAGTTATATCGTCGGTGCAATTCTTAAATCTCGTAACTATAGCTTGATTAAAGCTGTAGTTACAAGAATTTGGAATTACATCGATGTTATTTTGATCAATACGCAAAAATGGTTTACACAATCATTGATTTCATGTAGTTTGTTTGTTTGATTGAATGGGGTTTAAGGCCATTTTAAATAATCTTTCAGTTATATCGCGGAGGCTTGAGCATCCCGGCGGCTGGATCACCTAACAATGGATTCCTAGTATTTCTTACACCAGTATTACCATTACATCTCTTCCTAGCTTCCAGCTCTTATCCCACATAGACCTACGATTATCAACCCGTTGATGAAAAACAAAATGATATTTTGTATATCAAAAATATATAACTGATTGGCTATATTAAAGCAACTATCTTTACTCTAATGTGCGTCTAAAGGATGTGCTTTGAGGAAAGAAAAAGAAGCATATTTTTAAAGTAAATATTAGCTATTAGGATCAAAGATCTCTCAAGAAAATTTTGAAACGTTTTAAACACACAGTATTTGAGGGATTAAAGTGACTTTATTGTTTGAGTAAACAGTTTGTTACAAACTTTATTACTCACAGAAATGACAATGACTTGTCGATACGCAAAATCGATATGTTTGATAAAAAATTTTGTCTTTGACTTATCTAAGTCATTGTTTCACAGGGGTATGATACGGAAAATGTAATCACACTTTACGAATACACGAAGTGGTTTAAATAAAGGCAAAACTGCGTATTTATTTAGAACTTCTTTTATTTAAAGAAAGTATTCTCTATACTAAAGATTATTTACATTTAAGCAAAAATAGAGAATTAACAAGTTTGGGACATTTCTCAAGCGACCTATTTAGAACGCAAATATAAAAATATAGCTGCGTACTCAAAATTTTGCTCAGCCCTGCGTTCAATATAAAAACGTTCGCGAAAGAAAAGAAGAAAGAAAAAGAAAAAGAAAGAAACAGAAAGAAAGAAACAAACAAACAAAAGGAAGTACTCTTACCTTTTCAGTTCCCAATCTCGTGTGAATTTCTTCAATAGATTCCATTTTCCTAAAATAAAAACTTAAAATGAAATGTCCGCAATAGAAAGTCAATCAAAATAAGTATTTATTTATTAATTTGGTCCCATGCGAAATCAGTTTTGCACAAATATTCTAATCCCCAATACTTTCATATATATGCACTTAAGTTTGGATACATGTATAGACGTTTACAGACAAAAATCTATAAGCGGATTCCTCTACGATTAATCTATTTGGCTTTTGTTAAAGATTTTCAATAGACTTTAACTTACTTTTATTACGGCTCACTGCTTATTAACCAAGAACAAAGTGGATATTTATGTGTGCCGTTAAAATCGACTTTAACATTTTGTTTTAAAATTTACACCGACCTAATCAGGAAGAAGCTACGCGGTTAAGTATATTCCTTAAACCTTCTAGTCAAACGTTTATGGATTTTCATGCAAATGAGAAAGGAAGATAGGAAGTAAGGAAAATATATCAAAAAAATAAATAAAAAAATAAATAAATAAAAAGTTATATCACATATGAGCCTGTACGTGTCATTTCAAATACATGTACATGTAATTCTTAATATGCGTGAAGGGCAAAAAAATTAGCAGAGTACCCATAGCTCAAGATAAAAATGTTCACGGACAATTTCAATAAAAGACCAACTTGCGTGCAATTTTGGGTACTACTTCTATGCATTCGCTAACGTTTTTGAATCGTGAAAATTGTTGGAGATATGACACTCAACACTCATTTTATACTTAAAATCCCCCCCCCCCCCGGCACCACCACCCCCATCTCCAAATGGCTGAATTTCGCCCGGCATAATATTAATGGATGAACTTTAAATAAACATATAGAATGGCTTACAGAATATTACCTTAAGCATTTATTTTAAAGATAATATGTAATTGGTACTCAAACCACTGTTTATTTTACGCAATGATTCAATGCTTTTCTCACATAGTGTGTGTTTATGGCGATAGAAACTATTCTGATTTCAAACCTGTATAAATTGAAACAGCATGGGAATTCACGATGATACGTTTGTGAGAAATTGAAATGCTATACATAACAACGTGTATGTACTTGCACTGGCGTACTAAGTGAGGTCATTTAAAAGGTTTGCAAACGTTTTGCCATCCTGAACGCAATTTTGGTTTCAGTCAAATTCAAAGTGCTCCGCTTTATATCAAAATTATCTGATTATGGATCCATTCTCGACACGTCGTAAAATAGCTTCAGTTTTATGCTGGCATCAATATGTGACCGAAACTTTTTGACCCAGGTCAGACTGCGCAGTTAATAATGAAGTTCCCATGCTCAATTGATTTCGATATTGCAGGATTTTTAAGTACGCAAAAAAGTCTTCCATCTTCTTCGACAAAAGATAAATCACCTGATTTGAATAACGAGGGTCCTAGACATAATTTTTTAACATATTAAATTTTCTGAAAATTCAACATAACATTACAGCAGTAAATCTGTCGTAATACTAAGATAGATAAATAAAATAAGAGTAATATTCAGTAAGATAAGATTTGTAACATTTTTTCTTTACTTTAAAAGTTGGATGAAAAATTGTGTAAACAGATATTTATGATTAAAGTTTGAGAAAATTCTCAGTTGAGTACAATTAAAATGAGTTTTATTATCTTCGTCCCAGATGTTTCTCAGAGTTTTAGCTTTGCGTGTTGGTTTTCTGCCGTTCTTGCTATGCTAAAAAGTATTTAAATAGTACCAGCAAAGATACACGTTTATCGTATAAAATAGGCTAAATAAGGCATGAACATAACCCGATTTTGCTATTTCTTTTACCGATTTTACGTGTACAAAATACTGCAAATGTATTGAAATCATCTGTCACGGTAGCGATTTTGGGTTATATAGTACCCTGTTAATATGCACATGTATACTTACAATTGAAGGTTGGTTGTAATGTACGTTAATATCCTATTATTTCCGTAAGTGCAATTTATATGAAAAAAGAATCCTTCCAAAATAAAGATTGACTCCTTTCAAGACATTTATTCCATTTCTTATACTTAATTAAAGCAAATTTACCAAATAAAGTCTTCATAAAAACTGAAGTGCTGTACGAAATATTACCAAATATAACATAGAACATCATGCGTTTAATTCCAAAACATTGTAAATATAACATAAATGAGCAACAGTTACGGAGTTTTTACATTAGATAGTTAAAATATCGATATGCTTGCGTCAGTGAGAAGGAACGAATGTAAAATATTTGTACCCAATTTGACAGTTAGTAATTAAGCCCTAAAGTAATTTTCAATTAACCTAAAAATTCATTAGATCATGATATATTCATTCACACATTACTTATCACAGTTTCTTTATATGATAATTTATATATTGTATTTTATTATTTTTTCATATGCTCGTATAAGATATGTTAGTATTTCCAAAGATGTCACATGGAAAGTTTAACTCGTAACTTCCGTTTTTCCTATTAGTATTGACACTTATGACAGTTTTGCACCGAACCCCACGTGGGCTTTTAATTTTTGGGCGGTATTTACAAACGCACAGTTCAGTTAGAAAACTATCAGATCGTCTTAAGACACTATGAGTCAGTCAGCGCACAGTGTATGCTATGATCAAAGTGTGCGAATGCTAAGGCCGGTTGAAGTCTCAACTTTGCAAACTTACGAAAATTCTTGGAAATATTCAATAGCCTTCAGGCTCAGCTATTTACAACATTTTTTTCTATAAGAAAAACATAGCCTTTTGATTTATCGACCATTGATTAAATAGATCTGAACTTAAGACTGTTACATGTTTAAAGTGGTCAAAACATGGTCAATATAATTAAAAAATAACACTTGTCCAGTCTCCTAAATCGCAAACCTTCCGTCAATAATATTGCAAATCAAACGGACTGGCAATATTATTGACCGTGAGTTATCGATTTTGGAGGCTGTTCAATTTGTGACCCATCACGCAAAAAGGGACCATCTGGGAACTCTATATATTAGAGGTATGGAAAAGTGATCAGGTCCAGCATAGGTCAACCATTGGTCGAATTTTAAAGATTCTTATTCAGCGAGAAAGAATGATCTTTATTCATTCAGAAAATCAGACAGGTGTTAAAAGTTTTGATCCTAGTCAGTCTGCGCAGTCGGCGCAGCCTGACTAGGTCGACACTTTACACATTACCCAGATGGTCACTTTTCGCATGATGAGTCATATATGTTAAATTGATATCACACCAATAAAGAGACCCAAATTACAAAATGTAATCTGCATACGTTTAATCAATTAATTCAAATGTACATGGTATAAAAACAAATGAAGAAAACATTAAAAAGGACATATACAAAAAATCTTACTTCGTATAAGATACTTCTTTAACCCAAAATAGTTGTGTACGGGTGAGAAAACATGTTTTATTAGATAGAGAATTCGAAAAATAAAATGGATGATTTAAACTTTGCAGTTTTACGCTTTTGATTCAGATTGTTTATAATGTTGTTAGGCTACCAAAACCTCGTAGCTTCAGCTTTTTTTCACGCTGTTGTTACAATTTTCTGATAACCAAATGACTACCTATGATGGACGATTCAAACATTGTAACTCCAGCCATGTGTTCAAAATGAAAACGTCAGAGAAACGTTTGAGAAACTATCGCGCAAAGCGGGGTATAGTTTTCCAACGTTTGCAAATATTTTTGGAATCTTTTGAAAAAGGAGCACGAATTCAAAAGTTTGCAAATATTTTTTGTTTGTTTTTTTTTTTTTTTTATAAAAAAAGAGCACTTATTCAAGTAGTTACGAAATATTCAGTCACAAATTGACGCGATTCTGATTTTTCTTCCAAACTCAAAATCACAAAAAACTTGGATCAGAGATCAATATGGTCTAATAGGAAGTATGTTATGATAGCATAGCATTTCATTTTTCTAGCTGTAATTAAGAAATTTTTGTAGCCCTGATGTACAACGTATTAATCGTCATTGGGCGACCGAAACCTCGTACCTTCAGCTTAATCAAGCTGAAGTTACGAGGTTTTGGTCTCCATTCGACTTTATGCTGTTTCTTCCTTAAAATACTCGACAACACAAAGACCAGGGCCAGAGATCAATAAAGTCTAACAGAGAGTATGTAATGATAGCATGTCATTGGGCTGTCGTGCCATGGGGGAATACTCGTTTGTTTTCTTCTTCAAACAGAGATCTTGCTGTGGGTTCGTGTTTTATATATACGAGAATATTGAAAAGTTGTTGTTGGTTTATCCCACGCAATAATCGTTGACAAAAACTTATCGCGCTTACACCAATACACGCAAGCTTTGGCCGAGGCATTGCGAAATCCTGAAATCAAAGGGTACGCCTTCGAAGTTATCAAGGATTCGCCGGAAGATGAAAGCATCGTCCACTGTGTGAATTTTCATTTATTTATCATCGCTACCATAGCATATGCCCATATGTGCGACGCCCAAAGAAGACGGTTAGTTGAATTGGGGGATAGTGCAAGGAAACATGACGAAACTACTGATGCGATCCGCCTCGGTTTCACAGGTTGGAGATGTTGCTCGATTTTAAATTAAAAAAAAAGGAGAAAAAAAATCTTTCCATAATGGTAGAACGCTTCGAAGTCCCATTGCAAGAGTATTGGACATCAGTCTCATATCGTTTGAAATTAAACACACTCCTATGGTCTTGCCACATGTTTGCATTACCAAATTACTTATATAAAAAAATATTGACATGTATATTGCTGTACATTAATAATTCATGGGTTCTGTTACCAATACAAAATGAGATTATAGTGCTTAGTACAACTTGCAAAGTCATATGATTTTAGCTTTAATATGTACGTTAAGACAACAAAGATTCACTAAACTTTGGTCGAATATCCATTTAACTTCAGTCTCTCAGAAGACTCTATCGAAGCGAAAAATTCGACATTCGAATGACGGATCTTAATGAGATTCATGAAGTTCATACGAAACCCCTTCTGTAGCCAAACTATTTCATTTTCATTCAGTCAAAATTTTGTTAAAGTAGAATAAGAGGTCATTTTTGAAATTATTCATCGAATGGCGACATTTTCACGACCCCCCCGGCCTTTATTTTTACTCGTTAATCTTAATGATCAATTGAGCACAATAAAGCTTAGATCTCAAGTTGGTGTATGAATATGATAGACTCTCCGGGGCCCGTTTTACTAAACTTCTTACGATGAAATTTAATCGTAAGTCAAAATAAAAAATCGTACCTGTCGTTTTCATGCATTGGATTGGTTGGATTCTGTCTTGCGATTTCTCATTGGAAACGTCTTCTACAGACGATTCCAATCAGAAATTGCTAGGCAGAATTCCATATTTAATTACTACTGTAGAAGCAGCTTTAATAATTGACTTATGCAAAAAATGATCGTAAGATGTTTAGTAAAACGGGCCCCAGTGTACAAAAGGAGGTGCCATATGCATTGCCAGAGGTTCAAAGCAGAGAACGCGGAAGCGTGCGAGAGGGGTAGCTTCTATATAACGTAGCCCTTTCTCTTATAACCTGATGGAGAGAATCCCCATCGCCTTATTAAAGAGGGGGCTACGTTATTGTAGCTATAGATAACCCAAAACTACATAGAGGATCCGGCCGTGGTTCTGTCTCGGAATATTTTTATTTTTCTAATAAAAAAAAAGTTTAGTTCTAATCTAAACTCATCTTTCGCTCTCCCCATTTTTTCAAAGTCACTATACGTATGAAGCTGCAGTTTGTGTCTAGCTTGGTGCGCAAAAGGTCCGAAGAGACTTAGACTCCGTTCTAATATCTTCTGGCACTTGTTCTTACCTATAGAGCATGAGGTGAAGACTCTGATCAGACTGTGCGTGTATACACGCTGATCAAATTTTTTACTTAGAGCTCTTGGGAAATTATTGACAACGGCGATTGCCGCTGTTGGGCATGAAAAGTTGTCTATAATCTCGGGCTCAGGATGTGTGCGTATAGGCTAAATACAAAGTTTTCGTTTTTTTTTTTTTTTTTTTTTTTTGAAATAAATTTTAAAATGATTAAACAAATATTTGAAATGCATGTATGACTACATGTTGCCACAATCAACTAAGTATTTGATGATACATATTCAGCTGTCAAGAAATTTATTCAGCCGGAGGCAAGTTTACCGTTATTGACCTGTCAATCGGTTGAAAATCTTGCTGACTATTTGTACTAGTACGATCGAGTTTATAATATGAGTAAGATGTCTATTTCTATATCAAATGACTGTTTAGAAAGTTAGAAAAGCATGGGTATATCTTATTGGTGTCACGTTATGGAATTGGGGCAGGTAATTTATAGTTCCGAAATTTAGAGTGAGTGATCAAAGGTCAATTTTGTCTATACAGGTATAGACAAAATTGACCTTTGATCACTCACTTAAACTTCTGGATCTACATTCAATTAAAAGCTCTCTGTTAGTAGACTGACCCGGATGGAAACAAACATTTGCACCAAAAGCGGATGCCACTCTCGACTACAGTTCTTGATTTGAAAACGGGTCATATTTCTAACAAACAAGAGCGCCGCACATGGGTACCTACGATGCACTATCAAGTGCTGGAAAGTGGATAAAGAATAAGTCTAATCACAAGCCATACATCGTACAAAATAGCTGAGCCGAATCAATGGTTATCGCAAATAAGGAAAGAAAATGAAGGGCACAAACGCACAGGTCAAAAACAACGTACCCACGTTGAGGTCGCATTGTTTGTTGATTATCTTCAAGAAAACAAGAGAAACTTAATGGCTTGCAATTATCCTCACGCCTTTATACATAAATGACGTGGAATTAAGCATATTTTTTACCCGTTGTTGAGAATCATGGACAACTTCGAAGGACGCAGCTGCAGGATAAGGTAGTCTATTCAGAATTCTCACGTGTAGGACGCATAAATATTGTCTCAGATGATCAAAGAGTGCTGAGACGTCATTCAAAAGAGGGAAAGCGTTAAACAGTTTTAACAGGAAGTTGAAAGTAGCAATGGATTTAAAGTTATAAGCGTTAAACAGTTTTAACAGGAAGTTGAAAGTAGCCATGGATTGAAAGTTATTATATCGCAAATATTTCTGAAATTGTTACCTAACATGAATAGATCTTGATGATTTAATTAATGGTGTGGCGTTATATCAAGGGATTCGATACGTTTTGGTCAGCAATATCACTTGCTGCGAATTTCGCAATCTAAAGGTCGACTTTAAAAATACGCATACTCAGAGCATTATGTTTCTTGGAGGTGTCTATTATTTTACTCATTGAATGGTCACTCATTTTGCTTTAAATAAATTCAATTCATATTTGATCACATAAATTTGGTCTCATTTCTGTAGCCCAACACGTCCTATTGGTATGAGAGCTAGAATTGGTACTTAATCTGCTTGAGTAGCTGCTTTGCTTTACAGGCCTGAATCGACTGATATGATAAAACAACAATTTAAGTTCATGAATAAATGTTTATTTAAAGTAAATACGTGTTTTAAGTGCCACATGCTGAAATCATTCTGCAATGAAAAATTCAAGATCGACTAATAAAATATATAAAAATTGACCTCCGCTTGTTACAGTACACATTTTTCGTCCAATCACCATTATTTTGTGCGATCTGATAATGGCTCGCCAAAGGAGCATTCCACTAAAATTTGGTTGATATCCATCGGTTAGGTTGTAAGATTTTTTTTTTCAAAGTTTCCACTGTAAAATATATAGAGAAATGACCTCCCCCCCATAAGACATTTTTTTCAATTCAGCTTAAACATTTTTGTAGACTGATTAAAGGTTATTGAAGGATCATTCCAGTGAAATTTGGTTGATACCCATCTATTACATTTTGAGACTAGAAAGCCATGAATGGCTTGAGTCGCTCCACAGGCTTGAAATTCTTGAAATAGCAAATCTAAGCTTTGGCTAGATTTTAAGATATTTTGGGTTCTACTGATGTTGAAATGATTTTCAAAAATGCCACTATATAATATATAGAGAAATGACCACCGCCCATAAAATACAAATTTTTCATCCGATCATAATAATTTTTGGAAGACTGATAAAGCTTCACTCAAGGATCATTCCAGTGAAATTTGGTTGATATCCATCGATTACATTCTGAGAAAATGATTTTCGAAGTTTCCACTATATAACATAAAGAGAAATGACCTCAGCCCGTAAAATGCATATTTTTCATCCGATCACAATAATTTTTGGTTGACTGATAAAGGGTCACCCAAGAATCATTCCAGTGAAATTTGGTTTATATCCATCAATTACATTCAGAGAAATCGATTTTCAAAGTTTCCACTATAAAAGATATAGAGAAATGACCTCAGCCCATAATATGCATATTTTTCATTCGATCACAATATTGTTTGGTAGACTGATAAAGGGTCACCTAAGGATCATTTCAGTGAAAATTGCTTTATATCCATCAATTACATTCTGAGAAAATGATTTTCAAAGTTTCCATAATATAACATTTAGAGAAATGACCTCTGCCCATAAAATGCATATTTTCCATCCGATTACAATAACTTTTGGTAGACTGAAAAAGGGTCACTCAAAGACCAGTCCAGTGAGATTTGGTTGATATCCATCCATTACATTCTGATATAATGATTTTCAAAGTTCCCACTATAAAACATAGAGAAATGACCTCCGCCAATAAAATGCATATTTTCCATCCGATCACAATGTTTTTTTGTAGACTGATAAAGGGTCACTCAAGGATCATTCCAATGAAATTTGGTTGATATCCATCGGTTACATTCTGAGAAAATGATTTTCAAAGTTTCCATAATATAACATTTAGAGAAATGACCTCTGCCCATAAAATGCATATTTTCCATCCGGTCACAATGATTTTTTGTAGACTGATAAAGGGTCACTGAAGGATCATTCCAGTGAAATTTGGTTGATATCCATCCATTACATTCTGATAAAATGATTTTCAAAGTTCCCACTATTTAACTTGGTGAGAAATGACCTCTGCCCATAAAATGCATATTTTCCATCTGATCACAATGATTTTTTGTAGACTGATAAAGGGTCACTCAAGGATCATTCAAATGAAATTTGGTTGATATCCATCAGTTACATTCTGAGAAAATGATTTTCAAAGTTTCCACTATATAACATTTAGAGAAATGACCTCCACCCATAAAATGCATATTTTCCATCAGATCACAATGATTTTTTGTAGACTGATAAAGGGTCACCCAAGGATCATTCATTTAAAATTTAATTGGTATCCATTGATAAGAATTTGAGAAAAGTCACTTTTTACCATATTTGGAAATTAGCCACGCCCCTTAAATCCATGTTTTTCATTGGATCAAAATTTCTTGAACAACTTTTAAAGAGGGTCACCCAAGGATCATTCCTGTGAAGTTTGGTTGAAATCCATCCAGTAGTTTCTGAGAAGTTTTTTTATAGAAAAGTTTGCGACAGGACACATGCACGCCCGACGGACACAACGCCATGACAATCGCCCCAGTGGCTTTCAGCCAGTGGTGCTAAAAATGACCTTTGATCACTCACTGAAACTTGTACACCTATACCATGACTAGTCCATAATATGGTGGATTGATTGATTGAATGGGGTTTTACGCCGCTTTCAACATTATTTCAGTTATATCGCGGCGGCTGGAACACCTAACAATGGATTCCTGGTATTTCTCACGCCAGTACTACCATTACATTCTTTCCTAGCCTCCAGCGACTATCTCACATAGATCTATGATTATCCACCCATTGGTGAGAGACAAATAGTCGGAAAGAATGAGTGCCGCCGTCGCATAATATGGTGGAATCCTATTAATTACAACCCCAATTTGTCAACTCATTTGTTGCTATAAAGTAGAGCCATTCGTTCTTAACATTGTTTGATGTAAGTTGCGATAAAATTGAGTTGCTATTATCAAAATTACGCAATTGCAATTACGAGGCTTATTCAATAGCCAAGTGTTTGAGCATACCATGTCTATTTGAAAAAGGCATTAAAAAGTACATTCTTTGGGTCAAGCTTTTCAAAGTTAGTTTGTCAGAGGATAATGGAAGAGCTGTAACTACATTGATACAAGGAGTAAACTTTCAACATGCTATCTAACTTTGCAACATTCTTCAAGCTGAAGCTACAAGGTTAAGATGGCCGAACAACAATCTGACCTTGAATATCAGATTTCAAACATTTATGATACTAATGCTGGAGTCAAGAATGTTTTTCTAGACAATTCAACCAGTAAAGTAAAGGTAGGCCCATTGTAATTTAGTAGAAAGCAGGTCATAGAGGAAAAGACCAGACTACATTATCTGTGTGGGATGATCTTTGTCTACTCCAGCTACCAAAGCTTTGTGTAAATCACAGAAGTATGATTTGAACAGCATAAAATGAGTTAAAATAAAGTCGATACAAGTGTGTATAGTTTCACATAATTTTAATGATTGAATGGACCTGTTTCACAGATAATATTGAACTATCACAGAATGACATTATACAGTAATATATAAGCAGACACCATCACAGAGCACACATATCAACATTCATTTTCTAACTTATCAATGAACAGTGACCATGATGCTTTAATTGAAAGCTGATTTTAATTCAAACATGTGAGGATAAGCCCAAATGATTGTAAAAGCCTTGAAGTATAAAGAATTTATATAAGTGTAGTTCTAAACCCCATTTCAATTCCATCATCATACAAAAGCATTTTCAACTCAATATTGCTTTTTTAAACAAGGTGTGTTTATTGAACACCAAATCCATGCCACTGTGATTTTTCAGAACTTGTTTAAAAAGATTGGCTGGCCCCTTTTTAAGACACAGGTCAAGTTCACATTTTCACACTATCAACTTATTTCTTGGTGCCCCTTTAAAGCCTATGGAAGGCAGTTCCCACAATACCAAATACTGTAAAAAAGACATACAGTACTCAGATGCGCACTAAATTGACATTGCGGAATCAGTCTGATTGAAATCTTTTACTACACATTCAGTAGAATTTGAGTTTGTGAAAATAGTTCATGCACAGTGACCACCAGTGACCTATGGTGTTGAATGTATGTCCTTCTAGCACATGCAAAATGGTTGGAAATTGCGTTTGACAATATGCACAAATGCTCAAGCTTACTTGAGTTTCAAAAAGGCCAAATTGAAATGATACAAATGTTTTAAATGCCATACACAGTTTTGTTTTTTTTTTACCATATAATTTTCTTTTATTTTTTTATCTTCAACAAAAATAAGCATTTTAACCCAAATACATGTTAAGTTAAAATTCCCATCACAAATCGATGCAGACATCATCAATAATAATAATTATGTCTTTTCACAACTAGTAAAAGATTTTCTACAATTCCACCAACTTCACATTTATCTGTAGTTCTCTAGCATCCCAAATAATTTACAAACCTTCACTAGCCAATTATTTCCTTATCATGGAAACATGATGATGGGGACAAAAATAGAAATTGCTTTAAACTAATATTTTTTTCTTTTTCTCGCAATGTATTTTATTATCTCTTGCTTACCAAATTGAATAGTCATCTGTGTTGACTGTACAAATGATAAAAGTAGAATATTTGTCTAGAAATAGAAAACAGTTCATGGGCAACCTAAATATCTTATTTACAGCTTTATTGAAGCAGTAGATGTAATAATTTGGTCACTGATTTACGGCATACCAGAGTGTTTTTTCTATACCACATATGTTTAACACAATGTTATTTCTCTTAAGGTAGTGGACCCGTAATAGATCCGCAATGTCTCGACAGAAATGAACTTTAACAATGTTAACCGAGGTTTCCTAATGATTTTCATTAGGAAACCTCGGTTAACATTGTGAAAAATCATGATTTCCGAAATGTTGCGGAACTATTACGGTTCCACTACCTTAAATATACTTTTTATTTATATACATCTTTTACTTTGTGTTAATTTTTCCTACAGATCAATTCAAAACATTTCATCTTGATAGAACTTCTCTATAAATGATGAAGCAAACAAACATTTCGATCACAAAAACAGATTTACCGGATCATCCATTTACACAAGCACTATTGATCATTGATTGTACACATCTTTATACAAACATACAATAAAACAAGATTTAAAATTCACTGGAAAATGTATCAACTTTCATGTTTACAACATGACAGAAATGAAAGACCGCGGTCTTATGAATCATAATGTATACACCGAGATTATCAAATTAATATGAATGATTTCAACACCACTTATACAGAGACTCACTCTCTTTCTATATACAAGCTGACAACTCAGTGATTATAGCTTTCAAATGCCTATACACTGTATAGGCATTTAAAAGCTTTAATCACTGGGATATACATTTACAGGTTCAACAATCCTTTCTTTTGCTTTAATTAAACTGATCAACTCCATCTTTTTACCAGCAAGTTTTATTCAGCCATTTGTTGCAAGGTTGCGCAAGCTAATAATACATCATTTTTGAGGGTTGACCAAGATTTTTATAAATGGCAAAGTAAACAGGATTGATTTCCAACATTTCATTTTGGCTTAAACTCAGATGGGAAATCTGTCATTTCTTTCCATCTTATCTGGGTTAGTCCTAGGGTAGTTCTACCCTTTTACTTTCTGAATTGAAGCATCTCTTGGTCTTCTGATTCTCTATTGAGTAGGTTCCTGATATACTGGCCATATATTAATGATGTTCCCCGATTTCTATCACAATAATCGACCCAGAAATATCGTATCTCCATCAGCGGTGATATTTTTCAGCGGGACAAATCCCAGATGTCTATATTGCTCCATGACGTATTTATCTCCGATATTCACCTCCACATGTACCCCAGTAGAACCTTTACACTTGAGGGCAGCCAGAGCAGCCACTAGCAATCGTTTAGTTAGAGCTAGATCTTCAACACGACTGGGAATAACATCCAACTTCATCACTGATGGGAATGAAGAGTCTAGAATACCAGCAGGAAGGTCCAATGGGTTGGCATGAAAACTGGCCATCACCTCCTATAATATACATAAACTATTTGAATATGGTTTACAGCAAGCTGTAATAGTTTTTTTCTTTCCCAATCTTTCAAAACTTTACCATTTGATAGTTCATCACAGACAATTGTAACTGTCTTTATGTTTATAGGCAGTTACAACTTTTTGATGAAGTCATCATATTATGCCTTTACCTCTTGCATCTCTATTTAAGATTTTTTTTCAAGGAAAACTATGTTATACTATGATTCAGCAAGCCTCAAAGAGAATCATTTTTCCCTAAAATAATTAGCATGGGGAATTAAATCAACATTAACACAAAGATTATACAATTAAAATTGTTGCAAGTTCTGTTCATATTTTTCAAGTCTGTCTCATATGTTTTACCTAGGAACCTTTGATAAATGCATGTAAACAAGCTTAAAGCTAAGAAACACAAATATTTAATAAATTCTTTAAATTCGAATCTTCTTAGTAACACTATTACTAGAGTTATTCATTGCTAAAAACTTTTTGTAGAACTGCACCCCTATAGAGTAAGGGAAGTCCTTGTGATCAAAATTGAATTCATTACCCTAAGAATTATCTGCATTATTTGAGAATATCCTACCTCAGCAGGTGTTAACTCAGCTACATTTTCTGGTTTTGAATATTTTTCACACATAGAGGGTAACCAAGCTACGTTCATTTTCTGTCTCAGTTGTTTAGCATCAACAGCAGCTACAATATATCCCATAACTCCTTCATCATCCTCGGCAACAAAACACAACTCCGGACTTAATGTTAATAGGGGACCAACCAACCTGAAATCGGATTTAGAAAGAATTTACTAGCCATTTAGAAATAATCTCTCATTTTTTTGTGGATCAAAAATACTTTCATTCTGGTAAGAAGTTTTACTGTTTACAAAGTGTCAATATGCATTATCTGCTTTTTCTGCTCTCTTTTGTTCAAGCTAATCAACGCCATTAATCTTGATGCAAAAAAAATCTTAATCTTATAATTATGAACATAAGCCTGTAATAAGAATCAACCAATTGGTTTGACTGAAGTGAAATGTCAAGTGGAATAATTTGTTGTGCTAGTTTATACATACTTGTCTCCAATAACATCCGGATACTCCGGAAAAACCTCAGATCCATCCATTCCATCATCACACGTCTTTAAGCATACATTATATACAGCAGTCTGCAACACAAGTCATGTTATAAAAATAAACAATCATAACATGCACAAATACTAATGAGAAAGCTAATAAAGAAACTGAAGACACCTGAACAGTTTGAGATTTTAAGTGTTGGATGCACATATGAAAATTCCAGAAGTTAGACAGTAGCTGTAGTTACATCTCTCAAAGATTTTTTTTTCTTAACGAATGTTTATTACTTTAACAAATATTTTTTATTGCTTAGAGTTTGAATAAGACATTAACAGGTTAATTTTGTTGTAAGGTTGACATTTTGAGGATTTACAAGGCAAATATTAAGTTCAAAAGATATTTTACCTCTAAGTAAACCATGAACATCCAAAATGTCAAGCTTAAAGACAATTTGTCCAAAATTTTTTTCACATTTTGTCTCATTTTTGTATTAAAGAAATTGAGTAATTTTTTTTTCGAGTAAGATCATTTGATATTTCATTTTATTAACAACAAAAGCTGTATTTTCAAATGATAGTATAGCTGTTGTTGTCCACTCAATGAAATATAAATCGATCTCACACTGAAACTAACTTTTATCCTCCATGTATATTGTACAAATATTACTGACCTCATCTGTTGGTTTATAAGGCCTGTAGTTGTAGTTCTTGGTGAGTATTCTATCAGGAGGTCGTATAAACAGTAGATCAACCACCGTGTTGAGGGGCAACATTCTCTGTAAAGGGAAAAATATACTCATTTAGACCAATATAACCCTGAGGTGATGCGCAGGCCTGGCCGTGAACAAGGCCACCCTTGATGCATGCGCTACTTAAAATCTCTGAAACATAAAATAGCTCAAAAGATAGAGGGATTTTTCATTTCACAACCGCAAGCAGGGCTTTAATCTTATACAAACAAATGGTGGTCGCAGGGCCTCAAGACTTGAATCCGGGTCCTAGTGAAATATCTTGTAGTCCATTTATTACTATACATGATAAAATATCCTTTCAGTAGAGATTAGTAAAATATTGAATGAAATGAGAAATTACTTGTACAAAGCCATTTCTCCTTTTCTCAAGATAATGTTTTCTTTTTGTGAACAAGACTTTTTTTCCAATATCCTGTTCCAAAGCATCCATTGGAATTGCCTTTGGTATTTTTAGAAACCTGGCTGACCATTTGTAAGCATAAGAATCTTTTAACTTTAAAACCCTGCTAAAAGTGGTGAAGAGATTAGCCTATGATGTGGTCCTCTATTGAAATTTTCTTATGAAAGCAACTTAAATAGAGGTCTAGCACCATAGAGTTAGAAAGAGAAAAGGGCAGGTGTTGATATTGCTTATAATCCCTCCAATCTAGAGCGTATGTAAAATCTAATATGACAGCTTTATTTACATCCTTTGGTAAATGATTAGACTTGAAATTCCAAATGTTTCTTGCGACAAAAATTGAAAGAGCTGCCATAGTTCCAACAAAGGGTGGTCCTTATCTCAAGTGTTTTTATCATTAAATGTTACATCAGGATATTGACTCTGACTGGGGTTTATTTTATTTTTTTCATTTAAATTCTAGTCTTTAACATACAGATATATATGCTATGTATTTCTGTTTAAAACAAAAGTATCTTTTGTTTACATTGTAATAAGATACTTGCATTTCAAACATTATTTAATGAAACTAGATGGATTCTAGACAAAGCATTCTTTTTTACACAATAGCATAGAACCTTTATGGTAAAGACAACAAACAGAAATCAAAGTTATCCAAGTACTTCAAATGTTAAAAAGAATTGTAGATCAATTTGTGTTTAATGATTTTCCTTTGATTAGTTCCCTATCTTTTTTCACCCTAATATTGTGTTTACTTTTATTGTTCACCAAGTGAAAGTCAATCCTGTAAAAATGCAATCTTTTGTCTGTAAAAAAAGATATGTATCCATGATCATATTCAGAAAGCATGTGAATCCTCAGAGACAAACAAAACCATGATAGAATCCAAACTGAGGTTGGTTTATTTTCATTTCAATTTTACAAACTTCTACAAACAAAAGAATAGGATATATTTATATCAACATACCCTATTTAAGTATTTCAAAGAAATGTATGTCATTATAATAAAAGACCTTTCAAAAGTAACATTTTTAGGTGGTATTTTCTTTGACTCTTGAGAATCCAAATGCTTGTGAAATCTGAAAACAATTTGTTAGTTTATACTCTTCAGGAACAATAAACCATGAACTTGACTCATCGCTTTTGTAAATATTTTACATTAGAAAGTAAAACTTTTTAATTAAAGGCGATAGCCATGTATCTATTACAAATGAAATAACCAAATCCATGATTTACAATAAGAATTAAATTTTATAGCAAGAATTCTTCCAAAATTGATTATTTCCCATATTGCAAAAAATCAAAGATATTCAAAACAGTAAACTAAATGAATTACTCTGATATTCTTCTAGATGCATTTCTCAATTCTGATAATTCTACACAAAAATGGAAATGCAACACTCGATCAGTATTGAAACAATCAAGAAGGGAGGAAGCCTTGTCATTAAGCTATGAACCAAGTCAATGTTTCAGTTCCTGGTATGTATAATGAAAGCAGCTGGTGACCTGTAAACAATACACTTGGGATAAGGACGTATCCATTGTTTAATTATTGATTGAAAATCTAGTGTAAACTAAAGCTTAAATATAATCAAAGCATGAAAAGTTGATCCCGTCCAGTTTTCTCGCTGTTTTGATGGTAAGTGGTGACATCATGGTTACACTATACATACTTGAAACTCTGCCTGTAAGCCCCCATTGAAGCACCAGGGTTCTTGATCTCCGCTTAAGAATGAATCACGGTAGTCTTTAGTCATCCCTGTATGGGAGAGAAAAGGGAAAACATTGCATTAATAACATGGAATAAATTGTTGTTTAACACCCTGAGTGGAAATCCTAATCAAACTTTAAAATTGAACAATTTGAACTTCTTTTACTTAGCATTTTTAATTAATTGTAAGTCTTAAAAGGTTTTAGTGGCTTATTTAAATATTAAGAAATGATCAATAAAACTGAAAAGTTGTGCTTATTATGAACATTATATAAAAGCCAAGGAAAGTTTGTACAAAAAGAATTGAATAAATGTAACAAGTATATTTACTTTTGAAACTGATGAATATCATACTTACAATGACAGACCACTTACCACCGTGCATCAATCTTCACTTTTCAAGCTTATATTTTCACATGAATATTTTATCAAAGAAAGTTAAACACCATGTTCAGTCATCAAGTCAATGGAAGCTCATTCTATTTTCATTTTTGTCACACATTTATGACCAATATCAGAAAGTAATTTTTATGAAAATGCATTCATTAAAGTTTGAAAATAATATCACTTACATATTGAACAATCCAAGCCAAAAATTGTATGTTTAGCTATTAAAAAACCCTGACATATTTTGAATTATTTATTTCCAAATTCATCAGTTTAACAAGTTTCTCCCAATCTCAATTTATATAAATCATTCCATCTTTGATTGAATGCATCTTTCTAAACATTACTTCCTGTTTTATCCGAATGATTCATGCTCATTGACATTTTCAAACAGAGCTATCAAAATATACATCAAATTGTGTATAAACAATAATCTTATTAAATATTAAAGAAGTCCAAATAGAAAGCTTTTTTTTCAAATGCAAATGTATTTGACTGAGGATGCAGTTGGAAAATTCATTGTTTCTCATCAAAAATATTTGTTGTTTACACTATAAACTGAATCAAACGGACAACATGATTCGAGCCAGTACTCACAACATATTTTTTGATATCTAAGCAATGAAAGGTTTCATTTTGTAAATCAACGTGTAAATTTTATTTCTCTGTAACAGATTTCTTATTATGAAATTTTAAATTTGGTAATTTTAGCTGATCATTCTAAAATATCAGCATTAGATTTCTTCATTAAATTTTTTCATTCAAATACTTGTTAAACAGAAAATGACAACTGCACCCTACATAAGTACTTGAATTATTGAATGACAATTAAAAGATTTGAACAATAGCAGATCTTTAGATAGGATGACATAACAACCCGTTACTTTTGTCAGGCTATGAGCACTCATTTGAATAAACATCTTGAATCCTTTCAAATGAGTTCACAAGTAAATTGGTTCCTAGTCACTTTCTGTAATCTGAAGGTCTGCTGTCAGTATTACATTACATTTATTTAATTACAAATGACATCAAATGTCACAGACTTTATCCAAGATTTATGATTATAATTTTTGATTGTGTATTTTTTGACAGCTGTGTAAATGTCAAGGATATATAAAATGCTCTGTTTGAAAGACAGATGTATGTTTCGGCAGTCAGAGGAAAGTACTATGTATTCTTCATCAATAGGCTTTAGTTCTTAGAGTAAAATTATGTCTGATCTGAAACAATAAATTGACTTAGACCACAAAGACTTTTTTCATACTGAGCCTGCTGCATTTCCATGCCAGCAAAGGTATATTGAATATATACAGGTAATACAACATTTTCAGTCTAACAATATATATAGAATTCAAAGTCAAAATGCTTCCCTTCAAGAAAACATGACTCTCTCCAAAATTAACTTTTTTCCATACAACTGCTTATGTTTTTTTTTCTTTTATTTCTTAACATCTTCTGTCCTTTTAAGGAAGGATTAAAGATGTAGCTTTCTATTTACAAATCAAATGAATATCAAGAAACATAATACTTGCACTCTTAACTTGTTAAACATTCTACCTTTCAAACACAAAGTAATCTACAGTGTATTGTAAACAGCTCTATATAATGTTTTCCAGTAATTCTGAAAGACAAATTTATTACATGTCATGAACAATGACTGAACATAGTGTACCACAGATTTCAGATAGATTCAAGTAATGGCATTCTAAATCATTTTTTTTTTACATTTACTAATTTTTTATCTGTTTACACTGACTATGTAAAAATCCTTTCTTTTTAAAATAAATAACCACCATATAACTTGATTTACAAAATACCAAAATATCAAATCTCAGTCCTTAACCAGTAAACATTTTTACTGGTTTTTACTTTCAAGAGCTCTTAAATCAAATGTAGCACAATCAAATGTTTGTCAATACATATCTGAATGCCATCACTAATGTATATGTGAAACTCTGTGTTTAGTGCATTAAGTATAATAACAACCCATTAATATTGTGTGCCTACATGTATATGGTCCCTGTAGATGGTGTACTGCTCCTTTAACCACATGTCCTAAACCTGAAATACACAACAGGATAAAAACCAGATTAATAATTATCTATTTACAAAGAAAACAAGACATAAATGCATTGTATTGTTTACTTGTTGGGATGATATCATAACATACTAACAATTGTAACTAAGAAATATATTTGAAGACATCGTGTCAGGAGGAACCAATCTGAAAATAGTTTTATCATGTAACTTGCTTTTTCACGCCTTTAAAAGATAATCTTTAGTTCATTTTTGGAATTAAAGACTCACAGATGGAACGCTTCGATATTGATAAGTTCCACCCTTTCTTACCCATCCTCTGTCAAAATTTACTTCAGTTTAGTTACCTTCCCCTTTAAACACACTGCACCCAAATTTCACTTTTGGGTAAACACGAACTGGCTATAAATCTTGTCAATCATACACTTTGAAAGTGAGTTTACAACACTTTGATGGCTCAGAGCAAAACAGCTGTAATATAATATAATAAATATATAGGCATTTGCAATTGTTTTGCACTGATGCATCATTCTCATCCTTTCAAGAAAGCTTATCAAAATGTTACATGTTGGTTTAAGTAATTTCAAAGAATGAACAACTAGAGATAAGCTATGTGATTTACCTAGCCACTTGACGAAGGCGCTGCAGGATTGTAGAACTCCAATAAGGTCCCAGAGATAAGGGAAGAAGTAATAATTGATGGCTTGATTTGGTGCCTGCTTCAACTTGTCACTCAATGATTGTACTTGATCTACCCAGGATATCAACCTCTCATATCTCTCCCACCATTCTGATACCTACAAAATTGGTAAAAAAGATTTTATGGAGAGTTCAAACTGTTTTCCAGAATTCTGCTTTAAAACAATTTATGTCTATTATCTACTACACTTCAATTTATCTTCAAGCCTACCTAAACCATTAATTTACTTATTGAAAAGAATCTGAAAGTCTGATCAATTCTTTAAGTATGTGAATTTTTCCTTGTTAGAATTACAGCTGTATATATCAAGGGGTCAGAGAAACCCTATTTTTAGGTGCCTATAAATATAAAGGCACTTAAATTAGTGTTGCGCGGACCCCTCGATGTGAAAAAAAAGATTTTGAAATTAAGGAACTTGACTTTTATTCAAAATTGTTTTGTTTTGTCCCTAATCATCAGTCAAAATAATGAACATTAAGTAAGTTAATCTAACACTAGTGTTGGGCAGTTTGTTTCAAATCTCAATGGATATCGGTTTTATGTTGGAAGAGTAAATCAACTGATGATCGATTGAACAATCGTTTTCTTAGAAATTAATACTGCACTCCAAGTATCATTCCTTTGAAGAATATAATATATAAGTTAAGTTTAAACTCATGACCTTTAAGACTCATCAGGTGTATAATTTTCTACCAACTCAATGGCTCAGCATGAAACAGTTGTATCTGCCTATTAACATATAGGCAACAGGGTTTTCATTAGCATCCAAAAGCCAAGAGTCAATGACCCTTGAGTCAAAATTTCCAAGAGTCAAAATGAAAATCTCATGAGTCAAACTGTGACCGAATCATGCGTCTACCCCCCCCCCCCCCCCCCTAAAAAGGGAAGGGGGGGAAGAATAACCAAGCCAAATTTAAAAATAAAATAAAAAAAAAAAAATCAAATTTATAAATTATGGGGGAAAATCATTTTGTTTGTATTGAAACAGAATAAGTTAGGTACAGGTCATTTTTCAAAAGGTGCCTGAAAATAAACAATAAATGATTTATCACCATCATAGTTCACGAAAAGTTCCAGTCATCAAATAATTACTAAAGAGCTTAATTTCAGACTTAAAGCTTGTTTTTTCGTAAGTACAATGAAGTGGGAAGAGTTTTGAAGTTGCAATTGCTAGGAAAAGGTTCTGAAGATTTTTATTTTTTCACTTAAAGAAATGGAGTCCAACCACGAAAACCCATGACAATTCACAACAAATCCTCCTCTTGATGTTTACTGGCTTACTTTTTATATACTGTTTGAATTAAAGTAAAATTATTCAATAATAGGTTGAATTTAGTGTGAACAGAGGTAAAGCAAAGGGGTTTTTACTGATTTTCACAGGTGTCAAAAGACTGTCAATTACGATCGCCGATGCTGCGATGCATATCCGATCACCGGAGTGTGTTAATTGCCAATCAAGCTAGGTGTTATTTGACCACCAATTAACTATTTTGCAATAATATGTCACACTTCTTTTAACCCTTGACGCACAGCTGCTATTTTTGAAGAGTCAAAATGACGCACCAGCTCAAATTTCCAAGTCAAAATTGCATCATTTTCGATTTCTGCGCGTCAAAACCCGGGGTCCCGGGTCAAACGAAAACCCTGAGGCAGTTACAACTGTTTCATGATGAGCCATCAAATTGATGTAATTTCGATTATAAATATAATGGCTTTCATCTATGCACAAGGACCCCTTTTATCGATTATGAAATTCCTGAGTCGATTATCACAATCATAAACCCCAACCATCTGATTGTCAATTGTAATCAATTAATCTGCCCATCACTTACTAACACTCACCTCTTCTGAGTTTGTCTCACTAACCAAGGAGGCATTCACCTTTAGCCAATGGAAATCTGTTAATACTTGTAGCGGTTTAGATCCATACTCAAACGGTAAATAAAACAAACTTATCAACATATCCAGATCGTGTATAGACACAGAACAGCTGTCACAGATTGACGTAGATTTGATCTCGTTATCACAGTCAGTTAAGCACATACATTGTCCAGTCTCCACCTGCATTAGACTATCACAGGATGGATTCTTTGGCAGATCTGTATTATTGTCTAGCACATTTAAACTGTCCGTGATGGCAGAGGGAACACATTCCATTGGTTCAGTATCTAGAGACACATCAGACTCGGAGTCTGATTCCACTTTATGTTCCGGTGATGAGGCTGGGTCTACCAGACTATTGACTAGTACAGTACCAGTAGGTTGTAAGAATGATGGATTGTCTACGGGTGTGAGCCCTACAGGGGGTACGGTCCCTGTGGGTAGTGTAGGGGCCTCCAGGTCCCTGTATGTGGGTACAGTACTGTCAGTGACTGTGGGTGGGGGTACAGGTACTATAGGGGGGAGGGTGGTATGTGTAGCCACTCTCACTGGTTTAGGAGGTAGTCTGTGTTTCCTAACCTCCAAATGCCAGTCTGTTATTGCACGTTTTAAAGCCAGTTTGGGCTTATAAGTTGCGTCAAAGGGCACATCTTCATCTGATGTATAGTCATTTTCATTTTCAAGTTTAATGTCTGAAGCAACTGGGCTTAATCTGTTATCTGAAATGTAATTCATCATTCAAATTTGAGATAAACATATTTTTTGTGTTCTTTTTTAATTTGAAATCAGCAGTGTTATAAGCAACTATTAACCATTTCAAAGTATAGAGTTGTCAAAATCAATTTTCATCATTTTCTGACTTTGTGAAATATTTTCTGACTGTGTTAAGCATTTTCAAATACAAGTTTCCCTCTTCGTTTATGCCCCAAGTATGATATTCTTATTTTTTGTCAATAGGCTTACTCAAGGGAAATGACTTACAATTTTAACTAAGGGGCACAGGCTTTCAAAATATAGTAACTAACATTAGAGGTTTAGGTATTTTCACTTAAAATCGATCGGCCTAACCCAAAATCTAGGGGCAATTAGCAACTGAACCCCTGCTAGTCATTTTCTTGTTACTTCAGTATATGTAAGATTACCCAATACTATAAAATTAAATTAAATTAAAATTAAAGCACTGACATATCATATCAAGGTATGTTCAGCATCATTGTGGATACCATGATCTTTCACAATGCTGACCGAGGTTCACTGATGAATATCATTTGAAAACCTCGGTTACCAATGTTTAAAGTTCATAACTCCTGAAATGTTGCGGAACTATTACAGGTCCGCTACCTTAATGTTCAGCAAATAAGAAATCCCAAAACTAACCTGTTATAATATCTTTTTTAACTCCAGTGGGGTTTGATTTGGACCACTGAGCAAGGGTGTGTAATGGCACAAAATTTGATTCAAATTCACAGTTTGGATTGGTCAGCACCCCTCGGATGTACGGAATGATTTCAGGTGATCTCCCATCATATGGTCCCAAAAATATGCGTCTTTGGTCATAGTCATTAGCATGAATGTTATCCCAGATCACTGGTGGTCTTTTTAATACATTTGATACCTCTTCCAGTTCCATTATTGTGAGCTTTTTACTGATCACTTTGGAACCTGAAAATAACGTAAACAAGTTCATCAGCATTAAAAGCAGAAGCACTCAAACTAATAGTCTAGAATTTCAAAATATTTTTTCAGAAGATGATTAACATTCCAGGTTGAAGGTTGTCTTTCTATAAAGAAAGAAAAAGTAGTTTTCCATAGTTTATATTAGATCTTATAATTTACAAACTAAGCTGTCTGAAAAATATTTTTTTATTCAATTACAAATTATACATCAAGGGTTTGATGCAAGACAGTACTTTATGTCAATACAATGTATAGCTACTTCGGACAGTCTTGCACCAAACCTTTGACATATCAAATACATTTCATAAAATTGTATGGAATTAATAAATACTGTTTCAAGAGGAAGGTAAAGGTGCCAGAAGCTGTTCCAAACTTACCTGTCCATAATACATTAACATCATTTAAGAGTTTAGCACCAATAGTATTTAAATATCCAGATGATGATAGAGTGGGTACAGCTCTCGAGGTACAGTATTCTGAAATAGAGGAGGGAATTTCATTATAAGGTTACAATATTTCACTTAAACCTATGGCTAGTTATTCTTATGAAAATTGAGCAACCATCTTGATGAAACCCATAACTTCTCATGAGAAAATAGAAATCTTCTGTGAATTTATTTACATAATTAAGGATATTACTCGTAGCAGAAGCCTCGAATTGTGGGAGACTTAGTCAGCCAAATTTTAAAAATACTGAACAAGTACATACTATTTTGGTGAAATTAAGGAGTTTAGGGGTAAAACATGCTTTATAGAGCTCTACCCTGGGGTCAAAATTTTCAATTATGCATCTTATTTACTATTCAGGTTTCTAAAAATTAACTTATATCTTTACATGAAAAGGGCAATCCACACTGAAACCTTCAAAATTGCACGAACAATTTGCTTTTTCTATTGTTTTGACCCCCTTAAAACAGCTTTGATATATATTTCATATATTTTCATAGGCAGTTACAAATGTTTTGCACTGAGCCATCACTTTGTTAAAATTTCTCACCAAAAAAAACAATAATTTCTATTTAGATATAGCTTTTCATTTAAATGAAATATTTTGCACATGCTATTCTAAGCCAGAATTACACCCAAGTAAGTTTCGATAGTAAGACACTTGTAGAACTGGTGCCTCATTATTCCGACTTAATGAGTGTTGAATACATACCTGTAGGACAGAAATAGAATTCGGGCTGACCTAGATGTTCATACACCTCGTTTGTAATGGACACTTGAGCACAGGCTGAGGACTGAAATGCACTCTTGTCTGAAAAACTCAGTTCTGGATCAATGTCATCAAACAGTAGGGCAAAAGCTTTACATCCAAACGCTGATACCTGTGTGAAGATAAACAAGATCTGTCAAAAAATGGACTTGTGCCCATATCCCCAGCTTTGTCCCAGTTCTGTACGCCTTTTTCGGACCAAGTTCAATTGTGACCTTGACCTTTAGATCCCCAAAACAATTTGGCACCTCCTTGGGTCATTGGCAACAATTGTGCAAAAAAATATGATTCTAGGTCTCTTTGTTCTTGTGTAAGAATTCGGAAACTTAAATGGTCTCCAGACATACACATTATGGCTAAAAAGTGTTTGCTTAATTCAGTGTAAATTCTGGGGACAATTGACAGTGCCTCAATATATTCAATGGCACCTACAATAGTTTTGAGATGACCTCTCAAAATGGCCCATGAAACTTAAACATGATCCTCTACTCCATTTTATTTCTTACATTTTTACACAATCAAAATTACTTAAGGTGAAAATAGTTCAAATTACTCATTTAAAATTAATAGAAGGGCTGTGTCTCATTTACCAGCTATAAAATCATATTTGGAAATACAGAAAATCAATTTTATACACAGCACAGATTGGCCACAAGTTTTTTATATGCCCATTGAAAACATGTTACAAAGACAAACCTGTTCAAGCTTTCTTTTCAAACACTGTGTGTCCTTTGAACTTGAAAATGAGATGTCCAATCCTGGTGATATGGCATACACAAATGTAACATTGTTTTCTGTAGCAGCTTCAATCAGGCCTGTCAAGTTTTCTGCACAAAAAAGAATTGATCATAGAACCTGACAATGGTAGTATATGTGACCCATCACGCAAAAAGGGACCATCTTGGTAGTGCGTAAGGTGTCGACCCTAGTCAGACTGCGCAGACTGACTAGGGTGGAAACTTTTTGCACCATGCTTATTTTCTGAATCTAGAATGATCAATCTTCCTTCCAGTGAAAGAATTTTTGAAATGGGACTTCTGGTTGACCTATGCTGAATCAATTTTTTTTTTTTCAATAATTCATTTGAGAATTTCCCAGATGGTCCCTTTTAGTGTTGTAACGATAATCGGAAATAATCGATTAATCGTCGCTGAAGTCTGAGATCGGCGACAATCGATTTTTGCTTCGAAAAATCGATGTCGTTACTTGTTTTCCTTTCCGGTATTTTTTATCTGTTGCGTTTATTGAAAATAAAGGGACATCACTCAAATTGAAAATGGCAGACGATTGAAATAATGCTTCTTTGTCAGATATTTTTCAATATCCAGTCGTGGAGAGTGAACGTCAGACATGGCTGAATTGAAAACCCTTGGTAGGGTAAATTTTACCAGATTGTCAGTCCGAATGTCCGTCACTATTTTCTGGGCAAAATGCTTTTTTAACTGAAAATCCATTCTGATGTTTATGAAAACACTAAAAAGGTCAACTTTCTCACGAAAAATTGACAATCACTTAACAGATTTTCTACGACTTTCGGCACCGCTAGAAAAAGCAAATTCTATTTTACAAATGGCATCAATAAGGAGGCCTTAAGAACTGATTTCAGGATCCAATTTTTAAAGAATTACTGATAGCTAGTCTTATTTTACCTGATTTTTTCGTATTTTTCCAGTTTCAAAACACAAACACAATGATAATTTTCTGCTTATTTGTACCCCAGAATGTTCGACCCATCGAATTATTTCTGTTGTTTTTATGAAAATCTAAAGTGCCTGTATTCTTCTGAAAAAACATTTCTTTTTTTCAACTCTTGTAGATCTAATTTCGGCTTTTAAATCAAAGCACTAAAAAAACACTGAAAGATTGAGAGAAATTTCACCACCTACCTAGGCCTGAAATGTTATTGCTACAAAATTAAAAGTTTTCTCTCTCTAGTTATATGCAAACTATGCAAAAAGGCATACACAAACAAAGATAAGTCAACATCTGATTGTCTAACGACTTGCTAGTCACTACACTTGTTAATTTATGTTGTTTGTGTAAATGATTTTGTAAATATTTGAAGAGGCCCACAGGGAAGACTGGGTTTACCCAACTGTGTTGCCTCGTTAAATAAAGACTTTATTATTATTATTATTATTATTATTATTATTATTATTACTACAGTAGATTGTTTTGTACCGATTAGGTTCCGGATTTTTTTTACATAATGGTGTGTCTATTATAAATATATATAAATGATGCATGTAATTTTGGAATAATTATTGATGTCAGCAATTATATTTTTTTGTTGTTGTTCTTATTTTAGACAATCAAGAAGTTAGTGAGCAATTAAGGTTTAAAAAAATGGTGATTATCCTTGGTTTATATAACTATCAAAGTGCATTAATCATCATTTTCTGAAACGAAAAATCACCAACTTGGAAGTAACTTGATACTTTGTTATCCCATCTTAGTATGATTGCTAAATGAGATTACATTTATAGAACTTAAATTTGAAGGCTCTAATGATTTTCTGTCTCATATTTATTTCTCCCCAATATTTTTGATCTTTATTATTTACTTGTACAGTTGATTTGAATTCCATTTTTTGCTTGAATAACATTTACTGTTGATACTTGACAACAGATGACAAACTTGAGCCTTTGGAGGTACTAAACAACTGCATCAATCAACAAAGAAGTACTTTTCTAACAAAAATGAAGTTTCGATTCTAAAATCGATAATTGAATCGAAAACAGTTTCCGATTCAATTTGATTATCGATTCTGATCTGAGTCCGATTTTACAACACTAGTCCCTTTTCATGTGACGGGTCACATATCATTACAAGAGCACAGCAAATGGATGCCTACACTCAGCTGTTGAGTGCTATTTCAACATTTATTCCAAATTCCATGAGCAACTTCATTTTATGTTTTAATTAAACACTTAATACATTCACCTTATATATCTGTGTTTGATTTGAGGTGGACGCCCCTTTAAAAAAAATTTCCTTCATATCCTGGCGGCTGGACACATAATTGATTCCCAGTATTACTGTTTAAATACAAATGCTACCATTACAACTTTTCCTAGACTGTATCTAATACACCTCATTAGATCTATGATTATCCATCCATTGGTGGAAGAGAAATTAATCAAACTCAAGTCCCCATGATGAAAAGTCTTACTTGCTACCAAATGCCCTAAAACAATGGATATTGTTTCCGTTTTATCCCCCGCCTTTTTTGGCAAAGGGAATATATGGCGGGGGATATAGTAATGGTCTCTATCATCATTCCATCACTAAACTTGAACAGAGCATATCTCCTTAAGTATAAAAGCTATTAGCTTGAAACTTTATAGGTGGATAGATCTCATGGAGGAGAATTGGATTGCACAAGAAGAACAACTCTTGCTTGCTTTATTTTGGGGTTATTGCCCTTTGTTTTTTTGAACTCTTACTCTTTGTCGGGGCCATATCTTTTAAAGTAAAATAGCCATCAACTTGAAGTGCAGCGCACAAAAACTATAACTTTTGCTTGCATAATTTTGCAGTTATTGACTTTTGTTATTTATAAGACTTTGATTTTGTAGGGGGCATATCTCTAAAGGTACCAAAGAATCCTTAATATATTAAGCTTCAGTTTACTATCAAGCTTTGATGACGGGGATGGCCATGTCTGACATGGCTCTTGTCAAGCTTGTGATAGATTAATTTTCAAATAATGATGCTCCTGACTATCAAGCCATAGATGGCATTTAAGCCAGAGCGACATTTCAATTAATTTGACATTTCATATGATGACCAATGAAACTTATCTTTGAATAGATCTTCACAAAAATTATAATTACCAGCTTCTTCAACAGAATAGAGCTCCCTCCAAAATGCTCTGTGTTTTGCATCATCTTTAGGAGCATACATATAGGTGGTCATGCCCATTGAGTTCATCCTGCAAAGTAGGTAAATACATGTTCAAAATTTAAAATACTAGTATATCAATTTGTAATGAATTATTTCAATTTATAACTGTAGAACTGAAAAAAAAAAAACATAAAAAATAATGGCAATGTAGATTTCTGTAAAGTGATCAATCTGCAGAAAGTTACTGAATTCAAGCGGGGAAAAATGGAGTTTATTTCACTATTTATTTCAGTACAGACTGCCAAAATTCAAATTTGAAATTATGGGTATAGGCATTTTATCAAAGAGTTTAGGGGCCTAGTCCAAATTCTAGTCATCATGGGTGGCTGGGCCCCTGCTTATCTTTTTCCCTGCATTGCTTAATTACCTGGATTGTGAACAGAACTTACCACTGAAATAGAAGCTTTCTTTGGTCTGATGTCCAGGGAATTCCATAAAACCCTGTAAATTCAAAGATAGGGTTAATTATTGCTAAACTCACCATATTGTCAAATCAATGTATTGAATTATTTTAAAGTGACTGAATATGTCTGTGTCTGTCGGTGTGTGAAGGGGGGGGGACAGAGGGGTAAAAGTGACACCACTACCAGAAATAATACTTGCTCAGTTAATCAATAATTTTGCTTTTTTTCCCTCATTTAGCACAATTATGGAATATATGGCATAAACAGGAAAATGATGTTTTAGGTCTTGTGATGATGACTAACAAAAATTCCTAAATGTCTGGTCAATGAATCAATAGATATACCACAAGAACTTATGTTTTTCAAATATAGAAGTGAACCATGAATCCAAAATCCTTTGTGTCTCAGGAACAATATAAGAATGATATTATTATTACAAATTGCAAATGAATGAAAAGTCGCAATATATTGTTGGCGATCTGCCAGGTTGAGTCGGCCATCTTGAATATTTTTACCTTCGACTACTCCACACACAAATTTGTCGATCGGTTTGTTGTCCAGTATCTCGGAAGTTCCTTTCATCTTGGTATTTTTCACTTCACCAATACAGGAACTGTTGATACTGCCTATTTTCGTATCAATTCTACTTTATTCTACGGCGTATTTTTGAGAAAATTGTGGACGACGTACGCCCTGTGTTTTCTCTCCAATTTCCTTCGCTTTCTGATTGGTTGTATTTCGGTTGTCCTTGGCAGTTTTCGCCCTGAATTAAATCTAGTCTGAACTGGTTTTCAGAAGGTGTCACACTGGTCGTTTAAGGGCTTCCGAAATATTTGGAAATTGAGATGGGGGTCGTGCATTATTATAACGGATAGGGCAACGGCTTTAAATTACGATGGTATTCTCTAAATTCATTTGCTTTAATTTGGTGTCGGGTGAAATAGGCACAGTGTCACGGTCGGTTTAAGAATTTAGTCCATTCCGCAATTTAGAATGTGTTGGTGAATTGGTACTAAATTCTAAATTCTTATCTTGAGATTTAGTGTGCTAAATTGATGCAAAATACGTTGGTGAATACGGCCCCAGGACACGTTGTGTGACCAACGACTATTCTGTCAAAATTCACTGGAGCATTTTAGCCTACTTTTCCAAAACCACGGACCCTAAATATACTTGTATTGAACGTCTTCTAAGGCTCAAAAGAAATTTTGTAGTCTAGAAACACAGAACTTTGAATTTTTTTCTATTTTTATTCATTTATTTGGGGAAGGGTGTGCTGCTGTTGTACATTGTTGTTGTTGCTGCCACTGCTGCTGTCTAATCCGGCGTATCTTAAGTAAAACAAGGCCAGTCCTCGCTGATCCGCCTTTTGCCCTCGGTCATGACACACGCCGTTACTGAAACTTTGTGACAACTTTATTTACCTGCAAATCCAAACTATACAGAAATACACACGAAACAAAAAGCAAATCGTTGTAGGGCGACCTTAACACCATAACTTCACAACCCGCTGTTCCAACTGTAGTCACGACCTTTAAGTTGCCCAACCAAGAAACTATTTCAAGAAAAATATCAGAATCTAACAGTCAATTAGGGTCTTTCTCACAATGAATGAGTCACGATTTGCCCGATTTTTTTAGTGACGATAGCAACGATCACCCGCAAAGACCACGGTAGAATTTTTAGCAGAATTTAGGAGACAGCTCGACTTTCACGGAAATTATTAACAAAATTATTTTATTTGCACATCAATAGGCCACCGGCCTATACAAATATATATTATATAAAGGCTGATTGAATTTCATGCTAAGGGAAGAGAAAAAAATTTAACACATATTCAAAAGATAGAAATATATATTTGAGAAATTTGTGAAATCGCAGCCCGTTAACTTGCGCGTGATCACGTTATTTTCATGATGACGTCACATTTATTTGGACCCATGATAAACCCAATGGATATCGGCTTCCCGGGCTCAATGTTAAACAAATGAACGCAAGGCTAGTTTTACGTTTTTTGCGCGCTTAAAAATGCCGCTTTTACATAAGATTCTGCTGAAGGAAATAAAGAAGAAAAATGATGGTAAAAATCTATAAGCTAGCTTCTTTTCAACATTTGATATCTATTAAATGACTTGATCATTGAAGTTAACAATATTATCTCAATAGGGGTCACTATAAAAGAAAAAGAAAACAAAAAAAAAAAAAAAAAAAAAAAAAAAAAAAAAAAAAACAAAAAAAAAAAACCAAAAACGGAAAAGTTTACGGATTTTATACCAAATAAAAGAAAATATGATTTTCATGCAAATAGGAAAATAAGAAAAAAAAAATCATTTAGTAATTACTTTTTAAAAAAAAAGTGTGTGTGTGAGGCATTCCCCCCTTGAAATTACCAAAATAAGTGCATTTTTAACTTTTGAAAGCACATAATGCATTACGGTTCCACTACCTCGATAATAAGATTTTAATTGCTAATATACATCGTAACTGTGTTATTCTAGTGACTCGGAAATCCTCATCACCAAGTCCAACGATGAACGACTTGAGCAACAAGGGCGTAACTCCCATTACGCAATGTACGCAAGCGCGTAAAAGAAATAAGCCTCTGTTGAAAAATATCGGTCGATGAATGATCATAATATCGAAACTACAGCTTATTCAAGCTATAGTTACGATGTTTTTATCATTCACCAACGTTCAAATCATAAAATGGGAGCGGACGAAGGGCGTCCATCTTTTGTCACAGTTTTCATATCGATCTATCCTATATATTCTTAGTTGTCTCCTTCTAGTTATCTTGAGTTATCTTGTTATCTTGATTTTTTTCTTATTTTTCGATTCCCGGGCAGGCATACTTACAATACTAACAAACTTATTGTCTTCCGGATTAGACGTAAAACCGCAGTCCCTTTTGACGGTGCTTTACACCGAACACGTTTAAAAAACATGCAGTAGTTCCATCGTGTATCCTTGCACTATCCCCCGTAACAACTAATCGCCGTCTCAGGGCGTCGCTCAGGACTTGCTATGGTAGCAACAATAAATTGTCGGAAATACATACAATAAAGTCGGCTGCGATCTATAAGGTCCGACTTTTTATCTGTTTAAGATGTCGAATTTTACAAATTTGGTATTTTAGGAACACACATTTGATATTCTATTTGTAATCTGATTCTAGTTTCTGTGATAAGTCCACAAAATTCCTAAAATTCCGTTATTAAAATTGTCCGCGTAAGATATCACGCCGTTTGTAAAATGAGGTCTACACGACCATTATGACGGCGTTTCCACGACAACAAAATAGCTCTGATTTACGCTCTAAGCTCATTCGCATAGTTATTGCACGAGACATATGTCATATCATAAACAATTATATTTACCATTATCACACGATGGCGTAAAACGCATATATGAAATAAGAAGAAATTACATGGATCTTTATTCGTAATAAAATTCATGTGTCGTGTGTTTTACTGTGTACACAGATAGCTCCCATTCGGAACACCACTCGACCACCAATCTCACGATCAACCTCGGATGTACATAGATGGACTATTTTTAAATATTACGAGCAAACCTTGGAAAAACTCGATGACGTCAGTTAAAATGGTGTTAGCCCTCGAAACTATGAGTGAAAACATTCGACGTCGCCATCGCTACTCGTTAAGTCACTGACGTGAAACCACCGTATCCTTATATAAATATTTTTAGATCCTTAAATGACGGCTGAAAAAATCTTAATTTTTGAGAATGACGAATCATTCTCAAAAATTAAGATTTTTCAGCCGTTATACTGTAAAAGATATAAATCTACAGTGCTAGTTTTTCTTACACTGTTTCCGCCTAACAAAATGCACGATTTTGTTACATACCCATCCGCCTTACATACAACCGAGGTCTGTTGCAGTTTACGTAAATGACCGAGTGATGTCCCAGAATGAGATACCTCCGCCCTTTTTTTTTTTACTCAACGACATCTTTAGGGCGAGCGATGATCATTTTGACGTCATATAACCTACGTGCTAAATGACGCGCTCCGCTTTCTGTGAAATTCTACCAACGTCAATATGATTACATTTTCATTAATTTTACACATAGAAAAATGTTTAGGTACAATCTTACATCCAGAAAAGGGTAAAACCCAATTTCAGAGTTGTGATCGTGTTATAATGGATGTAATTTCATTTCGCTATGATGTGTCGATGAATCATGAAAGTCTGGTAGGGTGAGGTGGGGGGGGGGGGTTATATGCAAAGCAAAATCCTCGGGCTCTACCCTCGGATTTTACCCATTGCATATAAATCCTTCTCCATCAGACTTTATTCATCGACACATCATAGTTGAAATTAAATTATTTCATAAATGAGCCTGTGCTTGACATTTCCAGCAATTTCACATGTGCGCAAAACAAAGCTTCTGGCCATTCTGTGTATTCGCACATTCTGACCAAAGTCATTGCTTTACTCTCTTAAGACAGATAAGGTCTTAGACCACTCTTAAATCGGTTATTCTTATTCCGTTTTGCTTCACATGGTTATCACCGCTCCACAAAAATGACTCTTCATTACAAACGCATGAAATTGTTGGAAATGCCAGACACAGGCTCAAATAGAATATCCATTATATACTTCCAGAAAATGTGGTAAAGCGAAAACTATCGACCCTGGCCAAACTGCACAGTTAGCGTATTTGGTCTAGGGTTGTTTAATTTCTCACTACCCAGATTGCCCCTTTTCGCGTGACAGGTCTCGTATGTTTATTACTCTGTCTGTCAGTTGCCGTCAATGAATATTGATTTATTGACCGAAATAAATGTTTGTTTCGTCCAGAGGTTCGATTAACCTTAAACTTATTCCTAGGAGAATTCATTTATCTGGAACGTAATATTAGGGACCAAAATTTTGAAAAAAAAAAAAAATTCTCGTACTCAACTAAGAATTAACTTAAACTTCAAATTAACATTATTGTTTCATACCAAATTAAACTTTACATTAAACAATTCATCAACATAGTCTTTCTTTTTCATACATTTACGACGCCATTTCAGCAGAAATACGACTTTTATCTCAATTCAAACTCTTCTTCTAAATATGATTGAGCTGGCAGTGCAATAGTGAGTTGGATCCCAGGTTCGGCGAACTTTCTTCCGACATTTGAAAAAAGTCAATATGACACGAGTAATTTTTATCATGCAATGAAACCTATATTGACCTGATATCACGTGTGTCTGATAACATAACATGACATGATATCAGGCAGACTATTTTCAGAAATAATACTTTAATCTGAATTTCTTTGATTTTAAAAAGTGAATTATAGATAAGCGCTTAGAAATGGTTGCATGATAATTATGATAACATACATAAGTATCTTATAATATCAATGTTATCTGGTCTCGACTGGGAAATATTATCATGAATCGGCGAAGCCTCGTCATGATAAATTATCCCAACATCGACCAGATAACATCCATAGTGTAACGGTTTAAAGGGAGGTAACTTGCATTGGATATGCAAATGAGAGAGACCTGCCCTTACTTAAATGGCTAATTGAAGCCTATATACGTCTGTCTATCTGCTCGTTTTGGTACAATATTTTAAGACACTATACATGTTATTCTCTTTATACGAACCAACGGACTTATGATAAGAATTACGATAATACATTTTAATGAAAACATTCGGTATTTCAATACTTCGGCAAAAGTTGCCTTTTCCAAGAAAAAAAAAAAAAAAAAAAAAAAAAAAAAAACGGAAACATTTTAACACTACTAAATAATAATCGATTATTATTGTACGATTCTACACGCCTAGGTGGGTGAGAAGCTAGTGACTCGGATGAAATGGGTTGGTGTGCGAAACGACAAGAATCCATGGATTGGTAAGTCGAGGTATACCTGAGACCGTATATTGACAGTGGCGTTAAACCCCATACAAACAAACAAATAAACAAACAAACAAACAATCTAACATGTGTGGTCTTATCATGGCATAAACCGGCTGATTCATGAATTCACGTTATCGATGCAGTCGCTCGTAATCTGCACAGCGAGACTCAATATTCAAGACTTCAGCAAACATTGTAAACGACGGCCTTCCCGACACAGTGGCCTGTTATGACATGGTTCCAGATAACATTTTGAGAACAAACTTTATGACTAGTTTATACATGTATCAAGTCATTCTCTTGCTGCCCAGGAAATTGTTGTGCACAAGGCTTTCGCGGGCAGTATTGACAAAGATTAAACTGCATAGCAGTGCAGTCTGATCTTAGCCAACACGTCCTGTTTTAACTCTTCTTAAATATTGTGGGATAGCAGGAGGCAAACTGGTTGAAGGGTAATACAATTGTTAATTTGTTTGCACCTAAATATTGATTCAGCAGGATAAAAAATAGAGAATAATCGTTTGTTTCAGTGTAAGATCGATTTATATTTCATTGAGTGAACAACAAAAGCTATATTTTCACGAGTGGCAGAGCCACGAGTAAAAATATGGCCTTTGTTGTTCACGAAATGAAATATTCATCGATCTTACACGAAAAACAAACGATTATTCTATTTCTTTAATGCAAAAATGAGATAAAATGTGACATTTCTAAGACATATTTTCGTAAAGCGCGCCATTTTGCGCGTGATTGCTACGCAACGTTCATTGTGACGTCAATTATTTCGCCCCGCATAGATGACGTCAGATAGGATGAAATGCACCAAAGCAGGGTACAAGTTTTTGATAATGTCACTGCTTTTGCGGTGAGATTATCAAGTGATAATCTACCGTTATTTCTCGATAAACCACCAAAAAGCATTAAGGTAGAAAGTGCGTAATGAAGGTTATCAACATCGGGCAATGTCGGTGAATTCCGGTCAACTCCGTAATATAATCGCAGTATCTCGGTTTGAATATATTTTTTCTACTACAAATTAATTTTATATAAATATGGTATAAAAATAAGTTATAAAAAGATATTGGGTTGTATATGTGTTATTTTTTGAAAAAGGACAACGATTGAAAAATATATTTGAATCGAAAACAGGAAAATGCCCGTGTGACGTCATTTTTGGAATCTCCCCGTTGTCTACATTTTGGTGATTTTACGTTTACATATCGAGTGCTGATGGAGACTAAAAGAGTGTTTTTCGACGTGTAATTCAAAAGCCATTTAAAAGAATTAAATGATTGAACTTAAAATACCCGAATGGAAATGCCAGCTTTAGCCCAGACTGCGAAACGACGAAATGTTCTTGGGACCGCTCCGAAGGAAACGGTATTCGGATGGAAGGTGGGTCGGATATCGCGTTGTTCCTTATGTCTGTGAGTGACCATATTTCCGCTAATCACTAATTTGAGTTACTGACTGTCATTTGAGAAATGATTTCATTACATTCCGATAAAAAGTCTAGAATAATGAATATTTAAGACAGAAAATGTATTTCAGTTGCCTTATATCCCATGAAATTGTAAAACTCTAAAATCCTCAAAAATTCCTTATTTTTTAGTACTTATTTTGGGTTTGTAAACCATAAATCTAAAAGCTAAGATCCTTAGGACCTGTCATTGTCAAACAATGATAAGAAATGATCATTATATGACTTACAATAAAAATTTTGAGTCAATATGAAAAAAAGCATGATAGGACAGAAATCAGTATAGCAGATATGAGGCTAGCTTTTAATATTTTTATTAGAAACATTTCAGTGAATAGCCAAAGAGGGCTATTGTATAATATAATTTGCTTTAAAACATTTTTCTCAGTCTTTACTATTGATTGTATATAACGTCATCTTTCTCAAATCTGGGAAGGGGGGGGGGGAATTTTATTTTATTTTTTTTCAAAATGTGTGGTTAGATTTTATTGAAATTGCACAAAATGATGCCTTACTGATTAAACTCACAGAAAATACTTAATTGAACTTGTTTTGAATACCTTTGTATTACACTCCCACTACCTTAAAGAAATACAGTTAATCTTCCTCGAGCGACGACGTCTATTAAGCGATCATATTCATTAAGCGATCGACTTAAAAACCCCTTTCATTAATTAAGTATATCTCGAAAAGATTTTAAAATTAGTCTAAGAAATTTTGTAAAGGAATCATCTGTGTTGAAGAACACATTAGAATCGGCTTAGTTCTATTAAGTTTTAAAAGTAAAACATTTTTGAAAAGTTCGCATTAACAGACATATCCATCATAGGGTTACGGTTATCAATCAATTGGTGCAAGACATATAGTCGGAAAGGATGCGTGCCGCCGTCGGGAATCGAAGCCGGGACCTTTTCAATGATAGTCGGACGCTCTACTAACTGCGCTATGACGGCATCGGGATGAAAACAAACATACAAATTATATGTACATTCTATCCATATGTATGGATCGACAATAACAGCATATTGCCATCACGGACCTGTATAACATGTTGGTTCTAAATATTGCAAGTCCTTCTTATCGTCAATAAGTCCTTTTTATTGACAATTAGTCTTCCATATTGACAACAGGTCCTCCTTTTTGACATCAGGTCCTCCTTATTGACAACAGATCTTCCTTAATGACAATTAGTCTTCCATATTGACAACAGGTCTCCTTATTGGCAATAGGTCTTCCGGATTCAAGTATATGTACAAAACTCTTAGCTATCAAAGTAGAAATCAAAATATTGGAAGAAAAGCATTGTGGGGATAGATGAAATTGCTTGTCACACGCAATTTCTTCTTTTCCCACAATTCTGTCCTTTTTGTCAGACAATTACTTAAATTAATCACACCAGATCTGGAGGACCTGCAAAATGGCAGATACTTCGGACCAAAGATCTAGTGTCAGTGTCGATCCCTGCACATGAGCTTCAGAACTTAACGATGCTTCACAATACATTGTACATTTGTACTTAGTGTACTATGGTGCTAATATATCACAGATGAGAAGAAATTTGCGCTGTTTACAAGAACTCTCTCGCTGTATATATAACCCGATACGCGTTGTGAGTAGAGACAACTACATACTGCAAAAAGAATATTCGCTGACAGTCTGAAGATGGGGTTAAGACCATAACTACACCCAGATCGTATAGCAAAGACACTGCCCAGAATGTGCAGATGCACAGATGCTGGCCAAGGGCTTTACTTGGCGCACATGCGAAATTATTGAAACGTTTATTATTATTATTATTATTATACTTATTATTATTTTATCTATTTATATCCGTTTAGTTATCGTCAACTCGGTAGCATATGTTCATATGAGCGATGCCCCCAAGAAGACGGGTAAGTGTTACGGGGGATAGTGCAAGAAATCCGCCATGGTTCTTTCACGTGCTCGGTGTAATGCAACGTCTCACCCGGAAAAACAATAAGTTTGTTAGTGTGCCAGCCTGGGAGTCGAACCTACGCGTTCGACATTCCGAATTGTTTTGAAGTCTGTTGTTCTACCGACTGAGCTATTCGGACCGAAGAAGTAGTTGAAACTGTCATGCATATGCTCATAAATATCCGAGGGATATGCCGTGATGGCTGTCAAGGGTTTGAGCGAGCGAATCGCTTGTTGTCCACAAAGGATGTAGCCTGTCGACGGGGACTTTAGTTGGAACTCAGTTCAGTAAATATTACAGGGAAAGTGAGATCGGTAATTTAATTCAGTTCATTCCATACTAGAAGTATACTACTCAACTTTTGTCAGAGACTATTAATAAAACTTAAGTCCTTTCATTTTCAATGTATATAGATAAGCATCATGAATCTAAAAAAAAGCAACGCCTGCAGGTGCCACGCTCGGCTGCAAGTGCTGGATGATGCAACAATCTAAGGAAAAGGGGCATTACAAAAATGCCTCTAGATTCAATCCCTTAAATAATAGTTTTTTTCGTTGATCAACTCACATGTTAAGTTTCATGAAGATATCTTCAACAAAAACAGAACTATGGCTAGAGTTAAAGTTTTTCACTCCAACGTCCATGTCAACAATCAAACTAACGCCAACGAACACGCTAATGACGCAAAGATGTAGATGATAATATCCCGATTTTTTGTTCCAAAACAGCCGAGCAAATAAACTGATGGTAGGAGAAAAACAATTTTTATAAGTTGAATGAATATAGAACTTTCTTTTGTTTTTGATCCCTGGCAAAAGTTAAATAGTATACATGTTATGTTTCTTTATGGATAAATCTTACCTTTACTTAAAAAGACCAGGACAACGAAATCAACTTCTCTATCAACTGAATTATTATTTTTCATTCTATAAGAACGGATTTTATTTCAATAAATAACAGGAAAAGTAATAAAGTGATCACAAAGACAAAAACACTCTTACAAATAATGAAGCATGTACGAATTTATTATTCAAAACATGTACCAATAACGAATAAACAAACTAGCATGTACTTTGTCTTAAAAATTGACAAGGTGAAACATTCTTGGATGATTTCGGAATGAAATGGAATGTGGGTATTGAGCGAATGGTTCATGATATCAAAGGAATGAAAAAGATTATTGCTCGTTTTGTTCAAATTGAAATATTCTATACCCGCCCTTTGATTAATAATCTTGTGTCACATGTCGAGGTGCACACTATTGTAAGTGCCTTTGAATATATAATTTACAATAGTGTTGCACCGACGCCTCGATGTGCTATAAATAGATTTGTGTGTATTCATGGAACAATGAGACACTTGAAAATTTTCTCCAGTGAATACATCTACTGTCAGTGATCGCTCAAGACTCTCAAAACACTCAAATATTGAGTGTTTTGAGAGTCTTGGGCGATTTCTGATAGTTTGAATGGTTTGTCCAAGTGGTAGGAACGTTTTGAAAGTAGTGTTGGGTGAGTGATTTGTCAGAATGAATTTGAGTGGCATGAGCGGGGATTTCACGACATTCACAATGAGCTGTAATTAATGATTATTGAACAGACAGTATCCAAGATTCGCCTTTCCACATGTATAAATATGATAAACAATAACGTTCTAAAATTTCTTTTTTGGATTTCTTGTCCAAGGACAGTGACCTCATCACTTGGATAATGAGTCCTCCATATTTGTTCGCCACGTTGCCTGGGCAACAAAATTGGCATTTTCTTCGAGTAAGCTTGGGCGCAAAAATTTGGCCTCCACCCCGAAAGGGAAGTGTAGTCATTTTGAACTGATTTTATGATTCCACCAGTAGCTGTGTTACTGAAACGCTCACTTTTTCTGAGAAAAACAACAGCAACAATTGTCAATAAATTTACGAGACAATTTTCTCATCTCTTTTCTAAACTGCGGATCTAACACGCCGTATACAAATGGGTTAATCACGTGATTAATGAAAACCAGTCTAAAGAAGAAAAAGTAGGCCGCCTTTTCACTCGAATTGAGCGTAGGAAGGATATTTTCAGCAATAAGGTCCAGCAATGTGAAGTATAAAATTGTTGTTATGATGAAAACGATACTGAGTATAAAAGTAATGATAGTTTTTCGTTGAATTCGGCTCGCCATGTCTCTTGTTCGCCGATGTCTGCGTGCCGTGTTACAATGTGCGGGTTTGTTTTTATTTCCCTCTCGTCGGATCTGCGACACTGACTCCATATCACTGTTGGTGTATGTTTCGTCGTCCGTCCGGAGTCCGCCGTCAGTGTCACGTGACCCTGTATCCTCCATATAAGTTGAGTACCCTGATTCGCTCCCTTCAAGTTTCGATCCATCAGGGAGAGCAGTGTTCGGCGATAGCGTATTTGCACTGTTCATTGAAACGTCAGATGCATTTGGTTTACGTGTCAGGGGTTTCGAGTTCGAGTTTTTATTCTTCAGCAATGTCCTTGCCACCAGGATGTACAAAATCAGCATGACCAATAAACATACAGACACTATAGCCTGGACAGAAGCGCTGTAAATGACGGGCTGGTCGGAGAAAATGTATCTCTGATCTTTCTCACATTTGTGGACAGTCACATTTTGTACTGTTTCTTCGTGTGTTCCCCAGAAGAATGACACCGGTAGAGCTAGTATGAAGGCGGCGATATAGACTAGACCACAGAGTATCAGGGCGAGTCGTGTGGGCCTGATCTGACGTCCGTGTGGTCTACACACCTTCCGGTACCGATCTACACTGATAGTCAGTAGACAGAACGCCTCCGCACAGACAGTAAACACGTTAAAGAACGACTTGACCTTACAGAGCATTCTGCTAGGGTACATATACCAGAACATCTGTGTAATCACCTCACCCGGGATGGTTGTTAAACTACTGGCTAGGTCCGTCAAACATAGACACAGAACGAAGTAACGGAAATTACAGGGTTTATACCGGAACAGAAACACGTATAATACAAACAAGTTACCGAAGAATCCAAGCACACAGAGTATCGAGTCAAATACAATGACTGGCATGGCGGCACGTCTCACTTCTCCGTTTAATTCGTACAGACGTTCATAGTCACCCAACGTCACCATTGATGGTTCTAATGTTGGAGCCATAGTTACGGAATTAGACGCCGAATTTGTTGTATCAAATATCGTTCACACAGGAAAATAATTTTCTCCGATATTCTAGTATTCTTGATACGTTAATGTTCAGCCCAACAACAATTTCGTTCACCGCAAAATTCTGGACAGTTTCAAATTGTGTTCACCAGCGATCGTCTGCAGAATTGTTCACTAGTAAATGTATTAATACAGAAGTCTCCTTTTGTTAATATTATTTGCTCCTGCATATCAATAAATCAAAGTTCTTAAAAATTATTTTTTTCCCTATAATAGATATTGTATTGCATTTAGTCACTGTTTTTTGTTATAATCATAAAATATGAAATGAAAGTTCGTTTCATATCAGATAAAGACGTGCACACTCCAGCGTTATCGTTGTTATAGTACTTCCTCTTGCTGAGCCCAAAATAAAAAAATTCAAACACAAAATGTTAAACTTTGAACGCCAAACACTGATAAACTTTGGTCCCCCGTATGGTCGTTATCTATGACCGCTGATGACTGACTAGCCGTGCACCGACAGCTTGCACTTTATACTGCGCGACTTTGGGCGTTTGGAATCAAAACGTCGTAACTACAATGCGATATATAACTGTATTTACGACATTTAAGAAACAACTTATCGATGTATCATTCATTTTACTGCCCACTTGTTAGATTGATAATTGATTGGTTGTCCGTGTTTTGACATAATTGGCTTAACTCTTATTCCCGCAACCTATTGTTCTTTGAAAAAGGAAATAGAGTGTCGGACGTAATTTCTTCAAACTGCAAGACCCGCTTGCTATCTAAAGATCTGTCTCGCGTTCAAGATGCCAAAACGTTTGCGAACGTTTATTATATCATCACGCTTTGCATTTTGGATAAAGTTTTTATAAAAATGTCACCGTTTGAGCGTAAGCATTGAGTCACGCATAGATTCTTCGGAAAAGAATTCTTTGACCCAATTACATATTTTAACTACTACAAAAACATCTATTTATGTGCTAAGGAAACCAAAGAAGGCGATGTATCTTTCCGGCCAAAGAGTAATAATGTTTCACACTTAGATTAAGGAAGTTACGTCGCATGTATCCTATGGTAGCAAATCCGACCTATAGTATCGGCTTCCACACTCTCTGACTGGAGATCCTAAACTTGCTTTCTTGACGATAAAGTTGTATTTGGATATGGCATTAGCGAAGTAGGCCTAAAGCAAGGACCGCCGTCTAGTCCGCTGTTATTCAGTGCCAGACTGTTCAGACTCTATACTTAAGGCAGAAAGGCGCGTTATAGCGATGTCAGATGTTGGAAATGGTCTGTACCGAAACGACGAAGGCATTTGCGACTGTTTGTCGCATGGAGCCTGCCTAATAGCGACCAATGGTATTATGACGTTACTCCACAGTTTGTTGGATTTTTTTTCATTAAAAATCTTTAGGACGTTAAGTTTCAAAAGCATTTAATAAATGTGACCCTTCACGTGAAAAGGGACCATCTGGGTAGTGCGTAAAGTGTCGACCCTAGTCACACTGCGCGGTCTGCGCAGAATAACTAGGGTCGAAACTTTTCGCAATGTGCTTATTTTCTGAATCTAGAATATTCTATCTACCTTCCATTGAAAGAAGTTTTGAAATGCGACAACTGGTTGGCCTGTACTAGAATCAATCTCTTTTTCAAATATTTATTTAACAGAGTTCCCAGATGGTCCCTTTTCGCTTGACGGGTCACAAATGAATGTCATTTACAACATTAAAGATTACTACCAGGACTGCATTATGAATCTGGAATAGCACGCGCTGTTTCAGAAGGGTGTATTTTGTCTTCGAGTAATTATTCACAATGCGCGTGATTCTTTTAAATTAAATATAGGCCTACAGTTATTAAAGTTTTTTGCATGTTAAATAAAGCAACGCTTGTCTAATCAGTATCATTTTGAAGAACTTAAACTGGAGAGCCTGAGAAAGATGTAAGGAAAATATTTAAAAAAGTTTTTGATTCGACAGAAGTCAAAATGACGTTGACAATTACTCAGTAAATTTAGAAAGGTAGAAAAGTTATTCTAGAATTGTAATAAGGACAGATGCGTTTCGATCCCAAATTATCCCTTAGCGTATGTAAAAGGTCACTTATCTTTTTTTAATGCAGTTTTGGACGTAACTGCAGAAAGATGCTACCGCGGTCGTAAATCAAATTTCGAACCGATAGTTAAACCAAATGACTGTCTCCTACGCTGTCAAAAAAACAAAAACAAACAACAACAACAACAACAAATCAACTGCAAGTGACGTTGCATTAAATTTAAATATAATTATTTATATTTAAGCTGGTCGCCATGTCAGTTTAACTTCCGACAATCTAAAGATCCCGGGTTCGATCCCTGACTGCGGCACTTATCCTTTCCGACTATTTATCTGCCACCAATGGGTTGATGAATGTAGACCTTTTTGGGATAACAGCTTGAGGCAAGGAAATGTTGCAATGGTAGTACTGGTTTGGAAACTAGGAATCCATTATCAGGCACTCCAGTCTAAGTGTCAGGACTGACAGATTGTTTAAAGCGGTGTAAAACCCGAATCAAGCAAACAAAATTCCAACCAAGAAGTTTTGTAACCATAGCAACAAATCACAACACTTGAGCGTTCGTTATGACGTATGAAATATAAACAGGAACAAAATTGGAAGTGTCACTTGAAAACAAAAATAGAGAGGCGGTTTTCCTGGTCACCTAGTGAGCTTTCGAAATAACAAGTTGGTAGGAATAAGTGGCTTTTATAACGATGGCTTAGCGCAAAAACAGTTGTGACTGCCTATATGTTTATAGGCAGTTACAACTGTTTAGCGCTAAGCCATTATGATCCCATCAATATCCCGACCCACGTGCCTAGAGGTCGAAAGTCGATGGTCCCATCGTCAGTAGTATACCTTGCTGAAATTAAAACGTATACTAGAAGATG